>VWYO01011374.1:119464-142844 GCA_013400275.1 Rhadina sibilatrix
ACAACAATAAAAAAGAAGCAAAAAAAAAAAAAAAAAAAAAAAAAAAAAAAAAAAGGTAGTGCCCTGATCCGATTCAAGATGCTTCAATGAAGTGCTTCGGGAAATTCAAGCATTTCCCAACATGGTTATTTCGTTGGGAATGTTCCAAACAGATGAAGTCAAAGTTATAACTCACTTGTATGTCTATGAACACTGCCCAACTAACTTTGCCTCTAGCGATTCCTCTTTGTTTAAAGCATAGCGAGCATAGCCTGTGTGGTGTGCTTATAGCGCATGGAGACATCTAGCGCCTAAACAATAGACTACAAATCAGCTTCATTCATCTGGTATCTTGGAGATCACAGCTGGACCCATTGCTTGCTGTATTTCACCCCTGGACTGCAGGGTGCAGAGCAGTTTTACTGCGAACCATTGCACCACTGAATAGCAGCTGCCCGTGGGCAGGGACTGCAGTGGAATGAGCAGCTACACTTGCTCAGGAGGGCACTGTAACTGCAGCTCTGCTCCACAGCTTGAGCTTCAGGCCTGAGATTTACAGCAATAATTGACTCAAGTCAGAGCCTGTATAGACAGAAAATGGGTTGAGACAGTTCCTAACTTGCCTTTGTCACTAGATCACAGAGAGGAAAGCCCTCAGGTGTACGAATAAGAAAGTTTCATCTCCGCTTTGACAGTGTGTCTCTACTTCTATTCTTTCTTTGTTAGCCCAGGAGACCAATCATTCTAACACGTGTAATTGTAAAAATTTGCCTCTTTTCAATAAACATATGCAGACTGAATACTTACATTTGCCAGTTACTTTGGCTGAAATTAAATTGACGGTAAGCACTGCTTATCTACTGGAAAGATATTAGGAACAGAAAGTACTTACTTTTTTATATCCTTGTCTAAAGGAAGAAGGAATACAGACTGTTGATCAATGTTCTCAGCCTGAAAAAAAAGCTTTTTTCAGTGATATCCAAGTGCAGATGTTTTTTCCAGTACTATAGGGGTATAAAGTAAAACATTTCTACATACTTAAATAGTCTGAAACGAAATATATTGCATTAGGTATATGTGCGTGTAGGAATGCATATGTGTGTAGACAACCCACATAATACATTCTTTTCAGTCTCAGGCAGGTCACAAACACCTTTGAGCTATAAAAGCGCTAGATGATAGGACTATAGAAAAATCAAGGCTGCAAAAGACCTTTAAGATCATTAAGTCCAACTGTCAATCCAGCAACACAACCATGTTCACCATTAAACCATGTCTTCAAGTGCCACATCCACTGTTTTTTTTAACACTTTCAGGGACAGTGACTCTACCATGCTTTACAACCCTTTCTGTGAAAAAGAAAATCCAAAAATTTAATCTAATCCTGCTCTGATGCAACTTGAGGCCATTTCCTCTCATCCTGCCACTTGTTACCCAGGAGAAAAAACTCACTTTGACATCCTTTCAGGTAGTTTTAGATCTCTTACAGAATGGAATTATCACCGAACAACTCTAATGCTTTTCAATGATTGACACATTTCAATAAAACAATTCCTAAATCCTGTAAGCATGCAAAATATTGGACTTTAAAATTCCCTGAGTATTTGAAATCTCTCCATCAAACCCAAATGGTGTACTAAAGCATTAGTGCATCTCCATTCAGTATCACTTGTTTCTTCATGCTGCTTTGGGTTTCAGCAGACAAAAGGTTGATAAAGCATATAAACCAAAGTTTAAAAATGACAAAAGATGGACTTGAAAGAGATGATTGATGCTATCACTGTTTTCTACTTATTTCAGAATAAGCAAGAAGGATGCAGCTTTTGTCCTTCTGAATAAAAATAGGTACTACAAGAGAGGAAGGAGCAAGTTAGGAAGCAACAGGTGGGAGTAAATAAGTATAGGCAGTTACCAGTTAAAATTATGTCTTATTCTCTCAATTCCTGTGCAGATCCTTAGAAAATATTGCTGTTGGTCTATTGAGATAAGACAGCAAATGTACCTCTTTCTTTCCTTAAGCCTTTCTGGCATATGTCCCAGGTACTCTGTGGTAATACTTTTTCTATACAGTAGTCATGTTTTAAATTATCATCAAAAACACACAGATTTTTAATTAACTCTCTGGGAATGTAGCACGTATGGCACAATAAAAGTTAAATTATTAAAATAATGCAAACACTGCAGTGTTTGCCCTTTGTAAAAGCCTGATCTTACTTTGACATACTATGCTTCAACCAAAGGTAACAGCAGTTAACAAAATATAACAGTAGTTTAAGGGAAAAGACAAGAGTGAAAAATGCATATTGGGGGAATGTAGAGGTAATTTTTGACCAAGTTTAGTTTGGAGCAGATTCAGCATGCGTCTTCCCCTGCTCACTGAAGAGCCAATGCCTTTTGTTTTGTTTTGTTTTGTTTTGTTTTGTTTTGTTTTGTTTTGTTTTGTTTTGCTTTGTTTTGTTTTGTTTTGTCAAAACAACCCATATGCAACTCATTTACTTTTTGCAGGTGACTTATTTCTGAGTTATGCTAAATCCTACCTGTCATTCTCTTCTGCCACTCTCCATTTTTACAATGGAGAAACTTATCAGAATTTCAAGATTCTGGGTCATATAAAGTTGAAAAGCTGTTGAAAACTGACAACAAAACTTGATATCTTTTTAGTGGCTTCTAGATTTCCTCCTCAGTAATCAAATGTTGATAGCAAATCAGAAAAGTACTTGAAAAAACTTGTGCTAATGAAGGGAGTATTATAGGCTGCACTGAAGGGTGAAAGGAGAATTAATAAGTCAGGTTTTTAGGAGAATAATAAATATTTGAAAATAAATATAAAGAACAAATAAGAATGGGAGGAGGAAGCAGATATACATAGATAGAACACATAAAGGGGAGCACATAACCGAGAGAAAAGGAAAAAAAGAAAAAAAACAACAAAATCACAAAACAGATATAAGTACCAGAAAGGGTATTTTGCCTTTACACTTCTAAAGTGCAGTTTGATGAAAGACAAAATGCAACAAAGCCATACTGCATTAATTTTAAATATCACCAGAATAAAAGTCACAAATCCCTACCAAATCAATTCATCCAGTCACATTAAGAAACACAGATACTACTTTCTCATTGTGTTAGATTTTAGTTCAGCATTATTAAAAATATGTGATCGTGATTGTCTTCTGTATTTAAAAAAAATTTTCCTTGGGAAAGCTTCTCAAGGCAGGTGTCCACCTTCCAAGTCACTTCAATATTTATTTTAATGTGAATTGAGTTGACACTTATGTTGATATTACAAGCTAAGTGCAACAGTAAATTTGCTATGCATTTAAGGTAAATATTGATGGAAACCGGTAAATGAGTGACCATCAACACAGTCATAAGGACTGTTGGTTCTAGTTGCTTGTTTGGCCAATAAACATAAGCAATATATAAGCACATACACTGTTAGGCTAGTCAGATCCATGAGAGTTGAATTTGGAGTGCTGTGTTCATAAGATGAGCCACAGTCTACAGACATTTTAACATCTGTCAGAAATTTTTGATTATGAGGCATTCCATAATCCATAAGGCAGACTAAAAATTATTAAAAGCCTAATTTCCTACAAATTGCCTGCTACACTTTCATTGAGACTTGTTCTATTCCTCTATATCTGTGATCATTTGCTTTTCATCTCATATGCCTAGTGTAATTGCTTTTATACATAATGTTTCTATGTGATAAATTTAAGTCCTGAATTTTTTGTTTTGATTTATCTTAACAGAGAATGATTTTGGTTAAAACTCTGTGAAGTTTACAAGAAGAAGAGCAGAGCTTAAAGCAGAGATTTCTGATTTGCATTCACATACTAGTAAGCCAGAAAGATGACAAAATTGTGTTCTT
The DNA here is from genome assembly GCA_013400275.1 of Rhadina sibilatrix. Classification (NCBI taxonomy): domain Eukaryota; kingdom Metazoa; phylum Chordata; class Aves; order Passeriformes; family Phylloscopidae; genus Rhadina; species Rhadina sibilatrix. The sequence goes on from VWYO01011374.1 coordinate 123,318, forward strand.
TCAAATTTTGAGAAAGACAGAGACTTCCACTGTAGAGAAATGTATTTTAAGTGATCTGCTCTTATGTCTATTTACTATGTGTCTGATTGAAAAGAAATATAAATATTCTCACAAGGTGAAATTCTCATGAATATTACTTATTTAAAAAACATTAAAATATTTGGAAAATAATAAAGTTGTAATACTTCTAAATTAGTGCCAAAAGCAGATATGGAAAGTTCTAAAAACCTGTATTCGCAGGTACCTTGTTTTGTCCTAAAAGAAACATATGTAGGTAGGAACACTTTGTGTATTTAAAACATAAAAGGCAAACTGCAACATTAGGACACTAAGATAACATTGTTTTCCATGGTATCAAAACCAAGTTCAAAACAGAATTCTCCACCAAACACAACAAGATACATTTCTTGCACATGATGATTTGCTAATGCAAATCTTATGAAGCTTTGGGCTTGTAAATTTCACATTTAGATCATAATCCTCAAAATTTTATTATTTTATAAAAACTTCTGTAAAACTCAGCAGAAACACTTTTGATACATATTTAAGTAATATTGTAGAATAAGGCACTTACGCTTACCTTGTTTTGTAACAAAGAAAAAAGATGTGTNGCACACTTTTTTCACAGTGTGTCACAAAATGATGGACTGAACCCTTTTCCTTTTTAAAAGAACAAATACAAATGTGAATCACAGTTACAGGAAAAGTTATCATGTTGGATTCCATGCATAGGATGTCATCCTGACCTTTTGTGTTTTGTTACGAAAAGGCTCCAGGAACTGAAGTGTCTAATATAAATGACAGCCAAATGTAAAAACCAGTATTTGTTTGCCCAAGAGAAATTAACACGTTGATTCTCCAAGGTGCATTTGCAATCCTGCAGAACACAGTCCTTAAACATCTGGTTCAGGTTGAGACATTCAATAATCCTAAAAATCATTCCACTTTAAGTCAATTCTTTAAACCAGAGCTTGAGGTGAAAGCACCATGATCATTATTGGTTTTGCGTATCTGTTTCTTTACAAAAAACATAAATTAATATTAAAATAGGATGCTCTATACTAAAGCAAGATTCATCTAGCAAAGTAGCCTCTTTCCAACAGCTGTTGACAAGACATTACAAGAATATGTTTTAAAAAGTTACATAAATGTACATCAAAACTTGATAGACTACTTCCCCTCCTTAAAGTGACTTGCAGCTCTGTGTCACCATTGATATGCTTCTTTTTACCAGCTTCTATTAAAGAATCTGTTGCTTTCTGAACTATGTAATTTCCTAACATCCATGATGTCCTGTGACAAGGAGCTCTGTAGCAACTACACCAGGCATATGAGTTACAAGGAGCATATCTTGTAACAAGAAATATCTCTTTTGGAAACTCCACTTATATGATACCCCATAGTTCTTACATTGAAAGAAAGTTAGTCCCTATTCACCTTTTCCATGACACTCCATCAAGTTCTCTTATGCTCATCTCTTTGGAGATAATTATAACGATATTAACACACTTCTTTTTCCCTTTCATGGAGACTGTTTCATATTTCAGCATCTTTATTTTCCTTTTCCCGATTTTGCTGCCCATTTGTTTAAAGACAAAAAGAAAATTGCAGTATCCTCCAGAATACAGGTACCTCGATTAAAAGAAGTGCTTTCTTTTCATTGTATTTTCTCCCTAAATCATACCTAAAATATTTTTGTTTGTTGGTCACCATTGAATATTGAGTTGATGTTTCCTCAGTAGTATTTCTGAACAGTAACTCTTTAGAGCCTGTAATTGTGTACATAAACTTTCCTTTGGATTTCCCAACAACCTGCAAGTACCATATGCTATCACAACCACATCAGTAAACTTTTAAGAAGGAGCTGCATTTTAGATTGTTCATGTTCTGTTCTGAACAGCAAGTTCCTGTTCTGTGACAATTGCAAAATAGGAGCCACCCAAAAATGATAACCTTTGCCATAAACTAACCTTTGAAAAAAATAGGCCATCAGTTCCCTATTGTCTCCTCAAATACTGTCATTTAATTTTAGGTAAGCAATGAGGGAAAGGAAAAAAAAAAAAAAAAAAAAAAAAAAAAAAAAAAAAAAAACAAACCCAACAAAAAACAACAAAAAACACCACTAGGAAAAAATACCTAACAAAGTATATAACATGCTGAAGGCAAGAAAACATTCTCAGTGCAAACTTGCCATTCTTTGTACACGTAAGGCTACTCAGTCAGGGAAGTTCTTTTCTGCTGACCATTTAATTTTCCTTCAAGTTCTCTTGCTACCAATCTTATCTTTCTCTCTTGCTTTTTGGTTCCACTCCCTTAGCCTATTTCCTATTTTTTTTGCAGTAGAAGCATATTTACTAAGCCAGGCAGATGTACATGTTGGACAGACACCAACATTTTAGAGTTAAGTCCTACCTCTGCAAAATTCCATGGAGCAAGCTGCATGGAAAAGAGAGCACAGGAGAAAAGAAAGAAAAAGACTACAGATAGAAACATGTTTCATGTTTGTACAACAAACTCAGACAGGAAAAATAACTTAGACAATGATTTCTCAGCTGAAACTTCAAGCTGAGCACAGTGAAGGTGTATCTGTCCAAGCAATTTTCTCCATTATGAATTAGACAGAGCACAGACTTAACAGAGATTAAAAACTTAACTGAAACTGTGAACTTTCAGCTCTTGGGAAAAAACAATGCCAAAGTTGTTGAAGGGCGTCTACAAGAAAAAAAAATCAGAACCAGGCCTCTAGAGACTCAGAGGTAATGACTGCACAGAAAAGGTCTTGTTGGCCTTTGGTACAATAGAGATTGTCTAAAAGACTTATTTGAACAATATATTCCATAAAGCCTAGTGTTTCCCTCCATAAATTTACACTTTTTACAAGCATAAGGAGTCACCAATGGTGCTGAGCTATACAGTGTTTATACCTTTTCATGGGTTCACACTACAATTCCTGAGACCAAAACAATGCAGGAGCTTTCATCAACCCCTGCTGCAGGGATGAGATTCACACAGGGCTTGGACTAAAATCCATCTGTACTTGGACCAGATTCATGCTGGACAGACTGGTCAGAACAAAAAGCTGTATGAAACTGGGAAAATTTGTGTCCTCTCCTTGAAGCACTCAGCAACTAGACATAAACTTTTAGACATTTATATTCTGGCTAATCAAAAAGATAAAGAGCGGGATACTGTCATTTCCCAAACCTATGGATGCCTTAAGTTAAATTTCCTGCTATGCAGAAAGGACTATTCTATGGTTATAGATTGTTATTTTACATCATTTTTTAATGTAATAAACACCTTTTACATTTCTATTTTAAATCATACACCCTTCAGGAGAGAAAAATCAAATCATATATGTAAATTATTGCATTGGAGAAGAGTGAGGATCCCTGAGAGTGACAGACCTGCAGAGGAAGGGGCAGGAGGTGCTCCAGGGGCTGGAGCAGAGATTCCTCTGCAGCCCCTGGTGCAGCCCATGGTGAGGCAGTTGTGCCCCTGCAGCCCTTAGAGATCCACAGGAGAGCAGAGGTCCACCTGTAGCCCATGAAGGAGCCCCAGCGTGGAGCAGGGGGAATGCCTGAAGGATGCTGTAATCCCATGGGAAGCCTAAGATGGAACAGGTTTCTGTCAGACAAAAAGGGGAGGGATAGAGTGACTGGGTGGACACCTAACATCCAGCCAAGGTCAACCCACAGGAATTAAATATTAACTTCATTCAAAAGACTTTAAAAGATGCTTCTGCCTGTTTCTGTTGCTTTTTTATAATGGCTTACCTTTGGTCAGCTTCATAAGTCTCTCATGCAAAACCAGGGAACAAAGACACGTTTTTTGAATCAGAGAAATGTGACAATAATTAATAAATTTTATGAAAGCCAGAGTGTACAGAAATCACATTTTAAAAACTTATTTCCCAGTGCAAAATATTGACTTTATATACAGATAATGAACTAAAATCATTTGTGTCACAAATGGACACAAATATCTTTGCATGCTGTTATTTTGGACCTCTTCTCATAGAATATATTTGAATTTGAAGCAGTACTACCTGATCCATCTATCTTGTGTGGCCAATACTCAGAAATATATTCCTATACATATATCTAAAGACTTGTTCAGTAGTAATGGCTCTACTTTTTTAAATACATAGCTTTATTTGGTCTTCAGAGTTTAAACTTTGGTTTACTATTCATCTCTCATCCCCCTAAAAAGGAATCCTATTTTATCTGATGTATTTACAACCCAGTGTCTAATTTCTTGCAAGATACTATACAAATATATTCAAACAATCTTAATATCTGCCTTGGAATGCCTGTAGCTCTACAATTAAGTTTTAAAATATGCATATCAACTTAATAACAGAGGTTGCTGACTGGTATAATGAAAGACATGAGATGTGAATGGCTCCCATATGTCTCATGGGTGCTAGTCCTGAAACAGAGCAACCACATTTTAAAGGGAAATATTAGTAAACATATTATTACTAATTGGAAAAAAAAAAAAAAAAAGTTAGTGTGGCTGATAACTCCTCACCACTACTGGTTAGTGCCATATTCCATTTCAAACACGGAGTGGAACACATACTTACTTGCTAACTAGAATTGCTTGCCAGTGGAATGGAATTTTTTCCTCCCTTTAAAGGAATTTAATTTTTATCCTGGTGTACATGTTGTCCTTTTCACTAGCCATATTTTCAAATATTCCCTCAATGAGGAAGGCAGGCAGCTACAATCTCTTTCTTTTTTTTGTGAATAAAATGCCTTTTCATATGACTTTTTCATATGCAGTTGACAACACTCAAAACTTCACAGGAGGCTTGTTCCTTTCTTTGGTCCAGTCTTGGGCTAGAACTCAAGTTAGAGAAGTATTTAAGATCTGAATAGAAGTGTCAGGTGAATGCACTTTTCTTGGATATGAATATGGATATGGAATAAGACAGCATTGAAAAAGATGATTCCTAGACTTTCCACAGGAACTGCAAGAAACAAATTTTAGCACAAAATTCTCTGTGGCTTAAGGCTCTTCTGAACATTTAGATAACACTAGCAATGAAAATGCTACATCTTACTATGGACTGGGTAAATCTAAAACAGCAGACTGCTACATTTGATGTTTGGCTGATACAAACATATTTAATCTTCCTTCAATATCCTCTGAAATACAAATGGGTTAAACTCAGAAAAGTTGTGGATAGAGGCCAAGGCTGTGATCTCCCATATTACATATACCAAGGTAGCCGCTGGTTACAACCTCAGGCACCTGTCCTTGACAGCCTCAAGACCCAGCCTGCAGAATCTCAAATTGTTCCTTCAAGGAGCAGCACCATAAATCAATGTGGAAACGCAAGCTTATTTGGTGTTGGCAGCTCTCATGACTCTTTCATTAGCTTGAAGTTTAATAACATCTGCTTTACAGTCTCCATACCCTCTTATTCTCTTCAGAATGCTATGGTTACATCAGAATCTAACTTTTCTTTTAAAAATGAAGAACTTCAACTTCTATTTTGAAGGTGGAGTTTGGAAATATAACTTTTGTATCCACTGACAGTTCAAAACACAGGAGGTAAATTAAAAGGACCGGGTGTGTGTTAGTGTTGTGGAAGAGGGATAAACTTTTTGTGGTCCCTCCCACATATGCTTTCAATATATTGGATTGGTATATTAGAGTTTACTGGCCCTTCCTTGTTGAAAATACTCATAAACATCCTCTGTAAAACAGATATCATACAAAACTTTATACAATGCATTCTATTGACAACTAAATCTAAAAACCAGCTCTGTAGGTCTCTTTTTCAAGTTTATCTGATTGATAATGATCTAGGTCACAATGCAGTAGGGCCCTTCCTATGACTCTGCCAGTATTGTCTTAGAAACAGTTCAGTCATTAAATACTACTTAAAGGATAGCAGAGACTCAACACAGGATACAGACCTTTTATTGTTTGAATCAACTTCAACCAGTACTCCAGCAGATTAAAAGAATGATGGATTTGTTTATAAAGTGAGTTGAAAACGAAGTACAGAGGAATTGCCTGATGCCACCATGGCGGAGCATACTGAAGACAAGCAATCTTCTCAGTCCAAGTCAATGCAAACTGGTGTCTGTTTTGTAACCATTACTGTCTTTTCTAATATTCCCAGCAGAAAGGTCAGGCCCAAGAAGATTAAACACACATTTTTGGGATCAATCCATTCTGGAACTTAAGCCATTGACATGACTGGTCGATAGCACTGATGGACTCTTAACCAGGAAACATATAAAGTCAGCAACCTCCCCTCAAAGGCTAAAATCCAATTACATATTTGAAATATAAGTATAAATTTGACTAAAGAAATTAACATAATTTGCCAGGTTTTGTGCTGCCATAAATTCCTGTTTCTAGAGCACTCAAACCCAGCCTTTCCACTGAATTGCAGACTGCATTAGATTATCTACTGGTAACAAAGATTTATTAGGCTAGGATGTTAAATGTAGTAATGTCTGGTAATTCAGGTATATGTCAGCAGAGGGCATAAAGAAGGTCAGAAAGCATTCAAATATAAACTAACCTGAAAATACCTAGAAATAATCCATAGTTTTATCAAAGTTTTATTTCACTATCAGCATTTGTCTTTTGTTACTGCTTCAAGACATAAGAAAATGAATTATACAAACATTAGGTATAAATGTTCTGAACAAGTGTAAAGAAATATTCTTTAATTACAAGTCTATGCTTATATTCTTACCTTCCCAAAACATTTGTTATATGAATTTCCACAGGAAAGCACATGGGAAAAGAGTAAAATAAAAGGGTGGGTGTTTGTTTTTTTTTGGGTTTTTGTTTGTTTGTTTGTTTGTTTTTTGTTGTTTTTTTTTGCGGCTTACCCTTCTCAAGAAAGCCCAGTACAATTTATTATGGAAGTTTTGAATGTCACACTACTTTGAAATGTGTTATGTTAAACGCATTTGAAAACAAGAGTCATCATACAAAGTTATGCCTGAAGAAGTAAGTCTAATCTTCTCTGTGCAACTGAAAGCATGATTGCAGGTCTAATTCAAAGGATGTACACGACTCAATTTGCTGAGCCTACTTTGAGAAGAAACTTAGGAAAATATAAAAAACTAAATTGAATTCTCAATGTCTTTATCAAATAGCTCTAGGTCTACTTTGGCTGTAACTGGACTAGAAACTTCTAAAGTCACGGCTTTCAGTGACTTGTGCTTTTGTTTTTGGAAACAATAATTTTCTTTCCCTGTAGCTGGTAAATATAAGACAACAGAATGTAGAAAATTCAACTGTGGTCAGGCTGAATGATTATTTTTATCAATAATTTTGAGTGGTCCTAATCAGTGATTTCTGAATTTGTTTCTGTGCTGCACTGTAAAACACTTAGGAAGAGCCGAGACAACTCTGCATCTTGTGATACGAAGGCCACCTCCTTATCCTCCTCACCAAGACTATCAGAAATGTAAGCAATAGCTTTGGAGAGAGCTCATCACAAAGCTTTAGACTTTGTATTATGGTCTAGTCCAGTGCTCTCCAAAGTATATGTGTGGCAGGGAAAGGTACAGCCTAGGATGTGTGCCGGACAATCCACTGGAGCGAAAAAATTAAGATTCTAGCATTAACAAACAAAACAAAACAAAATAAAATTAAAAATAGTGTGTTTCATCTTGATCTCACATTGTTTAAATTCCTATTTTGGTAAACATTTTATATTGTACATAATACATTAATAGAATTGTACCTTTATACAATTTATAAACAAATATATATGTCTCTATACTGGGTGCATGCTCAAAAAGGTCTTACTAATAGAAGTGCATGATCAAAAACTTTTGGAGGTCACTAGTCTAGCTCTAGCACAACAATAGGTACATAATAGTATCAGTGAGTAAAAGCAGAGGACATGCCACCGTTAGACATAAATTCTTTTATCACAATAAAATGATTTCCCAAGGACATACGATAAAACACAGGAAGTGTAAAAATAGAAGTAATATAGGGTGTTCCCCCTCCTCCTTTCCACTTCCTTTTATTTTTACATTTTCCTTCTTCCTCTCTATTTTTCATTATATTTGGCACTTCATTTACTAATTGCTCCACTCCTATTTGGATTAGTTACATTTTTCTTTCAAAAAATGTTTTATTTTGAAAAGACAAGAGCTTTAAGCTCCTTTCATACTTTTCGTTTTTCTCCTTCCTCATTTTGCTGAATTTGTCAAAATATCTTCCTTCCCCCAGCATCTCCCCTTTTTCTGTCTCATCCTACTGGTTGTGCTTTCCACTACCAAACCGCAAACTCCTTTCATTTGATCTGCAGATCTATCTTCAGGCCTTCATCAGGCTGAGAATTTACCTTTACCTTTTTTCTTTTTCCCCAGTGGAAAGTCCTATTTTCCATATCCTCCCTTTCCTGTATTTTCTTTTCCCACAAATAGATGGAAGAGAAATACTTTAGGAGCAGATACATGCTTTTGTAGTGTTCTATTTCCTCTGGCCTTCTGGCTACTTGGCAACCAACCTCCCCTTACGAAAGCAGGAATAGCCAAATACTTGCTGCAGGAAGCCCCATCTCATGTGCGCTCCTCTGGGCCACTGAAATGCAGAATGGCATTTCAAAATGGCACACAGTCCATGGAGCCTTGTCCACTTCTGCCTGCAGGTTGGAAGACTTCTGAGATGGGCTTGGGAAGTACTCAGACTAGGACAGGGGCAGCTAGATGAGAGTGCAAGGGACAGCAAACAGCCTGAAGGAAGAAATGGGTGTGTGAAGCCAAGGAGCAATCTAAACTCAAGGGAAAACTGGCCACATCAGTAGGTGGCAATAGCTGCAATTCCAGTACTGCTACAGCTGCAAACATCACAATAAGCAATCTGGCAATATGTGACTTAATGATCAAGAGCATTTCAAGTTTGATATTATTAATTTAGTTGCTTCTTTGCTGCTGCACTTTTCAAAAAAATCATTAACCTAGATGCTTCAAGACACACAGTGGCAAAACTCACGGTGAAGACTAATCCAAAAAAATAATGTAGATACCTATGACACTTAATGTTTTATTCCTCCTAGAAATTTACTAGAGTTAAAAGAAAGAATCAGTACAGAAATTATCAATGTATATGCACTCTTTTTTGTCAAAAAAATCACATCAAAGTATTATAGTACATGTCAGAAAGCATTACTAACAAGCTAAAGATGACCATTTAAATTAATTTTCAAAGTATTTGCTGGTACCTAGTTTCACCGCTTTAACTATGCTAAAAAAATCTAAATGCTTTGGAGACATGGTTTCTTCTAATAACATTTTCTTAAATATTTTATCACAGAAAAAGTATTAGCATCTACATCCCATAAATACCATGTCCTATTCTAAACTAATGGTGCCAAAAGTCAATAAAAGTATCTGTGGAAATACTGCTCCATAAAATACAGCAATGGCTAGATTATATATTTATACACTATATTTTTCCATAGATAATACATATTGTGTCTCTTTTTATCAGATTATTTGAAAGCATGAGCACAGTAATGCAGTTTTTCAGTGCATCCTAAAGCATGACAAAGTGTGCACTTTGTACTTCTCAAACAAGACATATCATAGGACAACTAAATGACTAAGGAGAAGGAGCACTTCCTTTACCAATAAAAATAGTGAAATTTACTAGAGAACTGTTAGGCAAGATGACAGAAGAACTGTTCACCAAATCCTGCAAACACAAAAGGGAGGACATTCATTTAGGAGTGAAAATTTAAGGAGATGGATTTTAAAACAGAGAAAAGAAAGTACTTCTTTTAGAGTTTTGAAATTGTTGGATTTGTAGCCATGGAACAACAGTATCAAGAAGTTCAAAAAGGCAATTAACACAACCATATACTACAGATTTTAAGGGCATAGGTTTGAATGTAGTCTTTAGCATTTCTAGTTCTCTAATTTAGGATGTCAGTGGAGCACAGGAAGATCTGACAACAGAGAGTATCCAGTCTAAAAGCTCTTTCTAAATCACACCTCTGCGTAGAGGGTGGTTTCCCCAGGGAAAAAGAGAACCTTGGAAAAATGCCTTTTTTGAAACCCAGCTCAAAATGCCATAAGCAAGGAGCTGATTCACATGTTCAAGTATGCAGATGTTACTAGAAGGTTCCTCATTCTCTGTATTACCATAGGTTAATTTTTGGTGCAGGAATTTTAATGTTCTTAATCGTTGTCCCCCACTGGACCCTTCTCTCAGACCCCACCTTAACTCCCACCCACATCAGGGTGCAGAAGTACCCTGTCTGACCCTGGCCCAGGGCTCTTTGGCCTGGTGTGTTTGGGCCCTTGTTACTGCCTTGGTCCAGTTCACTCCAATACAGTGGGAACCTTATTGTTTGTTATTTTTCTATTATTAAATTGCTTGTTGGACAACAGATTGAAGCGGTCTGTCTCCATTAAGTCACCATGAGTCCCAAGGAAACTCAAAGGGGTCTGATCATCTGGGCTCAGGCTCCAGGGAGTTTCACTCTGACTAGCAATGTTGCAGACAGAGCGCTGGGACAGATGGACAACTTACTTGACATATTACAGCACTTTAAAAGAGAATTTACTACAACAAAATTATTTTCTGTGCATTAGTTGCAAATCTGTTTGCCTGTTCTAAGCCATGTGAAAATGTGAAACAATTAACAATGTGGAAACAGATTGTCTCCATGTTTCCTGTAAGCTCAATGCAGTGGATCACCTCCCACCACCATAACCAAACTGGTTCTTTATTTAGACCTTTGTAAAAGGAAAAAACTCCTATGAACCATAAAAGGGAAGCATGGAAAAGCACTGCAGTCAGCTGAATGACTTATTAATAAAAAGAAACCAATTTTTGGCTATCATACATGATCACGATTGACTACTATGAAACTATACAATTATTCAGTAACTGTATGTCTATCAGAGTCACGACACATGGAAATCTGTATATTTCAAAACATTAATTCTTAAACAAACACACCTTAGTGATTCCTGGTTACTTTTAAAATTCAACTGCTTACTGAAGTCATACAGTACTGAATACAATTCAGAACAAGCGATGACATGCAATAAAAGCACAAAAAATTTACCATTAAACATATACATTCTTGTGGCCAAGTCTTCACATGCCACAGAGAAAATTTCACTCAGAGCAGCTGTTGAACACTGACAAAGCAATAATCAGAAGTGAGTAATAATGCTTTGTTCACACATTATTTTTTAAAATAGCTACACCCCATAGAATTCATCGAATTCTTAAAGCTGGCAAAGACCTTTAAGGTCAACAAGTCCAATCACTAACACAGCACTGGTAGATCTCCCACTAACCCATGTCCCCAAGCGCTGTGTCTACTTGTCTCAGCCTCTTCCAATTCCTGACAGTCTCTTTGGTGACAAATTTTTTTGCTGATATCAATCCACACCCACCCTGGTGCAAGGTGAGGCCATGTTCTCTTTTTCTGTCATTTGCTACTTGGAAAGAGGTACTGAACTATGTTAAAAAAACCAGTTGGATGCAACCTTCTGTGGAAAGCAAGCCTAAATATCACAGATCAGACACACATGGGAAAACACAATATGAGTTTGTAGTGCATGAAGAATATCTTGCAAAAAATCCATTTCTTTACATTTGAAAGTGAAAATATGGTGGACAGTAATGCATTGTACCAGCAGTCTGAAATGACCATGGATTAAATTTAATGTTTAGCTCACCTGCATTTTTCTGGAGTTGCCTCCAGGACTACATATTCAGATTTGCCAGTCCTTGTGGTTTTATCATGCCTTGTGATATCATGAAGAGCTCTAGTTACTGACAAGCAAATCTCAACTTTTCCTTGCAACTAAACCCTCAAGATCTTGTGACTACAGAGAAACACATAATATCCAGCCTACATATAATCCTAACTTCTAGATAAGTCAAACTGTCATCGGTAACCCAAAGTGTTGTTGTATTCCATATCTATTTGTGCACAAAATTGTTCCTATCTCTTTCTGACCCCACAGCCAGGAAGCTGGAGCAGGGGATGCTATCAAGAGCTTTTAAAATCAGTCTCACAAGCAGCTCATCCCCTCTTGCCATGTGGGTTTTGGCTCGCTGACTTCCTGGTCTTTGCCCAGGCAGAGCCTTTTAGGATTCTTGTTCAGCTTTTTTCTCTTGTCTTGTAGAGTCTGCAGTTGGCATTTCTGAGCTGCCATTGAGGCGAATTCCACAGGTGTTGCCTGTACTGCCACACCAAGTGGGGCAGCCCTGCTCCAGTAAGCTGGTCCAGATCCATCGGTCCCCGCTCCAGGAGAGAAGATTATGGAGTCACCCCAGCCCAGACACCTTGCCTTTACTGCTCCTACCAGGAGGAAGGGGGAGCCCTTCCGCAAGTTTCTAGCCTGTGATCCGCAGATCACCAGCCAGAGCTCCAGCTGGAGATAAACAGAGCACAGGTGCGGGAAGACTCGTACCACCTTTTCCTTTTCCTTTTCCTTTTCCTTTTCCTTTTCCTTTTCCTTTTCCTTTTCCTTTTAACCATGCAGTCAGCTGTGGAGTGTCATCCTGGGGGGCTGTCCCCAGCATTTTGGGTGTCTCTGTTCTGTGGAGTCTGGGAGGTTTAGGAGTTTTGTATCTGGTAGATATTTGCTGCTATTTCTTGATTGTTGCTGTCCCTGTTTTCAGCAAACTTACCTTTTCACTTACTTCTACTTGTATTCATCACTTAGTGGTGGAAAGGGATTGATTTAACCTATAAAGGGAGGCAGTTCATCCCAGAGTGTTCTCCTTCAAGTTGTCTTAAACCAAGATACAAATTCTTTTTGTTTGGGAATCCTAATTAACATAATGACAGGGTATCTATTACACACCTGCTATGATGAACAAACTGAGACAGTCTGGGTTCTACAAACACAGCAGAAGAGGAACTCCTACATTTTTTCAAGTCTGTATTTTTTGTCTACCCTCCTGTTCTGGCTCCAAGCATGTGGTTTGTGTTCCACCACTTTGGTGGCCATAAAATCTCTGACAGGAAGAAATTTTTATTAAATAATTTATATATTATGTTATGTTAATGTTATGTTTAGTTGCTAACTATAAATGATACTACAACACAAACAGAATTCTAATAATAAGGCATGCACTACTTTGCTTTTCTCTGGGCAGCACGCTATGATACACTTGGCCAGATACAAAATAAAGAGGTAAACTATATACTTAACTAGCATCCTCTTCAGAAGCAGAAAGTTCTGAAAACTGCAATACCTCACCAGCACTTCAATTTTACCACCCAAATCTTTTTGGAATGTGTTTCTAATGAATTAAAGCACTGCCATCAATATAACAAAACAGCACCATCCTGGGAGGCCGTCTTAAACCAGAGACCAGATAGTTCTGTTCCTGTTTTGAAGAGTGTGCAGCATCTACCAAATGGACCTAGCAAATTTACTTTAAGAAATAATTGGGGATAAATCAGAATGCATCTTATGTGTCTCCAAATCAGTAATGCTCTCACAAAGCTGCTGATGATTTTTATTCACACACTCCTTGCTCTCCTTAGAATGACTTACAATGACTTACATAAATATATAACATTTACATTTAAAGTGTACTTATATATGTACTTACATATAACCTTTAAAAGCAGATGACTTGGCCAACCAAGAACATTTGCAATATTTCAGATGCTGGAGAAAGAGTTGCAGTGCCATTGTGTGCCCTTGAGCTACTAGATGAGTTACTGATCAAATGGCTTGAAATGCTGTTCTAGCTTAAGACTCACTGGGATCTTTGGTATAGTTCAGTTTTAGACTTTTAGTCAATCCACCATTTACCTAACTCCAGGAGAAAGGTTTTTTTTTCTGGCAAAAACCTTTGTGGCTTTGGAAATTAAAAATATCTCAGTATGATTGCCTGATTACATTCACATTACATTCATCCAAAGCTCTAGGAGACAATGCACAGTAACCTACTTGAGGTGCACACAGCTTCTAGCCTAATATGCAAGTATATTGACTGTCTCATCAATGTCTCTCTCATGTCTTCTCTGCGGTGCTCATGGAAGGTTAGAAAGCTATTTGCCCTCTCTAAGCAAAAAAAAATTGAAAATTAAACATTAAAATTACAACCATTTGTATGGTTTACCCACCATACTCCTTTACCAACCACAAAGCCTTTTCTAAGCAACAAGACCATTTCAAGGTTTTCTCATTATTTTGAAAGACATTATTAGACAAGACACCTTATTAATGCCCCTGGGAAAAAGTTAATTCTGAGATCATTTTTGATCGTTGGCCCTTCCTCACTGGAAGAGTGATCTATTTTTTTAAGACCATTTTTTTTACATTGTCCTCTTTCTTAAAACATTTTTCTTGCTATTTTACCAGAAGTTTGGTAGGATTTTATTTTCTGAAAACACCTTAACTGAGAAATAAATTTAAAAAAGGGAAGAACATACAATGTAGAAATTAACATCATCATCCAGTAGAAGTTATTAGGAAATCACTCTTTCTTTTAATGGCTGTTTACAATTAATAATCTCACAATTCAAATTGGTTATGAAGTTCCACATGTCAAGAGTTCTAAAGTAATGTCATGTTAACATTTCAATCTGAAATGGGTTTTCACACTAACTTTTAACAATGAGAATTATCTGAACTGTTTAAGTGATGGTAAGCAAGCCTGACATACAGTTACTAGCTCATTACAGACTTCACCACAAAAAAAATTTCATTTCTATTTTACAAACATTAATCAGGTGAAGCAGAATCAACTTTATTACCCAATTTTATTGAAACAACCCAAAACAACCGTATCTCATAACTGAAGAGTAGCTGCAAATGAAACATTTCCATCTTTGACAACATTTAAGATATCTTTCAAGCACTTCTTCTCTTTTCAGGATAGCATGCTTTGCTTCTAGCTTTTCAACCTTCTATTTGTAGTATACTGTAGCAATGTGATCTCTGATGACACTGTGGTATAAAATTTGGTATTAGTCTGATTCAGCAGCAGTGCATCAAACAGTGATGGTCTCAGGACTAAGAAAAAGAGGTCTTTTGTTGCTTTCTGTTGCTTTAAAATAAAGCATCAAAAGTAGGGAACACCAATTGAAGATAATTCTTTTAAATAAACAGTCTTGACTTCTGAGCTGCTGTATGCAGAATAACAGAGGCTGAAAGGACCCCCTTTGATATCATCTACTTGTGTGCTCCGAGCAGGGTCAGCTAGTGGGTTGCCTAAAGCTGCGTTCAGCTGAATTTTGACTATGTGTAAAGATGAGAAAGAACTCCACAGCCAGTCCCAGAGTTTGATCCCCCTCAGAAAAAAAAAAAAAGAAAAAAAAAAAAAGTTGCTTCCTAATTTCTGATTACATTTTTAGTGTGTCATCATTGACTCTTGCCTCTCAGAGGGCAGTAGAGGGGAATGTTCAGCTCGCTCCACTTCCTCCCTCAGATATTCACACACAACAGTTAATATCCTGCCAAACCTTTTCTTCCCCAGGATGAACAGCCCCAGCTCTCTCAGCATCTCTTCCCAAGCTGGATGCACCATTCCTTCAGTCATAGCTGTGGCGCTGCACTGGACTTCCTCCAGTACACCCATATCATCCTCATGCAAAAGCCCAGAGCTAGACCCAGCATTTCACACATATCTGCACTCACAGTGCCGAGAAGAGGGGTAGGATCACTTTCCATGGCCTGATGGCAAATCTCTGCCTATTGGGCATGGAATGTTCTTGCCTGCCTTTGGCGTAAGAATGTATTGCTGACTCATGTGCAGACTGTCCCAGCAGGGTCCCCAACTCCTCTTCTAGAAAGTTTTCAACCAATCAGCCCCTACTTACATACTATTTTCCTTATTTCTGACTTTAGAAATTAACAGTGTAGTGAGAAAAATTAGTCTCTGTAAGACCTGGAATATTTCAAATAAATGGTACTTTGTTGTCCAATGTCACCCAATTAAAGGGGCCCAAAAATAAACATGCAACACTTTTCCCCTATTAAAAAAAAGTCTTGGAAAGGAAAGTAAGTTTAAAATCAATCAATAAGAGCAGCTAACTGAATATACTCTAGAATTCTTTGCTGCCAGAAGTGGGAATTAAAGAGAGGCAAGTTTTATGGAGCTGTGAATGTAAAAGCAAAACATGTCCCAAACAGACCTGACCTTTAGAAGGTAATTACATATTTTATATATATGAAGTTGTTTTCAAAGCTGTTTTGCCAAGGTTTCTAGAACTGAAAAAAACAGTTTACTGTCAAATACATGTCTTAGAGAAAAAAACCAAACAAACCACGAATGACACCAGGAGGCTTACAAACCGCTCCTTTCTTTTTCCCTAAAGTACAGGCATTGTCTTTTCAATGAATGCTGAATCAACTTTATTTATCAGAAGACAATTGCATCTGTAACATTAAACAACAGCCCGTTGTAAATTTCACCAAAACGATGGTATAAGGATAAGACAAGCAGGACATCAAATGTTTTCTTCATTGTTGCAACAGGTCAGAGTTGCTTTCTGTCACTAACAAGTTTGCTGCCATAATACAATCTGCCCTACAGGCTAGGCTATGCCTACAACCCATTTAAATTCCTTCATATATCCAAATCATTTGAAAAAAATACAGGTATAAAACATAAATCAGCACAAACTGGCAATAATTACCCATGAGTAAATGGTGCAAGAGAGACCAGAATCTCTACTCACCAATACAATCCAGCACAGCTGCACATACTGAAGACAAAACAGTTAGATCTTTTGTTCTGATTCAACAAAACACAAACAAAAACAACAAAACTGCTACGACACCTTTTCTGTCTTTTTCAATTACAGGGTGCCATAATATCCCCGGCACAATCAGATAGTTCTTGTGATGACAGTTATCATCTGCCTGCAATGGGCAGGCAACCAAATTACAGCCAATATATATTACTTAACATTGCACTTCTACACACTGAATTTGTTAATTCTTAAAGGTGAATCTCAAAACAAGCATCATTCATCACAAAGAAAGCACTTAAACATTTAATGGTAATGATTTCTATCTATAAGAGATAATGGCTAGAAGGCAGTAAGAAAAGGAAATCAAACTAAGGAAATTAAACTATGTATTAAATATGATGTAATAAAGCTCATTTACACACCTGTATCCAAAAGTCTTGGACTAGGATGAAAATCCCCCTTAAGTCTAATGTTGTTCCTGAATATACTCTGAATTTCAGAACTCACTGAAGCATCTTGATCAACAAATCAAACAGAACCTAGTTGCTTGAGAACAAATTTCTTTCTTCTCAATTAACTCACCAAAGTGCACAAGACAAGAATTCCTTTCAATTTCAAAGAAGAAAATAGTAGAATTCATTACAGAAAAAAACTTTACAAGCAGCTTTGCAGCAGAAAGCCTGTATGCTAAACTGGCAAATTGTAGTAAGGTGAGGCATGGGGGTGAGAAGGTGATCAGAAGAGTAGTTGCTGATAAAGAAATGTGTTGACAATTCAGAACAATGGGTTATTGCTTTAGATGTCAGATTTTCTTGAATAAATGGGGAGTCGCTATGTATTTTGATACTGCAAGCAACTACTGCTATTTCACTGAATAAAAAGAAAAAGGAAGAACTGCAAGTTTGTGGAACATTGTTTACTATTAATCAACATATCTTAACCAGTTTTCATAATACTTAAAGCTACATTTAAGTATACAATAGTCTCAATCACAAAAAACAAGCAGAACAATTAAACTCCCTAAGGCCTTAAAAGCACAGTGTGTATTGTTGGAATATTATTTTGTTTACAATTAGGCTACATATAATTAAGTTTATTTTTCATAGTTTTATTCACGCAAAATGCATTCAAGGGAAAGGCAACTTAAGTTTTTTTCATGATGAGTTAGTAGAAAAATTTCAATATTCTCTTCTTGTCACTCCTCCCACCCCGTCCAGCCCTGATTAGTAAAATTTCCACACAATACTCAAAAAACAATAAGCTTTTACACTAAACATCCAAAATTAAACCTGATCAGTTAACTGCTAAGTTGCAAACTCTTTATTACAATGTTGGATAAACTTCAAGGTTCTTCTTAATGACACATTGTGACTCTAGAAAGTCAGTGTTTAAAACTACATGGTTCAAGAAGTCTTCTAGGTTTTAAAAGTCTTACTGGTTTCAAAGAGGTACTTTGTGGCCTTAGTATGAATGATACTTGTATTACAACGACAACTTAGGGCATTATTTTGGCAAGATTAGGACTCCTGAGAACATGAGTTGGTACATTTTATTATCCTGAAAGCTAAGGGACAACATGAGTACAAAATAACTAAAGGAAAATGAAGCACAAAAGAAATAAAAAAATATGGGAAAAGATATCAGTTTTGCCCATCTCTCCGTACGACAGGGTATGAGTCATTTCCAGTGACTGTTTATTCTTATTACATACATTAGTATTTGCTCAAATTTCACGGCTATTACATTTTTACAGAACAACTGCTTAGAAGTCTGTTTTTTTAATTACACCTGTGCAACAGAGTAAGTCACAGTACACTTTGAGATGTTTAAAAATCTTTATAAACTTGTTTTTGATATGCTGAAGCACTTGGCAACACTTTTACAGCATTTGGTTTTATATAATTAAATTTTCTTACAGTACTCCTTGTGATTTTTTTTCTTAACATCTAAGAAGAAAAAACCTCACACAAAGAAATATGAACTGCCAAGTCTGACTGAATGATCATGTAATTCCAGTTTATAATGCTGCATTAAAACCTTCATTAATTATGTTGACAAATCATTACCTGTACATTTAATGAAGGCAACCAAGATGATTTGAAAACACAACATTCTGGTTTTAAGTTACATGTTTATCAAGGCGTGCAGTTCTGCAGTGAAATGAAAAAAACATGTAAATACACAACGAAAGTTACAAGTTCAACAGTTCCTGTGACACAAACTGTTTTAATCTTTCAAGGTACTGTCCATAGAGTTCCACATCATTATGGCCTGCTCCTTCTACCCACAGTGGTTCTACGGGTCTCTGGCAACGCTCAAATAATGCCAGGCCATGTGAAAAGTCAATTACTTCATCTTCGGTTCCATGGATTATTAAGACAGGAGATGTTATTTTAGAAATTTTGTCAATGCTGTAAGAAAAAGATTATATCTATGAAAACAATGGCATAGTTCTGAAATACATGACAGAAATTTTCTTCAGTTAAGATCTACTTAGTTTTGGGGTCTTACAGAAATACATTGCAAATGACTTTGTTCACACTTATCCAGACTAATAATTCACTGCATGGAACTACTTGTTAGAACTAGGGATTTATGGGTTATATATGGGAAAGTGAATTATTTCCTTACAGATATCCACTGAAATCAGTAGAGATGCAAAATGCCTAGTAGGTTTACAAAGTTTTGCAAACTTCTTCAGATCAAATATTCCTCTTTGGTGTTTTTCACTGATTTTTCTCCAATTGCTTTATTAAACCTTTGAAAAAAGTTTCAGAGAATTTTCCAAACTACTTGTTTCTCTAGCTGAAAACTTCTGTAATAGAGAAAATGAATGCTACATAAAA
>VWYO01011374.1:148750-159319 GCA_013400275.1 Rhadina sibilatrix
TCCCCTTTGCTTTTGGTTTTTAATAAAAATATCTGCCATTTTGATCTGGATAGACATAAGGGAAATAAAGTAATTTATATTTTCTTCTGAACTAACGGCTCTTAATCTAGAACACTTGATCACTCTACAATAATGAAGTAAAGTATTGATAAGATCAAGCTCAGAAGGGTAAATTTTCCATAGTACCTCTTTAGGCTCACACTAGATGCTCTAGAGAAGCTACAGTTTGCAAAGCTATTGCAACACACACATTTAGAAAACCAACACAGCACTTGGGACACATGGAACAAGGGGGAACATCCTGAGGGAATTCTCAACATACATTCAGAATCTTTTGTCATCATGGACATAACACATGAAATTACAGTTTCAAGTTGCAGAACACGAAGGACATGAACATTATCCACACCTGTAACTATCAACATTCCAGGCCATGAATAAAATTCAGGAGCATACAGCTCTTCCTCAACTGTTATGTGCATTCCCCTTCCTGTGCATACAATATTTTCCATTGGGAGAAGAAAAAAGGAACTATGCTTTATGAGAGGCAAGCCCATTGTACACATTGTAATCAACAAACTGCACCTTTTCTGCCTCTTTTATGAAGTTCAGCCCTTTCTAAACTTTAACGTGCTATCAATACATTTGTTCTACTGTCAATATTTCTCTTCCACGATATCTGAGCTACTTTCCCCTATAAATTTAAATAAAATCTCAAATTCTCTCCAAATGTATGAAGTTATAGTACCTCAGCTTCTAGCTGACCCCCTACCCCCACCCTCTGAACAAAAAAAAAGAGTAATTTGTGAATTGTCAAATGAACACATTTGGCCAACATCTGAAGAGATTCAATATTCATCTGAAGAGATTAATTGAACACAATGTATGGACATTCTGTCCCCTTGGACACATCGTCTGATGGTGAGATTTACCCTTAAATTTTTCAATTATTATGCAGTCCAACAATGAAAATGCTGTTTGTCTTCTTACAGGTAAATCTGGTCATGAGGCAATTCTGGCACATTTTCAGAGGTTTCTGAAGAAGCGCCACTTGCCCTGCATTTGCCTGGGGCTGGTTAAACCTTTCCACCCTTGCTAGGGTGTCATCAAAGGCCTTCAGAGACCAGAACAGCAGAAAATAGGCGTATCCCAAAATGACTCCTGGTATTTCAACACTTGGTAGCTATGACAGCTGGAAAAAGAATGTCCTCACTTGCAGCTTTTATATAGTCCCATGCACATGAATATGCAACAATGTACAACTTCTCCAAATCTGATGAAGGCAGTGAATCACACCACCTTCTTTCACGGCTGTCATCCACGTAGGTTGCTACTGCTTCCTATTAACATACTCAAGGTGAAGAATAGGGACACAACTCAGCATCTGCATCTGCTGTTTACCTGTTCCAATAGGCTGCCCAACTAGTTTTTTGTATTCATTTACAAGACTATTAATACTAAGAACAAAATCTCATCATCACCCTCAGTACAAATTCCAGACTATTTCACCTCAGGTGTCTAGTCAACACTGGACAGCTGTGCTGATTTCCAGGTGAGTATGAGAATTGTCTTTCCAAGATGCAAAACTTAAGATGTAGCAAATCTTTACTACAAGTGGTTTTGTTGACTGTAGAATTAAGTCCCACATGAGCATTTCAACTACCCCAGAAACACCTTTTAGTGCTGGGTTCTATGACTCCATCTTTCAGAACAGGGAATACAGGGAGCTATGAGTAACTGGTCAATCTCCAAACTTCATCTCATCACAAACTGTGAGGCACAGTTTAAAACTCTAGGGTCTCTTTCTTATCTCATCTCATCAACAAGAATTTCCAGGGAGTCATAGCTGTATACACATTTATCCTGCAAATAATCTGTTAATTTGTTTCTGCAAAATTAGTTACAAATGTTAAAGACAGTACCAGTGTGAAACTGACAGAATGGGCTATGCTGTAAGAGTGAAACAAGGCTGTAGCTCAAAGGCTCTGTTCCTGTCCACATACTCATTGAGCATTTTAACATAGCTGAGCACTATCTCAGGGCTCAAGAGAATGCCATAGCTGGATAATCAAACTGCGAGCCCATATATCCAAAGTCATATGCTGAACTTTCCCCTGATACACCCAGCATTCAGATGCAAAGGATGAGACCACATCACCCAATTGGAAAGCTATTCCAAGTACTACAGATGTAACCGGCAACACCAACCTCTTTTTCAGAAGTAGGACAAATTCAGTTCACATGTGTGAAATTCACAATGTAAACTTTATACACTCTACAGAATTACCTAATTTCTATTAGAACTGAAATAATAATAATAATAAAAAAAAAAAGCAGACAAAAAAAGGGACTAAGGTGATTATTTTATATGAATATCTTGTAAGATATATTTAGAGGTCTCCCCAACAATATCTGCTCATGAAAGAGCATACCTAGATAGGACATTACAATCACAGAACAGTTTGGATTGGAAAGGACCTTAAAAGATTCTGTAATTCCACCTTCCCTGCCATGGACAGAGATACTTTCCACATCAGACCAATCTGATGAAAGTTCCATTCAACCTGGCCTTGAACACTTCCAGGGATAGGGAAGTTGCCCACAATTTCTCTGGGCAACCAGTTCTTCTCTTGGCAACTTTTCTGGGCAACCTATTCCAATGCTTCATCATACTCACAGAAAAGAATTTCTTTCTTATATCTAATCTTGATCTCCCCTCTTTCTGTTTAAAGCCATTAGCATGTGTCCTATCAATTATGAACAATCTTACGTGTTTAGAGAAAGTACACTTCATTGCTTAAGAACTGAGGTGAGAATTCAAATTGCAATCACATTTCCTTGCAGGTCTTCTATTCAGGCATTTGTTATGAGGAAGAAGAGACAATAATTAATAATTACAAATACTTGCAAATTAGTTTATAAAACAGAGCCTGTAAACTGACATGAAGTATTATGTTCCACCATCTAGTTCTCTTGCATTTTTTTGTTACACTTAAATAATTCTGACTGTCTTCCACATTGTTCACAAACCACATCATGTTTTTTGGTAAATTTTGGTAAATGTTTGGTATTTCACTGAGTAGCTAATGTCCAGATCACTACCAGCAACAAAACATAGTCAACAGTGCATCTGTCAGCAGCTGCAGTTCTTGGCTTATGGAACAGTCATATCTCAACTTTCCACTGTAATAAAAATAAATACCAAAAGCTAGTATGCATGTTTTTGAATAGATGAAGCTGAAAACCTATCCCTTGTATTGAATGAGGTTTATGATAATAAGCTTTCCACCTATTTAATACATGGATAACATATGTTTCTTTGAAAAGAAAAATCATACTGTTGTTATGATGTAAAAGGAACGCAAGGCTCAAGGTGTATTTAGAACACTGAAAAGGGGTAACCTGTTCATTAATACTACATTGATGAATTTCTAAATTCACTGTGACAATTACCAGGATCCAGGATTTAAAGTCCACATGCCCTTATATTAAGTCATATCCCTGACACTATAATTATTAAACTGGATGCTCAAGTTGCAATAACCAAGTCATAATAACACACTTCAGATTTTTATACCTTTTTGGTGTAAAATACACAGTGTGCTGGGATTTTTTGGTGAGCAGTTATTCTTATGATTGCACACTATTTCAAAAAATAGTTTTTGTAGTCTGGATATTTGTAACATAAGAAGAATATTGCACTAAATGGAAAAAATTATGGAGAAAATTGCTCTCAAATTAGAGAAGCTGCACTTACTTGGCGCAGGATTCTCTAGGGTTCTCACCTATGTCAGTGAATGCATTCAGAATCTTTTATCTTGTTATTTTATCTCCCACAAAAAAAAGAGGCTTAGAATACAGAAATTACTGAAATAACATCTTTTCGTTTGCATTTTTTTCTTGTCCATTTTTATTCTGCTTGAGTTAACACCACTGCTCCAAATTCCTCTTTTGTTGTTCCCACCATAAGGTATTTACACAGATCCATTACAACTTCTCCCACACATTATATTTTGTGAAGATAGCTTTCTATATAAAGCAAAAAGATGTTTCTCTCTTTGGAAATCCTGTAGCTGCTAGTCAAAATTCTGAAACAAAGGTAATCCCAACACCATACAGAAACAAAGTCTCACCAAGTTCTCTTGTATCAGCTTTTACTCTGCCTCTCCCTACACAAGAAGTACATGATGGAAATTAGCTGAAGAAACAACCTGCACTTTCTCACATCCACATCACAACAATGGGTTAATTACTAAGGTATCAACCATTATGGATTTTTCCCACCTTTTTAATTTTTGCAGCTCAGAAGATTCCAAACTATGACAATAAGGATGATCCTCTAATGGTGCAAGATTAAACCACAGCTTATTAAATTTAATTCCATTTCAATTTTTCCAGCACGTAAGTAATATATACTGATCCTGCTTAATACTGACAATGCCTTCAGCACCAGGCACCACCAGACAGCTTGGATATGAATCCACTAATTCTAAATCACAGCACTGCTGTTTCAACTATCGATGCATGTGAAATAAAACCATTTGACAAGCATTCTGTAAAAGAAAAATGGCAACTAACATCTTACCTTGTTCTAAGAGCCACCCAAGCAGCATCAATGTCAGCATACAGATTCTTCTCTGTTGGCTTCCCAGAACTTGCACCATATCCAGAATAATCATAGGAGAATATGTTGCAATTAATCCGTGAACCCAGTCCTATATAAAAGCTGCTCATCTGACCCAGGTCAACAGCATTTCCATGTGAGAAGAGCAAAGTGTACTTGGCATTCGGTGAGCAACGCACAAACATACAGGCAATCCTGTTGCCTTTACATGTTCTAGTCATAAAGCACTCAATAGCATCTTTTTCTCTAGAAGAATATTGCCAGTCTGCTCGCTCTGAGAGATGTAAAGTCCAGCGACTACCACTCTCATCACACATCAGTGTGTATGTGGGATCAGGAGGTAAGAATGCCAGCTTGGAGGCAATTTTCCCTGGGCACGGTGGACAACAGAACAGGCAACAGAGTTCACTAAAGGAAAGATTATTCATCTTCTAGTCTGAAATGGGAGGAGAGAATATATTAGTTTCCAGGTACAATCTGATATTAAAACCCCCCCAACTTGAAATGTAAACATAATGTCTCCAGAAAGTAATGCATAACTTTTGAACATTTAACAAAACAAACATTTAGATACATATATGCATATTTCCATATAATATCTAATTTAACATTATTAGTTACTTCACAATGAGTGTATTATTAAAGAGTGATAACTCTAAAGCCCTGCTAGACATCAAAAGTAAAACGTGATTACCCAGGGAAAGAGCAAGCATGTATTTTGGAGTTTCTTTGGAGGAAATGAAGTTCCTTATCTTAAGACATTAAGAAAAGTGTTCTACCCATTGAAAAACACATATGTGATAAAGAACAATTAAAATATGTTGCAGACTTGCAGCATAATAAGGTTATGCAGATTTATGCAGCTAAAAATCACTACAGCATTTCCTAAATACAAGAAATGTGTATTGCAGTCATGAGGTCTAGGCTCCTGCAAGCACTATCACAAGTAAGAAGGGTGCATGAAGGTCAAAACTTAGAAGCCAAAACAAGATGATGCTTCTGGCTTAGGAAACACTGTAGAGCTTTGGTACATGAAAACGTAGCCATAAACTTATCTTTGCACCCCACACTTGCTGACCTAAATGTTTTGAAAAGCTTCAAAGAAATTCTTAGGTCTTTGCATGTAGAAATTGAGATTGTATAAATGACACAATTGGGGTCTTTTTTTTCCCATGCTTTAAGAAACATATCCCAAACTAAGTGCTGTATCACAGATACTTGTTAAAGCAATATAATCTACAGCACCAATTCAACACATTAGTCACCTATACCTAAAGCAAGCCAGGTAAAGATACAGTTGTCCTTGAAGTAGATATTGTGTTCTCCTAATTTAGAGTAGTGAGAAAGGAGGGGGAAAATCCTGTCTTGCAGCAATACTTTTTCTCAGAGATAAGAACAGCAATGAAATTTGACAAGTACCATGCTGGAAACCAGCACACAAAAGATAAGCATTTATGCTACTTTCCTTGTGTTAAGGCACCTGATGTTCCATCTTAAACAACTTTTTCATACCAAATCTATCTACAGGTCTCAAGTTCATCTCCTGACAGTTCCCTGTGAACATAAACACAGTTTCTCATGCTGGCTTTAACTCAAGCTACAAAACAAGCAGATCTCAGTTGTCTACAGTACCATGCTGTTCCAGAAGTATTTGGGTCATCCAACAATAAACTTACTGCTAACTATGAAATACTTAGATATTACAAATTTTGTCCTTAAATTTTTACAGAAATATAGTTTTCTTGTTTAAATTTCTTTTAAAAAAAGCTTCAAGGACAGTGCTGCAAAAACACTTTAACATATACAACAAAACAACTATCTGTATTTTTGGGTGTGTGAATGGTCTCTTCCTGGTAGTACAGTATGAGAGCATACTGCAAACAATGTTACATGCAGCCTACTTTTAGAGCAGCAAAAAGAGGCACAGTGAGACAGTCTGACAAACAGCACAAGCATCCTTAGAATACTACAGAAAAAGAAGGCACAAAAAAGAGACTGCTGCAGCTAAGAGTCTTTACCCCAGGTCTCTAGTTTTCTTTAAAACAGAGGGAAACCACAGGTGTTCAGACATGAGAGATCAACACTACCAGTTTAGAGGATACAGCAGGAAGTCTTGATCAGCTCCCATATGAAGACAGAGAGGATCTTAAAGAAGATTTTGCATAAAAGATCATATTCCTGACAGATGAAGTAACAATCATCTTGCTTATTAGCACAATTAGTCACTAAAATTGGAATAACTCATCCCCGTCAGATAAGATTATGTGAACATTAAGATTCAGTTATATCCAAAAGTCAGGATAAGTGGAAGGAGGAAGCCTAAGTATTAACCAAAGATTTGGATTGTCTTATGCAAAATAAAAATCCTATTTTTGGGGGAAGGTTGGGGGGGTGGTAGCGGTGTGTATTTGCTCCTTGTTTACTTCTATTATAGTTAGGAGCACAAAAGAAACAACTTCCCTCACCTCTACTTAATGAGTGCATCTTCACCGTCCAGCAAAACTCCTGTGATGCCTCTATATAATTTTTCGGGTTTTTTCAAGTACTTACAGCCCAATACTCAAAACCACTCCTTTTTCTATCAGAAACTATTAAATGGATCTGTTCCAAGTGAGTTTTCCCACCTTTACAGAAACATTGAAGGTGAAGTTAGATATTATATTTTAGTCTAAGAGTTGATTATTACTTTTTTGTGAAAAATTTAAAAGAATTTGTACCTCCAAAGTGAGATATAAATAGTTTGTTCTGCCCAGGAACAGCAGATTGCACTCTATACCAGCATACAATGATAGCTACAGAATTTCTTATTTCTTCCAAATCCACTTGTCAGAAAGAACTAGAACAGGAATTTACATTATTTATAACTATAAACAGCCCAGCAGCACCACAGATATGATCTCACTCAGCAAATATTTGCTATTTGCCAAAGTAATTTCAGAAGACTGGCAAGTGGCCTGTGGGATTCATGCACAGGGCAGTACTGCAGTAAACCACAGTGAATCAGCTGATGTGGTGGTACTGTCCCCCAAGATAGCTTAAATGTGCTAAAAATGAGCCATCACCAGATATGGCAAATGACCTGTTGAAGACCACAGATGAAGTATTACTCCTCCCCTGTGCTAGACTAATGCAGGCTTTATATATTGATCTTCTAATCCAATGGAAAATATGCCTACTGAAACAAAACATTCTGATTCCAGAGTCATTCTCCAACTAAACCATGGCTAACACCAACTCTTTTCTTTAGAACAAATACATGCTACTTTCTTCACTCAGAAGACAGAAGAAAAACAGCAGGTCACTAACTGAAACAATTTGACACAAAACACCTACTGAACTTCCACAGCGAGAATAGTTCCAACAAAATGCAAACAATGTTTCTACTATACTGGAACTGGTTTGTCATTCACTGTGATGGATTGTATTCACAGGAGAGCGTGAATAAGCTGGATGGGTGCTTTATCTGGATTCATAGTGAAGCTGAGGCAAAAACAACTCTGACCAGATTACTTTAAGCATATGGTTCCACAAGTACAGATGAGTAACTTTAATGAGACTCATTTGACTAAGATATGTTGTGAATACCTAAGGTATAGTCTAACACCTTCTGAGCATGTATGATGTAAACCTGTGTAGTCATTACAGCATCATCAGATTCCAAGATCAACACGACCCAACAGCACAACTATCTTACCTTCTACTTGACATTTCAGTAGTAATAAAATTGCCAGTGCTGTTCTGCAAACACGAACTAGTTCCTACAGTTGGCAAAATCTACTGACAACACAAAGAACACAATAAAGAATACACATCCCCTTTAAAATTATACTGCATCTTTCATAGTAATTAAGTATGAATATTCTGTGGAAGAAACTGCAGAAAACTCTTTTATTGCAACAATAGAGGCTAAGAAATAAAACAGACCCAAGTTGTATTACTTACCCCTCCTGGGATAGCTTTTAAAAAGAAAGCCAGAGCCTTTCACCAATTGTATCTCTTTAACTCTCTTATGAATAAAGACCTAACATACAAAATTACAAATATAAAACTACCCACAGGCAGTGATTTCAATTCATTCTGTGGCAATTAGCATTCTCATAAAGGCTGACAGAAGGAGGAAAATGTCTATTTAATCTTAAAGAACACCTCAAGTATTTATCTTGTGATTCCTAGGATAACACAAATGTAGTTTTCTCATACGAGCAATTATTCCTGTCATCCTATCTCTGTACATAATAACAAGAAAGTGGAACCTATTATTCACACCTTTGAATACTTCACTATGTATTATTCTCAAAAGTAGCCCAACCCTTGCAAACACTTATCTAGAAATCTTACATTTACATTAAGTATAAATTATTCTGATTGTTTATTTAAATTAAATTGCCTATTTCACCTGAACTATTCACAAGAACAGAGTCAAACTCATAAACATAGCTGCTGGTTTGGAACTTAAAGTGTTGTTCAAAGCACAAGGAAGAAGATATTAAAATTGTTGGGGCTTTTTGTTTGATTGCTATTTGTGTGTCTTTTGATTGTTTGTTTGATTGTTTTTTTTTTTCATTTTTACTGTTCATTATATACTGCTGAATCAAGAAATTCTCAAGTATTTTCCCTCACGTTCTCATTGAACACAATACAATGAAAATCTGAGTTCAAGCCATTACATTTGAGTTCAAGCCAGTACCAATATTTACCTCAATACCTGCGTTATATTAAGAATTGAACAGAAAGATATGAACATCTTTTAACTAGTCCAACAGTTAAAGCAACAAAATGTTCAGTGATAAAAAATCATTAGTGTCTGATTAAGTACCACATAAAAGGATTAAGAGACTACTGAGAAGGAATAGACTAAGTACAGAAAACAACACAAAAGAAAATTATTAAAATAAGAAAAAGCTATACTAAGAAATACTGTGAAGCAACTATTTAAGGTAGCTTTCAAAGGACAAAGTATACTACATGAAAATAGAGAAGCCTGATGGAACCAAAACTTTGGTTAATTTGATTCTAAACACATAAACACCCCTGCTAGTCTTACAAATTCTAGCTATCTTAACTTACACAGAGAGACATTTTTTTATCCTCGGCCAGTTACTTGGTATATATCAAAAGCCAAAGCCACAGCTGAAAAAAGGGAATACAGCAAACACTAACTGAAAAAATCCAGACATTCTTTACCACCCGAAGAACAAACTAAACCTCTAAAGGTTCCAGATAGACAACTGCGGGGTTAAGTCGATTACATAATGCCTTGCATGCTCCGAGCAAGCCTCTGCACCCGGGAGGTGCCCTGCTAAAACCCGCCGCCGGCTGCCCGGCGCTGAAGCCGCGCCGTGTGTGTTTCAGCCGCCCCAGCCCGGTGTCCCAGCGCGGAGGGCGGCCGGCCACCAACACGGAGCTCCGCCCTCAACACCGCTCTGCGCCCAGGTGCTACTACGCCGATTTCCGCAGCCATGAACTTCCATAGTTAATGACTGATCAAACAGTTTAAATTTTTATATTTATTACACCTGAGAGCAATGTTGAGGCCAGCGTCACTCCCACCCTCAACAGCAGAAGCTGAAGGAATAAATTCAACCACGCCGGCGGGAACTAAATTAACTCCTCAGGTGTCCGCATCTGAGAAGGGTTCCGGTGGAGTCCTCAGCAGTGACTCAAAGGCACTCTGTGGAGCCACGAAAAGCCAGATTTTAAGAAGTCAGGGTGCCCGTTTCTAACAAAGGGATCCGGGCAAGACCACGGAGACGGGAGCACCGGGACAGATCACCCACAGCACTCGAGCACACTGAGGCGGGCGACACCGCCAGAGAGCGCCGAGCCCAGCGACACAGGGACGCGGGCAGGAGGGCGGCCGGGGCCGGCAGCTCTCCGCCCGGTTCGTGCCGGAGACCCAAGCCACGCCGCTCGCCTCCCTGAGGAAAGGCCGGCGGCTGCCGCGG
>VWYO01011374.1:159339-180113 GCA_013400275.1 Rhadina sibilatrix
CGGGCCCTTCCGCTCGCCTCAGGGGCCGACACACGCCTGCGCCAGGCGGCGCGGGGCCTGCCAGTCCCAGCGGGGAGAGACACGGGCGGACCTGCGAGGAGGAAACAACTCGCCCACACACCGCGGCAGCGGATCACCCGCACGCCGTCCATCCCCGCAACGCCGGGGGAGGACAGCTCCTACCTTCAGCAGGCTCTCCGCTTCGGCGGCCCCGCGGGCCGCGGCGCCAATGGGGGCGCAGCCGCGGCGGCACCGCCCAGCGCGGGCGGGCCCGAGGAGCGGTTCCGGGGCAGGCGGCGCCGGCCGGGATGAGCTCGGAGCGGGGGAACGTGGCGCGCACGCGGCCCCAGCGCCACCAGAACGCGCGCGCCTTCAAGAACGACAAGTACGACACCAGCGCCCGGCGCAAGGTAGGCGGGGGCGGGCCCGGCCGGCGCGGAGCTGTCCCGGCGCCAGAAGCCGCCCCTCTGCAGGCGGCGCAGCGCTTGGGGCCGGAGCGGTGGGGAAGGGTTTCTTGCCGAAAGCGTGGGCAGCTCCCCTATGGCCTCTGAAGCCGTGCCCTGTCCTTGTGAGGTCTGGTGCCAGGCCCTGAAAGGCTTCGGGATCGCAAACCAAGTCACGAGGCAGTGAGTGCCGAGGCACCGTTTTAGTGATGGAGATACCTCTGGTCCGGGTCCGCCCACACCAGGCACGGTGCTGCTAAGAGAGAATCCTAACCAGACGTTTCGGACGGTTGTCGCTGTAAGCAAATGTGTGAGACTTAAATCAGACTTATGACCTAAAAGGGCTTAGTTAAGCCAAAGAATTATTAAGAGGAAGACTGAAATAAAGTGCTTACATTTGTGCACTGTGTGCCGTAATTAAATGTTCCATGACGCGTTATCCGTATGACTTCCTGAAAGGTGTTTGGTCTTCTCAAGGTTTGTGACTGTGTGGTCATAATCCGAAATCTTGATGTTTTGAGAGCTTAGTTTGAACAACTTTCCCCCATCACACATAAATACTCAGGTTCGATCTACATACTTTTAAGATAACTTTCATTGTACTTTAATTTCTTTTTAAAAAAGGGAGTCTCTTTCGATTAGTTAGAAGCCGTGGTGAAGACACTCAGAAAGGTGTCATCAGCTTTCAGGGCTTTTTCAGCTTTCAGGTGTCAGGGCTTTTGCTACAAAAGTTATCATCTTCACTCTGTTGTTTCAGAAGACTGTTTTGTCGTTTTTGGTTCTAAGCAGGCAAAGGGAAATGGTCTACAATATATTATTGAAATATGCTCTGTGCATGTAGCTTTGGTTACATAATATGTGGAAGGGGCTGAAGAACACCTGGTGTGTCTGAGCAGTAACACCACTACCAGAAGTAGAATGTTTCATCTTGCAGGCTAAAGGTGACTAAGACAAAACAGAATGAGTAATCTAGGAGAGTTTATCTGGTGCAATTGCTGTCATATCAATATCTCTTTAATTGAACCTGCCTGGGTTGTCAAAAAGAGCTGGCACATGGGGAGCAAAGTAGTAAGTTAAAAACCTGATGCTGAAGAGGGAGGTTTGCGTTTTTTATGAGTTTGTTTTGATTGCTTTTTGAGATTTTTTTTTTTTAGGACTGGTTCTGCAAGTTGAACAGGCTGCTTTCCTGGGATTCTAAGCAGTATTATTTGTTATGTGAGTCACTGCATGACCTCTGATAGGAAACTATTTTCTGTCTGGGTACAAACATACACACAACATAACATAGAGAGCTGGTCTATCAAAAAAGTTTTCAAAGGGAAACTGAATTCTGGTATCAGTTTTGTAACTGAAATAATCACTATAGTACCCACATGGCTATTTTTCTGTTTTTCTTCCCTTTGAAAATAATTTATAACCTATAGAACTGGTTGCACAATACCATGCACTCAAATAAATATATATATATTTAATATAGCCAAGATTTGCTGTGGACATCAAGTTGTCTCTTTCTTCTTTCCATTTCAAGCAAATGATATCTTTTCTCTCTATACCGGCTGGTTCACGGAATGGGCTGAGTGTATGGAAGTACCACTCTGAAGAATGTGCTTCCTGTTCTGGGGCTAAATAACAGGATATATAGATAATTTCACCTTTGGTAAGGAGAAAGGATGCATTCCTTTTTCTTAGGGCATACTGCCATGTACAAATTCAAGTCCTAAGGTATTGCCTGGTCTTAGGAATGACATTCCCCAGTTTAGTGTTCCAAGTGAAACACTCTAAACCATGCACCACTCACTCACTCTCCACACACATCCCTCCCTCCCCTTACCTCTCTCCCTGCATAGCCCTGAGAATTGGAGGCACAAAAGGCAAAGATCACAGGTTCAGATAAGGACAATTTACTGGAAACAGCAAATAAAATAAGAAAACAAACAGTAACAGCAATAGTGTAGAAGGGGTGATTCACACACAAACGATCACTATGTGGGGCCCCTGGCAGTATCAGACCACACAGCATGCTATGTGACCTGGAAGGGATCCCTCCTGCCATTCCTGGATAATGATGTGAGGTGGTGTAGAGTAACTCTAGTGTCCTAGCTTAGAAAAATTAACCCTGGCTGGGCCAGATCCAGGGCAGAGATACACAGGGGTCATTATAATGATAACTATCCCCATTTCTGCTGTTTATGAATTTTTGAGGAAGTTAGATTAGCAAAGATTGAGTGGTGATTAATGTCATAATTTAGGTACGGACTATGCTGAATGATGACAGTTTTGTATCTCTGTCTTTTATAGTCCTGGATAATCAGATGTGTCACAGATGTTCAGTGTGTGATGAGGAAAAGGAAGAAATCAGAAGCTCTATCACAGGGACTGATACAGGAGGGAGGCTTACTCATTTCTACCTCTCATTACCTCAGTAGAACAAAAGATTGCTTAAAGATCCTCAAAGAGAGTGGATCTCCTGTAAATCACTGTTAAACATATGGGAGGTTTTGTATTTGGCTTATCTACTGTTGTACCCTGTCCAATGTAATACTACCTTGAAAGGCTGCAAAATGCTTATCAGCTGAAATTTTGAATCCTGCTGCAACTGTGCACTGCATTAGCAATGTTGAATATTTACTACAATAGGTTCAGGTTGTACAGTGGGTGGAGTTGAGGTAGTTAATTATGGTGTTATTGCTATTTCTCTCAGTGAAGCAGTGTCTGCAGAGGAAATTGATCTAACAGTATTTTGACTTTGGTCTGCTGGCAGTCATTATCCAGTTGGTTTGTTGTTTATTGAAATGTTTTGTGCTCTTTATCTGACACTGACTGTGTCATCCGTTTTCTAAGCTTAAAGACCATAGATCTGATTACTTGAGAACATTCTAGAAGATCCATCTGTCTTTCCACTAACGATCAGTCTTTACTACAACATTACTACAGCATTGTTCTGAGATAGGCTTGTTGGGGTGAAACATCCTTGCAACAAAGTACACTGCCTCTCTACCGTATTTGGGAAACAGCCTACAACAGTGCTGAAAACTTACTTCTCAGGATGACCTGAAGAAGGAATAGCCAGGACAGGGTAAGACACTGTCTTGTCAGCTGTTGAATCTTGGAATTTGTTTATGGATGTTTGCAATACATGCTATGTTCCTGAATAGCTCTTTGCAGCACTGAGCTGAGGAATATACGTTCTATGAATACACATTTTATTTAAAATATATTATATAAGTCATGGAAGCTGCAGTAGTTCTAGAAATTAAAGCAAATATAACTTAATGAGAACATTTAGAATTCCATTGTAGTAAGGTGGTAAACCACAAAGTGATTTGTACTTGCTCTTAAGTGACTTATTTGTTTCTCCATTTCTTCCCTTTAATTAAGTACATCCAAGATGATAATCCACATTTCCCTAAATTTCAGGGGTTATTACCTTTGAACCTCAGCTTTACCACAGTGTTAATGTCAGTTACTTTTTAAGCTGGGTGCATGGATAAATCACTTGTTTTAGTGGAAACACTGGTTGAGACTGTGGGAAAGCACTAGGAAGAGAACAGCTGAATATAGAGCCTAAATGCTGAGTCAGTAATCATATTTTGAAGCACAGAAGGGAGATAGAGATAAACCAGTGGCTGACTGTAAATGTTAGATAACCCTATTGCAGTTTTTTAGATAATGTTCTTGCTGCAATGTAGAGTAGCTTGGTAGGCTGAAGTCTACTCTCTAGCCACTCCTGTTACTCTGGGTTCAGAAGTACGTTCTGTCTTGGGTGGTAGCCTTTCAGGTAGGGAGAATAGGAGCAAATATAACATCTGCTCTGGACTCTAACCCAGCTCTGAAGGTGGGGCAGAGAGTGACAGAAAGAACATATCGGTGGGTTCAGGAGATGTGTCTGGTGTATGTGTGATTATGTGTCTTTGTGTATTTTCCGTTCTTTCTGGAGGAGATGGTGAGAGTCCTTCCAGTCCTCCCTTAATCTTGTATCTATAGGTTGCTTAAATTTTGAAATACACTTGATGAGAAAATATCTGTAGAAAAAGTTATTTCAAGTAATGCTGATAAAATATGTGAGCAAGCTCTCTGGGGGACAATTTCAGCCTGTGTATTGGAATCCTGAAATCTGGCATCAGTTTTGCATTTGTCAATCTGCACTGATCTACTCTAACTGCTTTACTGTCAAGCACTGGGGGTCCTGTGGAGTTTTGTTTTTCTGAGAAGTTCAGTTGTTCAGTAATCCTGCATTCATCCATGTGCTGCATTTGTCCTTGCTGATTGAAGCAGTGTCACCTGTGTTTCTGGTAAGGAAGTTTAAGGGTGGCATTAACATTACATTCACAGCAGAACAGATCGCTGGTATGTGCTCAGTAGCAGGAATCTGCTTTCAGTAGAGGAAATCAAAATACCCATAGGTTCACACATAATTAGAAGCTTACAAATAGATGGTGAAGCTTCTTTGAAGCCCTGTCATTACATCTTACCTGTGAGCACTTTAATGCTAGTTTTAGCTGGGGATTATTTTGTATGCCAAGTTAGTAGGTCTAGGTGCATTCATTTACTTTAATGCATTCTGAACTGCTCTTGACAGGCTATTAGGTGATTTAATATTAGGTTACATGAGCAGAGGATGTTGGTTCATTACTGTACAACTGACTGTGCATATAGTGTGCACATGGAATATTTTATGGTCTCATACCTTAAGACTGCTTAGGTATGTCTGTATTGCATAATTTAATTTCCCCGGAGAATGTATAGACATACTGTAAGCACTTGTTGCACTTGTCCTTGGAGCAAAGGACGCTAAAGAAAAGAGGGAGCTGTTGGCTAAATCAGGGAAACGAGCATAAAGAAAATCCCAGAGAAACGGCTGCAACAGACACATAACCTAACATGCTAGAGTAGTTTTCACACCAAGAAATTAATTTCACACCAGGAAATTAATTTCAAGCACTACCTCCTATTTGTGTGAGGGCCTGACTACCTGCATAAAGGCTGGGTAGAAAAGTTGGAAAAGAATAATGAAGTTTACAAGTGTTTTTTGGGGCTTTGTGTGGATTGTTGGGTTTTTTAATACCCTTAAGGGAAAGCATGCTATTAAATGGGCAAAAGGAAGAAAATACAATCTTGTGAAAGTTTAAACAATATAAAAATATATTAAAAAGTAAATATTAATAGGAAAAGTAAGCACCAGGGGGGTTTATTTGATTTTACTGGTGACTTCTCCATTCTGACTGGGAACTGAGAAACAAGAAAAAATTGTCTTCTGCTTTATTATTAGAACTTCTCTCACATATTTTTTTAGCAATTTCAAAAATCTAAAAAAACAGACTATTCAAATTTTTCATTTGGGACGGCTTTCTTTACTTCTTAAAGTCTGCACTGCTTTTGAAAGTGGTGTGTTATGTGGTTTTTTGGTCAGAGGAGATGCTGAATTAAATGTAAAAACCACAGTAAATTAGCAACTTGTTTTAGTAATGGTAGCATTTAAATATCTTTTTTTTTTTTTTCCTGAGCAAAATCTAAAAGACAAACGCAAGTTAAACTCTCCAACTGCTTTCTTTACATCAACCCATCATTCTCTATTGACTGATGAAACCAACTGCTTGTTAGGGTTGTAGAGTCTTAGTGCCTCTTGTATTGAGATGTGCTGAGCCAATGATTACTTACAACACCCCATACTTGAGTTAGCAAAATTGAGTAAAAAATGCAGGAAATTGCTGAAGAGGAGGAAGATGCTGTATGTGAGCCTCTTAGAAGAAGGATATTAGAACTTCAAAGCTACTGTCTTTTCTTCCAGTCTGTGACCTTCTGAGCAGATGAAGTATGATTTCTTTATCAGTAGCTGTGTGAAATATGTGGTCTTACCATGTTGAAAAGTCCAGGTATCTTTATGCCTGGATCAGGATGCCTAAAGTGACTTTTGACACACATAAATGTGATGATAGAACCATATAATAGTTTGGGTTGAACGGGCTCTTAAAGATCATCTAGTTCCAAACCCCGTGTCATGAGCAGAGACACTTTCCTCTAGACCAGGTTGCTCAGAGTTGCATCCAGCCTGGCCCTGAACACTGCCGAGGGTGGGGCATCCACAGTTTCACTGGGGACCCTATTCCAGTGCCTCACCACTCTCACAGTAAAGATTTTTTTCCTAAGATCTGATCTAAACCTACAGTCTTTCATTTTGAATCCATTTCCCCTTGGCCTGTGACTACATTCTCTTGTACAAGTCCCTCTCCAGCTCTCTCGTCGCCACTCCCTTCCGGTACTGGGAGATGCTCTGAAGTATCGCCAGAGCCTTCCCTTCTCCAGGCTGAACAGCCCCAACTCTCAGCCTGCCTTCATAGAAGAGGTGCTCTAGTCCCATAATATACTTAGTGGCCTTCCTTTGGACTTGTTCTGACAAGTCCGTGTCTTTCTTGGTTTGGGGGTCTCAGAGCAGAATGTTTATGTGATGCCTCACAAGAGCAATGTCAAGGGGCAGAATCCCCTCCCTTGCCCTGCTGGCCAGATTTATGGGCTGCTGGCACACACTGCCAGCTCATGTTGACAGCCAGCACACACTGCCATCTCATCCACCAACACCCACAAAGTCAGAGTACTCCCTGTCCATTCTCCACCCACCTTGTATTTGAGCTTGGGATTGCCACAACCCATGTGTAGGACCTTGCACTTGGCCTTGTGGAACTTCATGAGGTTTGTACAGGTTCTCAAACCTGTCCAGGTCTTTTTGTATGGCATCCCTTCCCTCCAGTGTGTCAGACACACAGGTTGGTGTCATTGGCAAACTTGCTGAGGGTACACTCAATCTGACTGTCTAAATGCTTTTTCCATGTCCTGGGTAACCAGGTCTGTATCTCTCCTGAAGGGACCCATATTTTCCCAAGTCTGTCTTTGATTGCAGACATAGCTAAAGAACCCTTTTTTTTCTTACCCTTGGTGTCCTTAGCCAGATTTATTTCTGTCCATACTTCAGCTTTCCTAACCATCTCCCTCAGTCTTTGGATAATTTCTTTGTATTCCTCCCAGACGACTTCTCCCTGCTTACACCCCCTGTAAGCTATGTGTTTTAAGTTTCTCCAGGAGCTCCTTGGCTATTGGTTTTCTTTCTTGATTTCCCCTTTGTAGGGATGCATTGTATTTGAACCTGAAGGAGACAACTCTTCGATATCATCAAGTCCTCTTGGGCCACTCTTCCCTCCATGATTCTATCCCATGGCATTCTACTAAGGAGATCCTTGAAGATGCCAAAGTCTGCTCTCTTGTAGTCCAGGGCAGTCTTCTTCCCACACTCCTCACTGCCCCAAGGACTTTAAAACCTGCCAGTTCACGATCACTGCAGCCCAGGCTACCCTTTGAGCTTCTCATTCACCAGCCCCTCCTTGTTAGTGAGAACAAAGTTCAGCACAGCACCTCTCCTCATTGGCTCTTCTATCACTTAGAGAGGGCGGTTGTCATCAGTGTATGCTAGGAACCTCCTGGGTTGCGTGTTCCCTGCTGTATTGCCCCTTCATCTTTAACATCTTCGGCTTTTGGGATGGTCAGTGTTTCAGTTTGATTGGAAAAAGAAAAAGAAGAAAAATGGAATGCATCACTGTGTGATTGTTGTGTATTCTGGAGCCAGATGATAATATTATTGAGGTGAGGAAGAGCTTTATAAAGCTCCATGAATAATAACTGTGCATATTTCCTTGTCCCATAGCAAATATTTGGCAGAATTTGTAGTAGGCTGCCTGTTTGATGAACTTCAGATTTGCTTCAGATGAGAGGTTTCTGAAGTAGTTTCTGTTTCATTCTTCAGGGCGTGCAGTTCTGAGCACAGGCTCTTGCATTCCAGGTGCCTTAGGCTTTGGTGAGCCTGCCCCTGCATCACTCTGTGGCACGGCTCCTGACCCCAGTGCCAGCCTGATAGCATGTGTTTAGGAAAACAATGTCGTTTTCATCCGGGAAGCTAAGTGCTTCTTTGGAAAGACAACCATCTATCTTCAGCTTAAGCTACTGCAGTCTTTTGTCATTCCCTGGATTCTGCCTTAGCAAAACTAAAAATAGCTGGTAACAATAAATGTATTCCTACCTGGAAAAACAAATGACAGTTTGTATCTTACTACCCTCCTGCGTTACCAATCAGCGTAAGTCAGGGCAGTGAGGGGCAGCGCTGGGAAGTTCAGGCTAATTTGCAGGTTGTTGGAAGCCTATGTGGGCTATAGTGCTTGGAGCCTTACTTTGTGCTGGTCAAGTGCTGAAAACAAGGCTTGTCTTTGAACTGCCTGAATTTTGAAAGACTGAACACAGGCACTGCTCACAGCAGCTTGAATTGCAAGATATTGAATTGCCTTTAACAGGTATCTGCTGGGAACTTACTGATGATTTTCTTCTCTCAGAAATTTTGCATATTAAGCAATTGTTTGTATTTTTTGGAAAATACATTTGTAACACATCAGGACCACAGCTTTCTGTATTCAATATTTCAGCAGTATGCAAAACCTTGTTTGGTTGGCTTCTTAATAAGCCAAGTCTGTATTTGATAATTTAGAAAATAATTTTATTTTAACTAAACAGCCAGAAAGTACCACACATTCAGTTATCCACACCACAGGGAAGTTCATACTGGATGTGTACAGTTAGTAAAAAAAGAGACAATGGAACATAAGTCCCGGAGTATAGTTTCACTTGAGAGTAGCATCTCCTCTGCTATGAACATGTTTTTGAATAGAACAAGATGCTGTATTTTTAAAGCTTGGCTTGTTTTTTTGATCTTATGTATTGAAGTAGAGATTTGTGGAGTAGTAAGAAACTGCAGTAGGTCACATAAGCAGGAAATTACTTCAGAAGATGCTGTATTCATAGAATAACTTCTTTTTTTCAGTTTATTTCTGAAAGAATAACATCAATTGTAATCCAGATTAATATAGAATTGCTCCTTTTAGGTATGCTAAAAAGTAGATGTGGTTTAAACCATTTTATTGATGCAATGTTGATATGGTAGCCATTTTTAAACTATCTTTAAAAATACATTTTTTTATTATATGCCTTTTTTTAACTATGAAATTTCTATTTTAAAATTTCTGAATGAATATAAACCCATGTGATAGACAACATTACTGCTGGCATTCTTAAATAAAAGAAAAGAAATAAAATTAGATTGAGCATACAAGGACATAACTTGGTTTTTAAGGTACGAGTGTGGTTTGGTACTGTTTTCCATAGCAGAATAACTTCTTTTGTGCAAATACTACTGGCCAATTGACATTTTATATTTATGAGAAAGCTAAACACAAAATGTTGTAGGAGATATTAAGGTAAAATTTTCATTGTCTCAAAAATATACTGGTTTAAATTGCTATTTTAAAGATTTTATCTTAAGTGCAGAGAACAAAAATGCTTTTCATAAAGGAAGGCTGAGATTAGAGAGAGATTGAATAATTGGACTGCAAATAGTGTGTGGATTCTACTTTATTGTTATCTGAGGAAAAATCCTGAGGCTATTCAAACTATGTAGTATAGTGATGGCTTGAGTAATAGTAAGTTAAATGCTGCATCTTGTAAGTTGTCTTCTTTGGATAAGAACTGTATATTTCAGGGCTTATTTCTTCAATCCAATTTGTAAAATTTCTAGGGATGAAAAGAATAAAATACCTACAGTAATCAATTATCAACAGTATAATAACGAAAAGAAGTACAACTATTAAGAACATTAAAATAATAATAATAATAATAATAATCTAGTCTTTAACCTCAAGGTACTCTTTCTATTGAAGAAAATTTCTAGACAAATGCATATGAAAGGCTTAATGTTAGTATCAAGCAAACATATTTATAGTACTGTGTCAATCATATGATGGGCAAAAATGTTTTCTAAGTGAGATTTTACTCTGCAGCAGGAAGTTGTCAATTTATTATTTTTTTTTTTTACTTATTCAGAAAATAAATGCTAAGCTTCATGATGGAGTATGTCAGCATTGCAAAGGTATCTTGGAGTGGCGAGTAAAATTCAGAAAGTACAAACTACTGACAAAACCTAAAAAATGGTGAGTAAAGATACTCTTTTTTAGCTGTTGATCGTGTAGTTTGTGAGCTTTTGGAAAATACTCTGGCTTTGGAAACTCGAAGAAATTGCTATTATGCAACATTCTTCAAATGTGGAGTCTGCAATGACAACATATAAGTAATGTTAATTTTCTAATTCTTAAACT
This sequence comes from Rhadina sibilatrix, assembly GCA_013400275.1. Lineage (NCBI taxonomy): Eukaryota > Metazoa > Chordata > Aves > Passeriformes > Phylloscopidae > Rhadina > Rhadina sibilatrix. Next base: position 169,967 of record VWYO01011374.1, read on the forward strand.
TTGAAAAGAAGACACAGAGGAAAAGCAACGGCTTCCCTCTTTGCTGTTAAAACTGGTTGAATTGTGGACCTGTAAGTTTCCAAGATCATCAGTGTGTTCTCCTGAATAAAAAGTCAAACCTGAACCTGGTCTTGTTTCACATCTCTATTAGAGGCATCTGCACATCTCTTGACTTATGTATTTTGCTAATGTTTGCAATATACACATTTCATTACCTCTTAGCATGTTTGCTCCTTTTCTGTAAGAAACTATAATCCTAAGTAGTAAATGTTGGCACTGTTTGCCTAGAGTTCTTTATTATATGTTTTTGTATAATTGTATAACAAAGATGATAAATATTTTAACCTATCATAAGTATATAAATTATTTTAGTTTTCTGAAGGAGATGCTCTCTGCTTGCTTCTTATTTGCTCAATTGCAGAGGTCCTTACCTCCTGTGGTAGCAGACACAGCCAGTGTTTCAGCAATGAAACACTGAACTCAGAGAAACCACAGCTGGGCTGGTGCACAATACAGCCAGGTTTGTCACAGTAGCTTGTATTTTGGTGTTAGTAATCAGTTTCACCCTTTATGTAAAAAAATAAAATTATTAGGTAGAAAGCTTGCTGAATAAAAAAATATTCTATGTTCTCTGCACCACAGATGAAGTTGGGTTTTGTGGTTTTTTAACTCTTCCTCAAATAAGTATGTGCATCCTGGGGTGGGGTTTTTTGTTGTTGTTGGGGTGTTTTGTTTGTTTGTTTGTTTGGGGTTTTTGTTTGGTTGGTTGGTTTTTTGTTGTTGTTTTTTGGTTTTTTTGTTGTTGTGTTGTTTTGTTTTGGGGCTTTTTTTGGTGGGTTGTTGTTGTTGTTGGGTTTTTTTGTTTGTTTGGGNTCTCTATACCTCAACTTATTTTTAGTTTTTTAACACCTTTTAAATTATGAGTGTTAGTATAACCACAAGTTTTCTCTACTTTACTTCTATTTTGAGTATTTCATTATTAAAAATTAAACTATTTAAAAAATATATATAAATTTGCCTTGCATTGGTAGTGAGTGCCCCTGTTTGGTATAACATGTCTGGGAAGAACTTTTGAGGGCTTCAAAACCAAGAAGATTACTTTCAAGACAGCAGCATTACATGGGGTATATTGTTCTGGGTTGTGTTCTCCAGATATACAAGGCTTTAGAAATGTCATCTGAATATTAAGCCACAGAATTTTGGAAACTGCTAAGTCTACAAAATTTTATCATACTTTGAAAAAGAATAGCCCAAGCCATCTACGTTATTAGGGTGGTTTTGTTGAGAGTACTGTTCCATGAAGGCTTGTATACACAGAAAACGAGAGTCTAGCACTGACTTAGTTTATACTCTGAGAAGTTCAAGAGGAAGTAATTGCAGTGTTTGAACTAAAAGCTTTTTATTTGTAAAGTCCATATACTTTTTTATGCCATATGCTATTTTTTATCATTAAACCAGAAGTTATGCCACTTTAAAGTAAAAACTACCTAGTGAAGGGAATGAAAATGTTTATTTTGCCAGCTTAAAAATAAAATTCTTGTTTTAGTGTTTCTTTCTCAGTACTTGTTTCAGTAATTTTTCCTGAGAAAAGTAAGGGAGAAGTGTGAACGCTACTTGATAAAACACCAAGTGTTTCATGTGAAACCGGCCTAAAATGTGTTGTTTCACTTTTGTGGAGTGTTGTTCCTCTTTTGTAAAAAACCAGAATGTTTAGTAAGTGTCCACAGTATTTTTTAGTCATGTTTTCTTTCTCTTCACAGCGTGAAATGCCTTCAGAAGACTGTAAAAGATCCTTATCATGTTATTTGCCGACCATGTGCTGGAAAACTAGAGATTTGTGCTAAGTGTGGGAAACAAGAAGAAATAGTAATTCCGTAAGTAGTTCATAGGGTATGCAGTTTCAGTCCCGTACTGATAATTCCCCTTTTAAGTAGCCTTGTTTGGAAACTGCCAGGAAGCTGTATGTTAAGCCATGTTTTCAATAATCCAAACATTAGCCAGTAGGAGTAATTTTCTTCATTTTCTTCAGATGAAACTAGGGGTGAAATGCTTATTGATGTTAGTGGGGCTGAGCCAAAAAATGTCCTACTTGGATAGGACATTTTAACACCAACAGGTATATTGTATATCTTCTTAAGAACAAAGCACTTCAAAAAAGGTCTTGGTGTAGAGCATCATAAAATATGCCCAAGCCACTTTGCTGTCTGCATTTTGTCTGCCACTTGATGATTCGGTGATGATACTAGTGAACAGAAGAACTAAACAAGGACTGATATTGAGCACAGATACCACATTATATTTAGCAGGTTTTTGGCTTTTTTACTAGCATTCTCTCTTTACTGAGCATGATACATAAAACATTAATTCACTAGTTTATGACAACAGTCCAGCAGTTGCTTACTTGGTCAAGCTGTTCAAATATTTATTTTTCTTTCTTTACTGTCTCTTCTGTACTCAGTAGTTTTTTATGCATACTTTACTGTGTTTTATATCCTTCCTATTTAGTGTGAAGTAACTTTAGGGATTTTATTGCCCCTCTTCTCCATCTTCCCACCTTCTGCCATCTTCCCTTCTATATTGGGATGGAATGCCAGGAGGATATTCTATCCTCCATCCCATTCTTGTTTTAATTCCGGAAGTGGGTGGTGATAACATCCCTTTTGCTTTCTACAGGATTGATAAAGGACAAGACAGAACTGAGAGCGAGACTTCTAAAAATGGCCAAGAGAGCAGTAAATCGAAGGATGAGCTGGATTTTGATACAAATTTCAGTAGTGGAGACAGTGATGAAGATTCTGATGTGCTTGAAGAACAATTTAAAAATATGAATTTTGAAGCTACAGGGATATAAAAGGTTGTGTTTATACAAGAGATTATATGCAATCAAATATTATTGCTTGCCTTAAACTGCTGCAAGCCCTAATTTGACATCTAAGGCTCTTGGATGAAAATGTTGGCATTGTGTATGATGATGCATGTGGGGATTTCTATTAATACACATTTCTGTGTATTACGAACAGAATTGCTTTCAAAATATCCAGAAATTCTATCTGTAAGCATAGTTATTTATTTCATACATGTAATAACTTCCTATTTTTATGGAATAAAGCCTCTTTGTGTAATTGTTCAGAATTCAGTATTATGTGGCCATTGAAAGTATTACTGCTACCTGGAAATCCACATGAAAGTCTAGGATAAACACAGATAAGAAGAGCTAAAGCAGCTGTAATGGTTTTCCAAAGGAAGAACTTGCAATGTTCTGTCACTGAGCTTCCAAATGGGGTCTTGCCCTTATGTCTGGGGAGTTTTGTTGAAGAACAAAAGAAACAAGTGTGTAAATGCCTTCACCAATACAGTTTGTGAACAGTTAATGCTTAGTTACTATGTATAAGTATGCATTACAGATTTCTGACCTTGTTGCTATCAATGTTCTGCAAAGAAAAAAACGTGCAGACTTTAGAATTTCTCAAAACTGGTCTCACGCTTCCTTTTAATTTTCAGAATTCAGAGATTCATCAAGATCGGATGTATTTCTCTCCGATATGAGAAGACTTGCATAGTGGAGTGATGCTTATAGAGATGCTTACTCCCTTCCTAGTTTCTATTGCAGTGTTGGTTAAGCTGTACAAAGAACATAACTAAAGTTGCAGTAACTGTCTTTACAGGATTCAGGATGGTTTGATTTCTTCTAGACTGTCTCCTTGCTCTTTACATTTAACTGACACTGTATATATACACATTAACCTGTGACAATATACTATACCACATCTGCTTTGATGCTTTGCCTGACTTGCAGTAGTGAGTGTAGAAAAACTTGATTCTCAAACTATGTTTTTGAAATGCTCTATGAGGAAATTCAGCTCTGAGACTGTTACCCATCCCTGCATTGGAATGAAGGAAATACTGAAGCTTAATCCTTTGGGTGCAGATAGGCACCCCTGTCTGTCCTGTGAAGCTGGATAACACCAAGAGGTGTTCAGTAGCAGAAAAGGAGGTTGTCAGGTGTGTTTAGAAGTGCTGGTTTCACTGACAGAGAAGTCCTCCCAACAGGACAGGAATGACATCTGACTTAGTGTCACATCTGTTGTCCTGCCAGTTGACGTCAGCAAGGGCAGAGTAAACAAGGAATATCCCATGCAGACGCTGCAGATGACCAGGTGGGAGGGTGGGAAGAAGGAAATTAATAAGTAGTCTAGATTTAGCTTCAGAAAGGGTCTCTCTGAAGGGGAAACCATGACTCTCAACAAAAGTGAACTTGGCTTTTGAAAGTGACATTTGGAAAAATGTGTAATGGCCTTATCCTTTATCAAAAGGCGAGAGGAAATCCTGGAATGATAGGAAAACATGATGGAATTGGCAGGAGCTGTATAATGAGAAAATAAGGGGAAGAATTCTCATCGTGATGACACAACCTGTCAATACCAGGAGTGAGCAGAGAAACAAAGATAAATGATGTGTTGCAACACAGTGCAAAAATGTTTGTACAGAGGGAAAGTCCTCTGAAGTCTTCATGTCACACTCCTGATGCTCTGTTCGAAGCTGGTACTAGAGCTGATGAAACTTTGCTGTGAGTGAGCACAGTTACAGTGGTGGCTGGTTGGTGTTAGTTCACTCTACCTGAAGACAGTTTTTGGTTCTGGGAAGCCTTCTGTCTTTGGTTGTAACTGTGACTAAAGGATATACTGCTGGAAATGATTTCTGCAACACTGTTTAACGTGATGGTTGTGAGTCAGCTTACGAAATGGCAGCTTCCAAAGGGAAAAGGAGTTTCCATTTTACAGAAGACACTTCTAACATGAGTAAAAGGAGCAAATGTGATTTTCTTGTTTAACTTTGACTGAAGTTTAGGATATATTTGGAACTACAGTAAGCTGTTATAACTCATGCTATAAGAGTTCTGGATATCAGGGGTTTGGTTTTCTTGTATCTTTTTGAGGAACTTACTGAACAGAGGATAATGCAGGAGTAGGATCCCTTTAAATGCTGATCTTCAGTAAAATCATATAGAAATGAGAATATTTTTAAAAAAGAAAGGAGACCAAAAGTCATCAAGGATGTTGAGATCTTCAGAGTAGTCATATAAATGGAGTGATTTTTCGAGTTTTTCATTGAAATTTTGAAATCTTTCTACCTCTTCTTTTACAAATAATAATGAATTTGTGTCTATAAACATTAGAGGAAATAAAAATACTACAGTACCTGCAGGGTATTGAGGTGCAATTTAAATAGTATGACTGATTGGGTTTCAGAATCTGTCTGGAACTTGCAGTGCCTCACCAAATACATTACTGAAGAAGAAAATGATAGATGTTACTTGGTCATCTGAAAAATACTTGATGCATCACTAGTGATGCAGTGATGTTGCTGACAGCTGAGTTCCTGTTACCAGCTTGCCCTTGGGAGTGTCATTTGGTATGACTCAACACTAAAGTAATTAATTAGATAGTGGACTGATGGTATGTGTGAGGAAGGCATGCCAGATGTTTCCTGCTCCACTAAGGGAAATGCTCATCATAGGCTGCAGCTGCCAGAACTTGACATGGTTGACTCATACACATTTCTGGAAATCAAATTGCCTTGTATAAGGATTTCTTAAGGCAACCTGGATTCATTGCAGTATGAGGAGAGTATGATATGGACACAGTGCTACCTCCTAGTATAATTCCTTAACAATCTTCTGTTAAAGTTCACAGGCATCTCTGAGAAATCCTATCATCAAGTGTTTTGAAGGATCAGGTAATGCAAAAAACATTGCCCCATGATTTACTTCCAGTTTTGCATGGGCTGGGCTCTTCTATTCTTGTCTTGGCAACTGATTAATCTGTATTCCTCTAAAATACTGTAATAATACCAGCCTCTGAAGGTTTATAGGGCTACCAGTTAATTAAGAAAAGTACAGCTTGCTTTCTCCCTATAATAGGCATGTACTTGGATGTTGAGATGTAAATCATAGCATTAGCAAGGAAAATAGAAGAAAATATAACAGGTCATCAAATGTGAGCCACCTTGAAAACTTCTATCCCTGTAATTATGTATGTTTTCTTTGTTTAGGAGTTCTCGTAAGTAAATGTATGCTGGTAGAAAATGCAAAACTAAGTGCTTATTGGAAGCATCAGCCTGACTTACAGAGTTAATAAGGAAAGCTTTGTAAGTGTCACGGAGAGATGCCTTTCATTATTGGATGTTTAGAGAGCTGCTCATGAAAACTGGCAGCATCTCACTTAATTCTCCTGCCTACCTTTCATCTGAAAGCTAATACAATTCAAAACTCTTTGTGAAAAAGAAGGTAAGAACTAAGCTTACACACTCATCACATACCGTGAGTTTGTAAAGTAGGGTTCCTAAACTTTGAAAGAGTTGAAGTGAGCTCTTTCTGTGGGTTGATAACACATTCGCAGACAAATTACCTGTAACAGACTAGAAATAAAATATTTGGCTTATTTCAGGTAGCAGACTGCAGAGCCCCTGAAATAGTTAAGATGAAATCACATAAAAATTAACAATTTCTTTTCCTGAAGTCAATGAGAAAACACCTATTTGTAATAATAGAGGTAATACTCATAATTCAGTCATCAATAATAGGCTTGAATTTGAGGACTTGAAAACTGGAGCCAAAGGCATTAAGATTTTTCCTGAATCCCTCCTTGCATTTGCCTCTGACATAACTTCAGAAACCCAAATTGAAGGGATCAGATGTATTCTTTTAAGTGCTTTGAAAACATCACCCAATATGTCAATAATTTGTTTTTAAATGGCAACAGAGAAGACCATGTTTTTATACACAAACAAAACAGAAAAGGAGTTTATGCCTGTTACAGAATGGCAGCACTCACTTGAAATCTCTCTTTTTAGGACATCTTGCATTTTTAGACCTCAAGATCGTACTATCTCTTCTTGCAGTTTCCCTAATCTTTTATGTGAGCAAGCATGACACCATGTGTCAAAACTATCTATGAAAAGTATCCATTACTTAATTATTACTAAATGTGTCAGCAGTGAAACTTGTAGCATTTATTGAATAATATGTAATGGCAAAGCTACATGTGTAACAGTTTGACTCTTTTCCTCATAGACTCCTGTCTCCTGACTATTAAGTTCCTTTTAGGGTTATTTTGTATCCTTTTGCCACAGCCGCTGCACTGTGATTGTTTCTAGCCAGCATGAGAGCTGATACAGCCTCTGACTATCAGCAACAATATATTACTCTGGGTTATTCCCAGTAGAAGAAACAGAATTGATACCAGAACGTGAAACAACTGCTCAGCTTTGTGGGTCCACCTTGGAGCTGGACTGTGTGGGTTTTATCTGATACAGGGGAAGCTGGTAGATCAGCTTCTCAGAAAGAACAATCCCGTATCACCCCCACTACCAAAACCTTGCTGTGCAAACCCACTACAAAGTGGTAATACTTGTGAGATATATGTGAAATAAAATAAAGCCATGGTTCTTGGGGGAAAAGATGAAAAGTCCCTACAGTATGTTTTCTAGTATTGGAGAAATGCAGGATAATCCCAAACCCTTCCATATCCAAGGAAAAATAAGCCCCATAAACCCAGACAAGTTCTATTCCTTTAAAGCAATAACAGATTTAAGACAAAGATTTTAAAAGTCTCTATGGAAATGGCTAATATCTCATTCTCCAAAGAAAATGACTCTTCAGTAACAGCTTAGTCTTTCTGACAATAAGTTAGTGATAGAACAAGCTTGTACTTGTATTACTTAGAGAAAAGTCATAATACAATCTTTATGTTATAAAATTAATCTTATGCTTTAAAAACATCACAAGGACTTTGCCTAGAAAATGTCTAGAAAGACTCAAGCAGTATTGCCATAATCTTCCCATTTTAGGAAATTGTTGCTTAAGGTTTAAGCCATCCCAAAACTATGCAGCAACCAGAACTTCAGAGCTATGGGTTTTGCTGTGTTTCAGCAGGGAGTTTTCCTTTATTTTCAGTTTTTGTACTATCTTGAGTTGCATTTGGGTATTAGTAGTTCTGGTGTTATGAACATGATCTTTTCAAGAGAGAATTGCATTTTGGATCACCACATCTAACTAGTTGCTTCTTTCTCATCCTCACAACTGCACCTAAAGTCTACGGAGACCAAGTACAGGTAGTGGCTGTCTATGTTATTTCAAAAAATCACATTAATGGCTGGCTGGTTGTGAACCCCCTTCCCCCCTCCCCAAAAGAAAAACCAAAGCCCCTAAATGAAAGAAAATGAAACCCAAAAACAAAACAAAAAGAGGGAGGAAACAAAACCACACCAGACAAACCCAAAACCAAACAAGCAAACAATAACATGCCCACTCCCCTGTGGTAGTACTTACCCAGGACACTCAGAAAGAATCCTGTTGGGCATTCTTGTCCCTTGCCACTAATGTGTGCCATTAATGAGAACAGAATCTGTGGTTCTAAAGGAAGGGTCATGCACGTGCTTTAGTCTTTAAATGGTAAATAGTCTTTCTCAAATATCTGATAGTGTGGAGCAGGGTTGTCCAGCCAGGTTTGTCCGAAATGCCATTTAGAGGCAGAGAGTGGGGGGACGGTGGGAAGAAGGGGAAGAGAGTGTAGTAGGAAGCAACTTGTGAGTATGGAAGTACAGAAGTTCACACAGCCTGCATCTGCCCTCTCTTCAACTCTGCGGTCTTCAGCTGTCACTGTAAATGTGCATGGAAATTAGTCCAAATAATAAACCTAGAGGTTTATTGTAATTAGCCTGACAGCAAGTTGGTGTTTCTTGCCTCCCAGCATGTCATCTGAGGCTTTCAGCAGCTTCCAAGGAATGAAATACCTTGTTGCTGTTTGAGATAGCTTAACTTTTGTTGAAAAGAAAACAATTTAAAGGAGACATTACAACGGACAGTAATTACTGTTTGCTACTTCTTCTCCTGGGGCCTAAATGGAAATGATCTAACAAAGAGTGATTCTGATTAAAAATCCTACTCAGAACTGAAGCTAGGCCTTCACAGTGGCAAAACACAGTTATCACTACTTTATCTTGGTAATTTGATAATCTTTTTAGTGAGATTTTTGGGGTCTTTTTTTGGGTTTTTGGGGGGAGTTCAGAGGGTGTTTTGGCTTTCTTAATATTAAAGAATTTTACCATTAATGACCCCTGGGGAATTGGTTTTTCCCCAGAACCAAGTTAAGTTAAGTTAAGTTAAGTTGTGTAGATCTTTTCTTCACGGACTTACTGCTTAATAACCATAGCTCTGAGTTTTGTTAGTCTGCAACTGGGGAATGTGTTATGGCTCAATCCAAGTCAGCAGCCAAGCCCCAGGCAGCCACTTACTCACTGACCCACCCACAAGTTTGGGGAGAGAAAGGGAAAGGCTAGAAAACTTGTGGGGTGAGATAGAGACAATTTGATAGGGAAAGCAAAACTCACACACACAAGCAAAGCCAAGGAAGGAATAAATTGACTTCTCCCCACAGGCAGGTAGGTGTTCAGCCATCTCCAGGGAAGTAGGGCCCCATCACACATGATGTTGACTTGGGAAGACAAACACCCTCACTCCAAATGTCTCCCCTTTCTCCTCCTTCCCCTCACGTTATATACTGAGCATGAGGATCTGGAACATCTCTTTGGTCAGTTTGGGTCTCCTGTTCTGGCTCTGTTTCCTCCCAGTCTCCCATGCACCCATACCTTACCACTGTGGCAGCACCAAGAGTAGAAAAGGCCTTGGCTCTGTGTAACCTCCACTCAGAAATAACAATCATCTTGGTATTATGAACCCTCCGTTCAGCACAAATCCAAAATACAGCCCCATGACACCCAACCTAAAGAAAATTAACTCTCCCCCAGCTGAAACTAGGACAGAATGCTGTAATCCTTCTTAAAGGTAAATAATGTTAAAAGGGAGCTTGATTTACTGATCTTGAGTAAACTATACTGGTAGTTAAATATATCTTCCCTAATTGATTTGCCATCAAGATAGGCTTGTGGGCTTCATATTTGATATACTTTAATGAAGAATTGGGTTTGAGGTTTTTTCAATTATATTTAGAGGACTGCTTTGCTGTCTCCTTGTAGAGAAGACCCCCAAATCTGTGATCTGTGTAATAGTTGTTGCTCCAGAGTATAATGCATACATAAATCATCTAGAGTAGATGCACAAAGTCACAGAACCTCTTTTTTTTTTTTT
>VWYO01011374.1:180169-193029 GCA_013400275.1 Rhadina sibilatrix
GAACGAAGAAAGCAGTGCTGAAAAAAAAAAACCCCTTGGCAAATTGGAACATTTGTTTCTGAGTGCCAAAGCACAAGCCTTTCTGTTTCTGCTTTTACCGATGTCCTCACGTTTCTCTCGCGGAAAAGCTACCTTGCAACACCAGGTGTCACTGTAACAAAGTGGAAAAATTTGCTTGCAGGCTAGCTTCGCACAGCTTGGTGATACATCAGGCTGGGTATCTCGAAAGGGCTTTGTTTCCGTTCCCAGAGCTGGCGGGCCAGCTTTTATCTCACGGGGGTGCAGCTCCCCCTGATCTGCGCACTGAGCTGCGGCCCAGATCATCTACACTTCCAGCAAGCTTCTGAGGGGAGGAAGCTGGGATCAAGGGCAGATACCTGAGCTGGAAATCCTGCCCTTAACGTGAAATTTGTTTTTACGGAAAGCTTAAAAGGCTATACTTCCCAGCCTGGCTAACACACCTGCCGCTGCAGCAGCTCAAGTAGGCAAGTGCTGAGTTTCCAAAAGTGAGAGCTACCGACCTCATACTGTATGCTGGCCTCTTGTAATGTGAATATTTAATTAATTAGAACATATGCACATAAATAAAAATAAAACCCAACCAATCAACCAGGTGAACACCACACAAGCACAATAAATTACACAAGTCAAAGGATTACACATTGTTAGATTAGGTTCAACTCATTAATTTCCCCAAAAATCTTGGAGAATCTGGTATAGAGTTGTTGACAAAGAAGACTGAAAATGAAAAAGTGTTGCCAGCAAATTACATTTAACTGAGAACTCTCATTTTCCACAGCAACTTCTCAGGAGCACCCCATAGCTGCTAGTTGAGAGGACATGGAGGTGTTTGTCAGGACCAACACAATTTTTTGTTTTCTCTTTAGTTAGGGGAGGAAGAAAAGAAAAGAAAAGAAAAGAAAAGAAAAGAAAAGAAAAGAAAAGAAAAGAAAAGAAAAGAAAAGAAAAGAAAAGAAAAGAAAAGAAAAGAAAAGAAAAGAAAAGAAAAGAAAAGAAAAGAAAAGAAAAGAAAAGAAAAGAAAAGAAAAGAGTAGGTAGATAACAGTCTGCCTTCCTGTGATGACTTCCTTCTCAAAACTCACTTCTCATTTACCGTGGTGGGACAACCATAACTGAGAGCCAAATGCTCACACAGCTGCTTGCTAGCTTCATTCTCTGCAACATGGGAAAAGAAAGAAGAAATGCAAGGAGACTTACAAGATAATTGCAGCTTAATAAAGACAGCAAATTGAGACCCAGCCCTAACCTTAGTCCTAACCCTTGAAGTAAAACATAAAGTAAAAAATGGGTGTTGGAGCAGTACAAATCAAAAATTGAAACTTACCACTTCCAGGAGCTGTTTAGTTGCTACCAGAAGAGCAGGGCTTTGCCATGAGTAACACTTGTGGGCTTCTGTGGAGAAAGTCAGCTCCATGTCAGCCAGACCCGATACATTCATGTACTGAATGTGCTTTCTGATTTATTTCAATGTCACAGTAAACTCAGCTCTGATGCCAAAAATATAAATTATTGTAAAACTTTCAGTGCAGACCTTTGTTGACACACACTGAACAAATTTGTAAGAAACTATATCAACATACACCTGGGGATCCATATGTACCAATCTAATGAAATGTTTGCTTCTCACTAAAAATAAATCACTCTGTTCACTAAGGGGCATAATGCATGATTGGCAGTTCTTTCCTTGAAAGAAAGATTTGAACCTGTATTTAAAAAAGAATTAACATCTTCTTTATCAGACAGCAGTTGGAAGACTGTCAACAAAAAATAACCTTTAAGATGTCAAGTATTTAGAATTGGGTTATTTGGAATCATTTGAGTTTGAGAACAACAGCAGCATTTGAGTTCGGGGTTTGTCTTTTTCTCTTTTGGAGGTTCCTCAATCCCTTCACTTCATGAATGTGTGTGTGTTTGTTCTGGAGAACATTGGTTTGAGTGTGGTCATGAGACAGACAAGGTGCAATCATAAGTGCTTAGGAATAGAGACCTGAAAACTATTTATTGGCCACTCCTCCTCAGCAGTTTTCAGAGCTCCCTCTTATTTCCTTCACAATTAATTTCAGACTTTGACTGGTGATCTCTAGTAGATAACCGTGTGCATGAGAACATTCAAATCCATGCCACCATGTTGTTTTACTGAGTATTACAGGTCTATATTACTATAGAGCAGCTTTATAGAACAACACTGCACAAGGTTTCCCTCTGAAGTACTAAAGGACTTTCTGTTCATTTATCTCAGGTGTCCTGGTTTTTTGGCTGGTTTAATGTTAGTTTTCTTCATAGTAATGGGTACAGTCAGTTTGGATTTATGTTTTTGAAAGACAGAAGTGTTTAAAGGGTTTAATACTAGCCAGCAACTGTCCTCCCAACAGCCACTGACTGGCTCATTCTGCTCTTCCCACTTCTCCTCTTTCTTCCTCACTTTCTGGTGGGATAAGGGAGAAAATCAGAGTTAAAAAGAAAACACATGGGTAGAAATACAGACAGTGTAAAATGTACAGCAAGAGTAAAGAGAAAGGTAAAGCAAAAGCCACACACATAAGCAAAGAAAAACAAGGAATTAATTTACTGCTTCCCATGGGCAAGCAGGTGTTCATCCCTCTCCAGCAGACCAGGGCCCCATTACAGGTGATAGTGACTTGGGAAGACAGATGCCATCACTCCAAATGTCCCTCATTTCCTCTTTCCGCTTCATATTCTTAGCATGACGTCATATGGTGTGGAATATCCCTTTGGTCAGCTGGGGTCAGCTGTCCTGGCAGTGCCCTTTCCCCAGCCTCCTCTCTGGATGAGTGGGGTGAGAAGCAGAAAAGAGCCTGGTCCTGTGTAAGCACTGCATCAAATCCAGACTGTATAAAAATCAGTGGGAATCTCAGCATTAAATCTAATGGTGTCTGGATCTGACATTTTCAAATCTCTACTCTGCTAAAGGTGATTTTGAATATGAAGCCTCCTGCATTCTAGGCACTCAGATCAAAACTCGCTCCTGCTGAGAACACCTTGTGGTTCACATGGAATCTCACTATAATAAGATGATTCACAACCATATCCACAAATTCTTGTTTATCCAAATTAGTCACACAGAAGCTGTTTTGAAAAGCTGTTATAGCAGTTTATATTTCTGATATGAATTTTTCTTGCTGGAAAGGCCATTGTACCTAAGGAGGCTTTAAGTCTCAAATAAGGTAGATTTGGAAGTAAAACTCTTTTCAGCCCATCATATAGGCACAATTCCTGTTCATCCCAAAACTGAATTCTCTGACTCAAACCTTGGGAGTTGAAGGATTCTTCTTCCAATGGTGTAAGACAGGTGGACACAGAGGAATTGGATAAGACAGCTACCAGCAATTCTTCTGTTTTTCTAGACTTTTCTCAGGCAGAGTCAAAGATTTCAAGCACCCCTCCTCTGTTAACTTGACTGTTTTTAGACTCTGAGAGTATTTTGTGCATTGAAAACAAAATAGATGAAATTTAACAGCAGTATCTGTTAAATCTTCCCTAAATTCCCCCATAATTTTTTGTTGCAAACTTAAATGATTTCTATGGTAACAGCAGAAGAGTGTTTCTAAATTTATAACATCACATTGTGAGTGGGCATCAGTGCTCTTCTCTGCTGATATTTGAGAAAAGATATTTGCAATTGAACCATCATAGGTAAAGTCTAAGATTTGCCTAAAAAAAATTATGTCTTTTTTGTTGTTTTATTTTTTAGGGAAGATACAACAGTCAAAAAGTTAATTTTTGTTCACAATTTAGCTTATGAATCACTTGCCTTGGCTGAAGTAAATGTGGTGACTGGATTAGCTGCACCAGCAGTGTTCAGGTGTCAAGAAATCTTCCTTTACATAATGCAAATCATTAAAGTGTCAAAATCAAATATCTGGTCACAATCACAACTGATGACTTCACCATAGTTTAATCATGAATTACAATGTGAGCTTTTATAATTAAAGACCAAACCAAGAGCATGAAATGAAAACACACTTGAAAGCTACAGCTTTCACAACCATGTTTTTATTTCATGACAGTACTAATATTGAAGTAAATGAGGTAAAATTAGTATTTGTTATCAAAGAAAAAAATCTAAGGGTTCTTGACACCTAATCTAAGTAGGCATACCCTAGTGCTTTTTGAAATGGATAAGGTAGTGACTATGTCTCTATTAAAAGTTGAAAGTAGGTTTTTTTCTGAGGAATATTTGAATTTGATCCGCAGTGTTTCCTGGATTGCAAAAGGTTCTGCAATAACAGGTACAGACCATCATGTAGGAAATTGTATATGGAACAAAGTAAACTGCATGGGTATGGAACAAGATATGCAAAGAGATGTAATATAACTTTTTAGGAATTGGATGTTACATTGGAAAATTGTACTTGCTGGTGTACTTGGAGTAAGACTGAAGCATAGAGTGATTTGGGATTGGAAGGGACCTTAAAAATCATCTAGTTACAGCCCCCCAAACATGGGCAGGGAAACCTTCCTCTCCCAGAACTACCAACTCTTTCCCCTCCTAATTAGGAGTTAGTGAGTGAGAGTTTGAGCAAATGGACAAGAAGAGAGAAATCATGCTCTTTCTTTAGCCAGTAGATAGAAATTAATGAGCAGAAATACTGTTTTCAGTAACATTTTCCTAATCATATTTTTCAGACATTGCCTTTCTTATTAGCAATTTTTTTCCTGATGCAAACACAGCTACAAGGTCAAATACATCAATGCAGAAGGCCTAGAAAATATTCCATGCACCACAAACCACTTGCTTTAAGAGCTTAAATAGTCCTAGTGGCCTTGTGCTGGCAAACAACTGAAGTCTTAATTCACCTTCTGAAAAATATCAAATCTATTTTTGTGCAACCTTGAAAAAAAATCAACAAATCCACTTTGGCTTGGTCAGTTCATTTTTTACAATTACTGTTTGCAGAGTGCAGGAATTAATTACTGTGATTAATGTCTATGGTATTTCACATCAAATACAGGCCTGTTTCTTTGAACAGTTTTACTGAAGTGGCTCCAACTCAGAACACAATATAGTTTCAATAAGGCAGGCCAGTTTAAAGATATAAATTATACATTCCCTCCCTGTTTTTGGCTTGGAAGCAAGTAACCATGGTGACTGGGAAAGCTTAACTTCTGCACAGATTCTGAGATTGTCACCTTTCACAGCTTTATTCCCTTCTTAACCCTCCAAAAAGAATTACCTTGCCAAATTAACTTCATTACTTCATAAAGTGATGCCAATAGAAATGCTTCTTGCAATTCAGCCTAACTCCAAACTGCTGTTGTATCACACAGCAGGTTATCTCTAATCTCGTATCTACAGGGAAGTTCTGGTGACAAACTGGAAAAAAAAAAAAAAAAAAAGCTGACCAAACAAGTCCAAAGGACATTCTCCATATGTAAGATAAGACTTTCAAAAGCACTCCTGTGCCTGGGGAGCCTGGTCTGTGCTGACTCCTTGACACAAAAAGCTTGCTGTTGTTCCCTGTGCAGCTAACACAGCTCATACAGCCAGCACTCAGCAGGTTGCACCCAACCTGAGAAGTGTCTCCAGGATCAGCACTGTGCTGAGAAGTGCAGCTTGGAAAGGCCAGGAGGGAGTCAATGCCCAGAGGGAGACAGAATGGGGCTGCTGGTAGTGAAAGGAGTCCCTTGCCCCCAGCCATATCAAGATGTAACACCACCACCAACCAGCCCCTGCCTAGCAAGGGCCACCATCTCTCTTCATTTGGGGCTGCACAGTGGGCTTTGACCAGTGAACTATCATCCTAACACTAACAACTAGTCCCCCAAGAGTTGTTCTTCTGTAGGTCTGATATTTACAGCGTGTACATCAACCTGGATTGTGCATGGTCACGCCATGAAAAGCCATGGACTGATCTCCACAACTTTTGTCCCACTATAAATGTAGAAAGATGGGCATAACTCATCAGTAGATGACCTGTGTATTACCTTAAAATGCATATGTCCATAAATAATTCCTTACCATAAAGGGATGTCTGCTAGTGAAGTGCTCTGCTTATAGGAAGTGCTCTCAGATGTACCATTCATGGAGCTCTATCTGACAAAACTGAAGCAGCAACAGCTCCACCTGATTAGCTGGTCTAGGATCATTATGATGGTGGAGATCAGCCTTTGAGAAACTATCTTTGTTTTTTTTTCTTTGCTTCTACATATTGTATGATTTTTGGAAATGTAAAGAAGGCACTTTGGCATGTTTTTATACTCAACATATATTCTCTTAGTTGTTCAGTTTCAGTTGGTTAATCTGAAAATATATCTTATCTTATAAAACCTTGTCAAAAAGAAGAAGTATAGAGAAAGACAGGGCACCATTTTCCAAAATCACTTTGCAAAGAAGCCTCCAGATCTTAAACTACTTTTGGTATACAACCATTCTGAAAAAAATGAGAAGACACTCAAAGCAAGGTTGGAACTAAGATCCCATAGTTGTGTATCTGTACAACACAATTCTTTGAACTGCTTCCATACATCTCCTTTTAGAAAGAAAAAATAGTTCACTCAACTATACTTTGTGGAACAAAGTCTCAGCTGAGTACAAAACTTTCATTTTAAGTGTCTGCTGGACCATGACTGTAAAATGGAAATTGAGGCTGCCTATTTCTGTAATCCAGATCTGGTTTTAAAACTGAAAGTGCTCATCTCTGCAGGGCTGTGACATCTCTGCAGAGCTGGACATAATGCCAAAGTACTGCATGTTGGTGGAGGGTGAGAAACAGAGGAATGTTGCTGCTAGCTATAAGTTTTTTTCCTGAAGGCACAGTAAATCACATCCACTATTACAGGGATTCTCTGGACTGTTGATAAAAATTGTATTTCGTGTTTCTAGTAAAAGAAACATATTAAATTTTCCTTCCTTTGGTGCTGGCAAATGCAAACTGAATTTTGTAGCAGAAAGAAGTAGTAGTAAGAAATTATGGTGTGGAGCTCAGTGGGATTTTGAGGGATCCAAGGAGGCTTTTGGGTCTAGTCAAGATAAAAAAGATTTCTTTCTTCCCAGTATGTGTTGTGAGCAGAGTGCTGGTTTGGGGGGACAGGCTGATGACCACCTCTCCTTGTCTACACCCAAAACTGGTGTGGATTAAAACTTGGGATGCACGAGCTTGGATAAAAACAAGGGATATAAAGCAAAGTCTCATTCTTTTGGAAGTATGTCAAACCCTACCAGCCCCAAGCTAAGATTATCTCTAGAAATACTTGTTGCTGCATGATGGTGGTTTACTTCTTGATTTTGGCTAAGCTGTTCCCTGACATGGTTATCACTGATCTTTCCCAGAAGTTAAATTACCAAGTGAGACACGCCATCCCTCTGAAAATCCAGTTCTTTTTTTTGTTTGTTTTGTTTATAGTGCAAGCTTCTTTGGAGATTATAAAGTTGTTTTAATCCTTGCAGTTCACAAATACAATGCAATACATGACATACATGCCCTTTAGCATTTCTGTGGTGTGATATCTGACAAAAGACAATTCAAATGATACTTGGAATTAAAAAAAAAAAAAAGAACTCAACATTTTAAATCCTGTAACTTATAGGTGTTCCAATTATTTTGTGTGGAAACTCAAGACTGATAACTTCCTCCTCCATTAAAACAAAGATGAAGTAATTTTTGAGATGTAGCAAGACCTTTTTCTAAGTAGTAGAAACTTTTTTTTGCCATACTCCCTGATCTGCAATTTTAAAAAATGTAATTGCCTGCATCCCAAAAATTTTAAAAAACTATGTTGGTCTTTGAATTAATTATGTCATGTTTATCTCTAGCAAATGTGCATGGATGAATTTGATTAGTGAAAAGGGATTTAAAGGGATGAGTCAAAGAACAAAATATATGAACTCAGAAAACCTGTGCTGCATTTTGAGGACAAGTTTCATGTTTCTGTTCTGCCCAAAGTTTCACCAAACTCTTTTGAAACTGGAGTGTGAGAGATTGTAGGGGGAGGTCTTTGGTGAAAGAGAGGATTTCTATTATTTTTCTTTCTATGGAATCTATTGGCCGTCAGTTCAGACAGAGCTGTGTCTTTTCTGAGGTTTGATCTAGACTAGCTTGAAATTCTTTTACATTATTCTCATTTCTGTGAGAAATGCAGCATTATGGTGTTACTGCAGCCAAAACCTGTGCACTGCTTAACATGTTTTATTAAATGAAATTAAAATTATTGTCTCTCTTTCCTCTTACCTTCCTTACCTACCCCCAGCGTCAGACCTGTTACTCACTTTGTTCTATGTGCATGGCAGCCACGGATATCAGGACACTGATGTCAGAAGCTACAGATTTTGTAAAGTTTGTTGCATACAGTAGAACTAAGGCAATGATATCCGGTGTGAAACTGTTAGAAGGAATCAGATAGCAGTCTGCTAACAGGTAACACCCTTCCACAAAATCATTGACACATGTCTGGAAGGACCACAATAGACCAGTCCTTTTGACCTACAAAAGGAGGAAATAATACTTTGGTCCAAACCTGCCGAATTTGGTTCTCTTTTCTTTTATCACAGTCATCCTGAACCTGGCCATCCTGACCTCAGAGACCTAAAGCCAGTCAATCCTGTGAATATCAAGAGCCAGAAAAGAGTATCAGACATGCAATATGATATACATAAGGCCTGACTAGTGATGATTAATTTTTAGTTGCTAAGCATTTGCCTAGTCTTTGAACATAAGTAAAAACAGTCTGGATTTTTGAGGTTTCCCTGCTCCCAGCACAGCAGTCCACAGATGCCTAACAAAAACAGCTGCAACACCATCAAAATGCACTGCTGTTTATGTCCTCACAATGGTCTTTGTGCTTTAATACACTAGGCACTCAAGACAAACACTACTGCAGGGAACATCTGAGGAACAAATTTTCTCACAAATTATCTCTTTTATAAGCGTGTGTTAGCTGCATTTATAAATCTATTTTACAGTGTTATGCATGTTAATATTCAAATCCTTCACAGACCTCAGAGAATGTAAATACTATTGTAAGAACAATGGTTACATTACTATCACAGTTTAATCTTGCAGATGGCTTTCAAAAACTGCTGTCAAAAACTCTGGTTTCAAAAACCAGTTTCAAAACTGGTTTTAGCAGAGCAGGTAACCTGTCCATGAGGTCTAATTGTACCATTTTCTGATTAATTAGACTGTATTATATCTTAGCCTTGCACTCGTAAACCAATTTAGTAGGACAAACTTTTTCTGGCTGTGTTTTCAAAAACTAGAAAAGATAAAAATTTACTTCACAACTGACAGAAGGCCCCCACCACCATCATCACAGCACAGGCTTCAGCAAAGACTGCAGGTCCTGCTGCAGACATCACCTTGTCCCTCTGAGATGGTGTCATTCCCTAAGACCTGGCAGTTGTTGCAACATTATACTCAAAATCCTGCTTATGGGATAGAGGAATCATAACTTATGTACAAGTAAAATTAGAAATGTATTGTTAGGATGATGAAAATCTTAAAAGACTAACTCATGAATCTTTAATCATCTGTTGGATACAAGGGTAATCTGGCTGTGAGATCTGATATGCATGGGTTGATCTGACTGGTCTAGGTAGCTTAGGCAGGTGTTCACCTTCTTCCTCAACATTCCTTGTGTGTTCCTCCTGATGCTGTGTGCTTGGTTAATGCAGAGAGCCTCCCCAATGGACGTGGTATTGTTCATTGGTCAAGGGACATGGTAGCTGTGCTCCCCTGCTGGAAGCTCTAAGCTCAAGGTCTATTTGTAGTTGAATGTAGGCTAATCAAGCAACCAATACTGAGGACATACCCAAATGGGAAGCTGCATGCAGCAGTCTGCCAGTGGCTTTTTTTAAAATCAGGATTTCTTAGGGCAACGAAGCTTGGGGAGAGGTAGGGGGAAGGGTCTACAGAGTAAGTCATATGAGGAATGGCTGATGGAGCTGGAATTGTTTAGTCTGGAGAAAAGGAGGTTCAGAGGGACCTTATCACTCTCTACAACTACATGAAAGGAGGTTGTGGCCTGGTGGGATTAGTCTCTTCTCCCAGGCATCAAGTGACAGGACAAGAGGAAAGAGCCTTAAGTTGTGCCAGGGGAGGTTCAGGCTGGGCAACAGGAAGAATTTCTCTGCTAAAAGGATTGTCAAGCACTGAACAGACCACTCAAAGTGTTCAGAAGATACCCAGACATGGCATTTAGTAATGTGGTCTAGTTCACATAGTGGTGTTCAGTCAAAGGTTGGACTCAGTGATCTTGGAGGTCTTTTTTAATCTTAATAATTCCATGATTAGATCTAGATCTAATTATTACAGAAGATGAATGAATAGTATTTCAGTCAAATTACTTCTATATGGAAAAGTTTTTGTAACAATAACATTAAAATTGAAACATCTCCATTCTCTAGTTTTTATCCCTGTTTTGCTAGAGCTCGCTTCCCACTGCTCCCCTGCATCTTGAAGTCGATGGACTTGGGCCCCTAGAGAGGGGAGTGTCAGAAGGCGTCAGCCTCATGAATCATTCAGGAGGAAAAAGATACTGATATCACTGGTTTCCTTCTCTCCCCAGGAGCTATTTGCTAACATGATTTTTTCACATGTTCCTTTTTCTTCAATGGTAGGTAGCATCATGCTACATTCAAATTTACTATATATGGTACTCTCTCTATATGGCAGTTGTTATTTATTTGTTCTCTTTGTTACCTTTAAAACCAGTTTTGACCAGTTCTGGCTCTGCATTTCTTTAACTGATCACAGGAGAGTGGTTTATAACTGCAGAGTCTGTCTCCAGTGCCAAGCTTGTTCCCTACTTTCTATCACCCGTGCCTGTACTCCTCTGCATCATATTGTGCATCTCTGCTTTTCAAGGCCTCTGCTTTTTCACCATACCTGGATTTCTCTACCTTATGTCATTGTGTCAGAAGTGTAATCATCCCATTCTGCAAAGAGTGACTGCTCGTTACTGTTATCTGTAAAAAAATGTGGTTTGCACTACATGCAAGTAAAACAGATTCATCACCAGCACCTGCTCAATTAGAGGAATTGCTTTCAGTTGAGACAATAAAAAGAAAAGTGCAGGTCAACAAAAATTCAGCCAACAAGACTGACAAGCTTCAGGCCCATGGTCTTGTGAATTCAAGACAAAGAGTAAGTGTGACATGTCTGAGCCCCTGTTGGCTGCTCTGAGCCACCATGAAATGGTGAAAGGTACCATTACTGCCATTACTACCCTAAAAAAGCTACCAAGTGCTTTAGGACCATGCTTGTTCCTGAAACTCTTGATAGGAAGGAGAGAGGGAGTTGTCACTCCTCAAAGGTATTTGATGGACTCAGGATTTATATAAAAAAAGGTATTAAGCTGTTAGAGAGTGTCCAAAGGAGGACCACGAAGATGGTAAAGGGCCTTGAGGGAAAGTCTTGTGAGGAGTGGCTGAGATCTCTTGGTCTCTTCAGCCTGGAGAAGAGGAGACTGAGGGGAGTCTTTATCACAGTCTTTAAAATCTTCATTAGGGGAAGCAGAGGGGCAGGCAGGGATCTCTTCTCTGCAGTGACCAGTGACAGGATCTGGGAGAATGGCTGAAGTTGTTGAGGAGACTTTAGGGGATATCAAGAAAATGTTCTTCACCCAGAGGGTGGCTGGGCACTGGAACAGGCTATTCAGGGAAGTGGTTATAGCACCAAGCCTGTCAGAGTTCAAGAAGCATTTGGCCAATACTCTGAGATGCCTGGTGTGACTCTTGGGAATGGTGCTGTGCAGGGCCAAGAACTGCACTCAGTGATCCTTGTGGGTCCTTTCCAACTCAGCTTATTGTGATTCTGTCACATGGATGAAGGGATAGAATGCACCCACAGCAAGTTTGCTGAAGATACAAAACTGGGGGAGTGGCTGATCCACCTGAAGGTTGTGCTGACATTCAGTGGGACCTGCACAGGCTGCAGATTTGGGTGGAGAGAATCCTAATGAGGTTAAGAATATACCAAGGGCATTTGTTGCTGCTGGAGAAAGAGTCTCTGCAGTAAAATTCTTAATCCAAAGAATTTACATTTGCAGAAATAGACAAGGCATTCATCTGAAGTAAACACAAATTGAACTGCATCATGTGTTCTTCAGCTGTGAAATGCTTATTTTTTTAGAGGTTTGGTGCTTGGAAAGTGGGAGCCAGTGCCAAATTCTTGTAACTCCCAAGGCTAGATGGAAGATCACCTGATGTGTTTATTCAACAGAAAAAAAATTATTCTACTTTTGCTGCATTTTATCCTTTTGTGTGACAGCTGGATTCAGTGGGATGCTGAAATTTGTACATAATAAACAAATTCTTAGGGATCATAATCTGCAGAATGTCTCTTTGGCTGCCTTCTTTCCATCAAGTTTTCCTAAATAAAATGAATAGTCAATATGTACCATCTTAGTAGCAGTTCTAGACACTCTCATTTCCATACAGTTTCAGAAAATAAAATGAATGTTGCTTTCCTTTTTTTCTCCTATTGCACAAGAGTTAAAAATCTATGATTCAAAAAACCATGTTTGTTTGTTAAGATACAGAAAGATCCAAAAGGAAAGACTTGTAATAATATTTTAGACTCCTGAATGTGTGTTCCTCCTTTAGCGTTCACTGAATCTTTAGGATGACTGACTGTACAAAGTCTGATTTTAAACCAGTGGAACTCAGCTTAGCTCCATTAAGGACCAATCTCTAAGGCAAGGTGCCTCTATGTGTCAGGCTCAGTATAAACAGAGCACTGAGAATCTTGAAAGGGAAATTCAGTTTAGCCATGAAATTTATGTATTTTTAGGAGCTGATATGAGACATGAGAGAAGGACTCCTCGCTATTAAGAACAGATGTAAAATTTAATCACATGTACTAAACAGTTAGCTCATAAAT
>VWYO01011374.1:193047-203912 GCA_013400275.1 Rhadina sibilatrix
TTAGCTCATAAATAAGTAAAACTAAAAAAAAAAAAATACTGAAAATGTTACTCAGAAGCAGAGGAATAGTATGGAAACATATATGATACATTCAGTAATTCTACAGAGCTTCCTCGATGCAGAAAGCAGCAGTCTTTCAAACCCTGTCTTTCAAATGCAAAACCAACCAAGTTTCTCAAGTATCTGCCAAAGCACCTGCTGAAGTAATGTTAGAAATAATGAAGGAACAATTTTACACAGTGTCCCAAGACAGAAAGAAGGGAATTATATAAGGGAAAAATTCCCTTCAGTTTTGTTTAGAACAATGGACTATTTTTTTTTTTTTTTCCAGAATAAAATCATCAACTTGTTTATTGGGTCCTTCTTTACTATGCTATTCACAGTACTTACCACAAATCTCACATATGCAGTCTTACTCTCCCCTTACTATTGCAGCTGGAGTGATGTATAATTTGAGTTCATAGCAGATGCAATCCTTATTGCAGCCTCCTCTTTAAGAACTTCTGGTGGGACATAAGGAAATTGGTTTGATGTGTAATTGTTTAGGAATGGTACTCTCCAGCTTTGTGCTCCACTAAAAACATGCACTGCTGGAGAGAGGGGAGCTGGGGGCACAAAGGCAAAGACCACTGTTTGGGATGAGAACAAATTTACTGGAAACAGCAATGAGATAAGAAAAGGAACAGAAACAGCAACAATACTACTGACAGAAGTACAAAAAGAGTGATTGACATTTAAAAAGCTCACCTACAACTGTGACAAGAAGAGAGCCCTTCTCCCTGGAAGAGACTCCCTTCCCCCACTCCTGGCAACGAATTGAGGTGGTATAGAATAACTTCTGGGTTCTGGCCATGCCCATGCTGGCTACTGCAAAAATTAACCCTGTCTTGGCTGGAATCAGGACAGATGTGAAATAAGTTAACGTATTTTTATTTTCTCCCTTCTTTTCTTGTCCTCCTATTACTGAATTCCCAGATTCTTCATCTAAAGTCTGTCCAGCCACAGTCTGTAGTAACTGGGGCCTTTGAAATGGCTTAGAGAACAGCCATTATAATTATGAAAGAACAACTTATTACCTGAAAGAACAACCTGACAGAACAACTACTTGTAGAGGCCACTACATCATAAGAGACAGGTTGACCTCGGTTCTGTCTCTTCACACTGTCCTCGAGATCTCTTCTTGAGGAAAAATTAAACTTCCAAATTTTCAAGCAGAAATCTCAAAAGCCCTTTAAGAAAGTACTTTTGGAGTAGGAGTTACAGGGCTAGTATAATAAGCTATTTCACATCCTCCACATTGAAACCGCCTCTCCGAAACTTTTTATACCTCAGTTAGAGATCTGTTAAGCAGAAAGCTATGAAAAAGCTCTTTTTGGTTGTGCAAGCAAGCACCCAATGGAGATTGGACAGTCACAACAAAAAGAATTGCTGCTAAGTGAAACATACAATTTCAGAAGCTTCAGTCAGATAAAAGGGAAAAAAGCAGGTCCAGAAGCACTGATTAGGCTTGCACATACAAGCTTATCTATACCCCTATTGTCCTAGCAAGCACACTTTCACTGCAAAACCATATAATATGTAAACAGTCTTAAAAAACCCCTGAAGACTATCTTTAATCAGGTTCATCTGTGCATGATTTAAAAGAATGAGTTATCGACAAAGTGGGTGGTTACATGTGGGAAGTGAATGAAGTGAGGCAGTGAGGAGTTAACGAATTCTGGTGGGTGTTGCTATTTTTGTTTAAGGCACACTGAGTTGCTGTTAGTATTAATACAACCTTCAGTTGCTTAGTCTTTAACCATTACAGGGTATTAGAAAAGGTATCTTCTCAGTACAAAACCTAGTTCAATTAAGTTGCCTAGAAAATTAACTACAATCTGGCTTCTCTGATCAGCACCTTCACTGTACAAAGTTTCATAATATGAACATTCTTTCTCCCTGGAGAAAGAAATGGGTCCCTATCAGTAATGAAATAAAATTTTAAAATACGCAAAATCTTTTGTTTCTACTGTGTTTTACTGGCACAAGTACAGACAAATATAAACCCCAGTTTCATTTTGTGATGTAAAACACAATTGCCCACTTTTCCTTTGTAGTTTGACTGTGTCAGAATGGCCTGGCTTTTTCAGTTCAAACAATTGCTCAGCTGAGGAGTGAAAGATGCAAATGAGGCCTTCTTCCTTATAAATTCAATACCTTTTTCTTTGATCCAATTTTGTGATTCTATCGATGAGGTAAAATCAGGAAGTCTAACAGCAACCATTTCAACATCACTGCCCATTGTTTCAGTTCAGCCAGTCCAGTTCCAGTGTGATTAAAGATTTCTAAACATACATGGGACTTAAGTTCTGTGACAGCAGAACTTTGAGGTCAGTGTTTGAGTAGCATCACCACTCATAGCAAGAAATTGGCAGGGGTAACTGAAAGGTCCATGACATTTTCCAGTCAGAAACTTGCTTGGATATTTTACATTTCTGCACGATTTCCCTGATATGACACACCAGACCTGGCATCACTGGAACATGGTTAATTATTATTTAAAATGGTCTGGGTTTTACTAGCACACGGCTCTGGAGTACTCCAGACACATCCAGCTTTGTTAGTTTCCCAGTGCCCCCTGGCCACCGGCTGTGCTGTGCAAACTCCTCTGGAGCAACCATGTGTTTCCTAGAAACCAGGAGCTGCCACACATCTTGTACCTAGATCACCACCTAACTGATCATAATCCTGCTTGGGATTGTCCCTGGGTGTTGGCAATTCCCTTCTGCACAGTGAAGATGGCCTCTCCTCTTGGTAGTCATTACTGCAATACTGGATACCACTTATGTGACAATTTCAAAATCTGTCTGGCTTTATCATGGAAGCCACCTACCCAGAGCCTCCACTGAAGAATGGCACACATACATGATCTCCAGTCTTGCAGGTTTGGGAGGTCTGTAACTGCTGCAAGTACAAGTAGAAGGTCATTGACTAGCACTTACACTTTTCAGGAGGTAATGTTTTACTTAAATCTCTTAGATTAAAAGCATTTTAAAAGAAAAAAAAAATAAATGGAATATTTTCTATAGCATCCATTTTTGAGAATAAAATTAGAAATCAGTGTTGATACTGTGAGAATTATAGAATTTATCCTCAGCGTATAAGGGAGTTTCTTTTCTTTTCCCAAAGCCCAGCAGGTGTTTCTGCCTGTATTTGCCTTGGAAGCTTTAGGGTTGGGACACAGTGTAGAAATTCTCTTTCTCAAAAGACACAGCCAGAGCAGAAAGAGTATTTTTGGCTGGTACTTACCTGGTTGTCCAGACATCCATTTCTCTCTCACTTAACAGAGCAGTAGGATAGAACCATTCTTCTCCTAGACAGTGAAGCACTTACTAAGAAACTGTGGTAGGTGCCTCAGCTGCTTTTCTGCAGCTCTTTGTGGAGGACTGAGAAAAAGGAACCTAGTTGATTTGCATAAATTAACTGCCTTTTACAAAGGCTTAGTTGTCGGGTTTTTTTCCCCCTCCTCGTTGTATCTAATAGAAAAAAACCCCTCAAATTAGTGTTTTAACACTGAAAGTGTGTGAATGAGTGTGACTTACCAGGGACCAAGATTCTTAAAGCAGACAATCCACTTTGCCTGCTCCGTCTTTCAGTCATGATTACTATTTAAAGCATCATGCTTGCATATCAAAAGAGCCTGTGAGTCACGACAGAACTTCTGAATCACAAAAAGGCTTGCTTGTGCCAGGGATGAAAAAATAGCTTCACTTCGAATGCTAGCAGGTAGCAGGTAATTGAATACCTGTGTGTATGAGAGTAGATGTCTGGAGCAGAACTTCTGCATTCCCAGGAAGCAGCCTGCTACTTGATAATTGCAAGAGTCATGGGGTGGACCTGTAAATATTGACAATACCTGGTTTAAATACAGATGGCATGTCCTGCATTTTCCAATTTTTGAGGGATTGTAGGAAACCACTTAAGAGACTTAGGACATATTCTGCTTCTGCACATAAACTATTCAGGTTAGGAAAACTCGAGCCTGGAAAAGAGTGGGTTAAAAAAAGACAACTTTCTGCAGAGTGAAATGAGACTCTGGAGATCAGAGGGGCAAGTGAAGAAGAATGCTAGGAGATGCCCAGCATTCTTAGCCAACAACACACAAGAGAGGTAACTGCCAGAGGTGACAGAGCAGGAGCCTATGTGATATTCTGCCTGACAACACTGGGTCAGCAGTGACCTCCCTACTGCAGACTGAGGTTGATAATTGGGAGCCTAATGCTGGGGCAAGTGAGGGTGTAAGTGCATAATAGCTCAGTCCCTAGATCTGCGACAAGCTGTCATTCAATATTAATGTCATTCCCTCACCTGGAAAACCTTGACAAGTTGCTTCATATTTTTAATTTAACAATTTTTAAAGAATTTCAGAGCAAAGATTTACTAATGTGTGGCAGCTGATGCACACAGATGCTTTGGAATAGAGATACCACTGCTTTTCCCCACAAGCACTGAAAGAAATCATGAAAGAAAAAAACCACAGGAAGTATTTACCTCAATGATTTTGAGTGCTTTTTCTCTCTTAAATTAGATTTTCCTGCTGTAGTGGAGAGGTAAAATTCTGAAAAGCAATACTAAAAATTTTAAAAAGTTTCACACTGGATATTTAACCAATCTGTTTTTTTCAGAAATAACACCAGATGGGGTATACATACACAGACCATCCCACTAACTCATATGAGAATGACAGACCTCTAGCCACACTATTCATGTGAAAGTATATTATGGTATCTCCACTAGAATTATGAAGATACTGATGCTGTGCTCTAAATTTTTCTCTACTAGCCATTAAAAAAAAAAAAAGTACAAATTGTCATTGGTACACTCTGCAGAAGACTCAGATAGGAAGAGAAACAAATAGTAGAATCCATTTCTTGATCTGGACACCTTGACTGCTCTGTCTTAAGCAAATTGTGTATACATAGACAGAAACAAATATAAGGTGTATGCCCATGAGTAACTAATGTATGTCTGCAGGTAACTGAGACATAGGATTGACAGTGATCTATAAGGCAATATGACTTGTCAGAGCAACAGTACAAGCAAAATGGCAAACATACTGGTTTTAGCTGTATAAATAGGGACATTACATAACCTCTGCATTTGGCTTTACCATGATTGTTTCTAGCATATGGCATTCAGTTCTCAATGTCCATGACAGACACTGAAATCAGACAGAATCAGAAAAAGACATAAGGAATGTTTAAGCTGGGAAAATAGGCTGTATCTTGAAGGACAAGAAATGCAATCCATTTAATTTGTTAAGCAGAGAGTGAAGGCATACGCTTGATACCAGTGAAAGTACAACTTTCATAAAGAGTTTTCTTACTCAATATAAAAATATTTTTTGTTTAGGAATTGAATCTGAACAAACTCAAATTATAACTAAAGTATATATATATATATATTTTTTTTTTTTTCCCAGGAAAGGTAGTTATCAATGAAAATAGTTTGGCACGTCTTATTGAAAAGCACAATGAATTCTCTCTACCAGCAAATTGTTAGTCAGGGTCTTCCTAGAGATATTTGAATAAACACACACAGCCTCAGATGTTGCCAGTGGCACATATTACATAGATCATCAGACTATAGGATCACAGTGTCTCTTGTTTATACAAAATTTACATATATGAATGAAGTGTAAAGCTGTGGAACACATCAGAGTTTAACAGCCCTGTGTTCAGTGTCTCAGCTTAAAACTTGAATGAAAAAGGCACATCTCTTCATGTCACTATTGTGAAAAGCTGAAAAGCACATTTGAAAATATTGGAAAATTTACTGGAAGTTTTAAGGAAAGCTGAAGAAAACCTTGTGTAAACTATAATAATCCTTGAATGCTGTAAGGCAACGAAACACGTATGAGAACAAATTTGAATGTGATCGTATTCATCCATTCACTTAAGCTGAGGCAAACTACCTGGGGTGAACCTCACATACAAGGTATCTCATGAACCACAAGGCCAAGTGCTGGGTCCTGTCCCTGGTCAGAAGAGCCCCCTGCAGTGCAATAAACTGGGGCAGAGTGGCTGGAAAACTGATGGCAGGAAAGAACCTGGGGATGCTGTTTGACAGCAGCTGAACATGAGCCACCTTGTGCCCAGTGGCCAGAAAGGCAGTACCATGCTGGTCTGAATCAGCAACAGTGTGGTCAGGGCAGTGATCGTCCCCCTGTACTTGGCACTGGTGAGGCCACACCCCAAATTCTGTGTACAGTTCTGGGCTCCTCAGCACAAGAAAGATATTGAGGTGCTGGAGCTTATCCAGAGAAGGGCAATGGAACTGGGAAAGGGTCTGGAGAAGAAGTTTGATGAGGGGTGGCTGAGGGAGCTGGGAGTGTAGTCTGGAGAGTCTCAGGGCAAGTGCCTGAAAGGACTGTGTAGCAATGTGGGTCTGAGTTCTTCTCTCAGGCTACCAGGGACAGGACAAGAGGACAGAGACTCAAACTGCACCATGGGAGGTTTAGGTTGGACATCAGGAAGAATTTCTTCAGGGAAAGGGTTATTAAACGTTGGAACAGGCTGCCCAGGGAAATGGTACAGTCACCATCCCTGGAGGTGTTCAAGAAATGTCTGGATGTGGCAAGCAGTGCTCTGGTCTAGTTGACAAGTCAACTTTGATCAGTCAAAGGCTGGATTCAATGATCTTAGAGGTATTTTCCAGCATAAAAGATTCTGTGTGTGTTATGCAGGAGAAAGACTACAGCATAGAGAACTCAGACAAAAAGAGAATTGAAAAGGCGCTATTAGTTACTACCTGGTCAATAAATTGAGGTGAGGAGGTGAAGAATGCCAAGCATGAAGAATGCCAAGCATGTTCTTGGACAACTCTTGGCTAAAAAGGATAAGAGATCCAATTCTTTGATTCAAGGCCTCTGCAACATTTCTGTCTTGGTGTTCTGCTTTGTGTTCTGTCTATGTGTGTGTTCATAGTCCTCCAGGCAGTAAAGTTTGTCCAGAGCTTTTGCAGATGCATTTCCACCAGAACAATTTTGCCTTGGCATTGCCTTTGGGAGTAGCATTGTGACAATCCTGTGAAATCTCTTCTGGAGAGCATGAGTATGTGACTTGGTATGTGTCCCTCATGTCAACTTGAGATTCAAGAAGAAAAGCACACTATAAAATTTTGAATATTCTTATTACCTTTGGAGAAACAAACAAACAAAGATGGATATTTTCAGAAGAAGGAAGATACTTAGAATCACAGAATGGTTTAGTTTTTTTGACATTTAAACTCATCTAGACCAAACCCTCTATCACAGGCAGAGACACCTTCCACTGGTCCGGGTTACTCAAAATCCCATCCAACCTGGTCTTGAATACCTCTAGAGATGGAGCATCCACAGCTTCTCTGATAATCTCTTCCAATGTCTCATCACCACTAGAGTATGAAATTTCTTTCTTATGGCCAATCTCAATGGACAGTCTTTCAATTTTAAATTGCTACCCCTACTAAGGGCTTAGGTAAGAATCTTTCTTGTAAGAAATAATTATATAAGATCTATGTAAGAAAAATATTAGTTGAAAAACCACAATAAAATTTCTACTGGAGTCTTTTCTTCTCCAGGCTAAACAATCTCAACTCTCCATCTTTACAGGAGAGGTGCTTCAGCCTACTCATCATCTTCATTACCTTCTTTTAATAAGTCCTTGTCTTTTCTGTGCTGGGAATCCAAGAGCTGGATGCACTACTGCAGGTGGAGTCTCAGGAGAGCAGAGCAAAGGGACAGAATCTTCTCCCTCATCCTGCTGGCTACACTGATTTCTGTGCAGTCCAGCATACAAATGGTTTTCAGGGCTGAAAGGGCATGCAGCAGATTCATATCTAACTTTTCATCTACCAATATACCCAAGTCATGCAGGGCTGTTCTCAGTTCACAGCCTCTACTAATGCCGGTGACTGCTCAGATCAATTGGATATGGTTAAACTTCATGAGATTCACTTTGTGTCAGTCCTCAAGCCTATCAAGGTCCCTCTGGATGGCATCCTGTCCCTTCAGCACACCAGCTGCAACCACTCGCCTTAGTGTCATCTGCAAGCTTGCTGAGAATCCACTCAATCTACTGTTTCAATCTACTGGAAGTGCCACCACATCCAGTCTTTTTTTAAATACATCCAGGGATAGTGACTACACCACCTCCCCGGGCAGGCCATTCCAATACTTTATCACTCTTTCCATGAAAAACCTTTTCCTAATATCCAACCTATATTTCCATTGACTCAGCTGAGACTGTGTCCTCTTGTTCTGTCAGTTGCTGCCTGGAGAAAGAGACCAACCCCCACCAACCACACCCACCCTTTAGGAAGTTGTAGAGCGGGATAAGGTCACCTCTGAGTCTCCTTTTCTTCAGCCTAAACAACCCCAGCTCCCTCAGTTGTTCCTCACAGGGTTTGTGCTCCAAGCCCCTCACCAGCCTCGCTGCCTCNCATTCTGGTGTGTATCAGTGTGGTGGTGAACAGGACTAGGGAAGTGATTTCATCCTGTACTCGATACTGATGAGGCTGCATCTCAAATCCTGTGTTCAGTTCTGAGCCACTCAATTAAGGAAGGACTTTGAGGTGTTTGAACAGGTCCAGAGAGGGACAACAAAAAAGAAAATCCTCTAAAAAACCAAGCAAAATGTAGACAAAAACAAGGACTGAGGAAATGGATACAGAGAAGATTAAGGTATATACACATCTGTAATTTTCCAGCTGTAAGCCATCATGTTTTTTCATGTCCACATGGTCTCTACAGAGGGTACTGACCAGTAGCCATAGTACTTCTAACTAGGTGAAAAATATCCCATGAAGCCCTGTTAGGAAAGGGTGAGGTTGGGAGTGTTAGTGAAAGAATGAACATTATGATCAGCTTTTAAGCGATGAAAACTCCACATTTTCCCATTTGTCACATGTATTTGCCTTTCGGGAAAATAAGGGGGCTTTTACCAACTTTTCAGATTGAGCTTGGATGAACACGTACATCTACAAAATGTTGTTTCTTTTCTCTCATCTTTCCTCCTTCCTTCCATTCTCTCTTCTTCTTTAAGAACTATTGGGAAGTTCAAAATATTGTATACCTCAAATTAGAGACTACCACTTTTAGACGGCTTCAAAATCCTGTTTTGGGTGCAAAGCAGGAAGTTTCTGTCAAGAAGTTGTAGAAATAAATTCCTTTTTAATTCCAGAACTGGCAATCCATAAAACTATGTATCTGTGAATAAGTAAGTTAGTTAATTCAGTGTAATTACATCACTATTACAAATGGAATTCAGTAAGTGTTAGGTTATTTTTTAAATTCTCACAGTTTATATAATTATGTTTTACTATCTTCTGGAATAAAATTATAAACTAATAACACTGTGATATTATTTTTATATTTCTAATAAGCTTTCTTCAACCTCATCACAAAACTTTTCATGATGATTTTGCAACTTTGCTCAACACTGGCACAGTTGGAGAGATCCTTCAAACAGCTTAGAAATACAACTGCTGGTCAATATATTGCAATTATTAAGTGATTTCACAGGAGTAGGTTTGGATGCACAGACTATTTATTACATCCTTGAATTAGATTATTCATCATGGTTCAGAGTTCACAAACTGCTTAAAAAGAAAATTAATTCCAGCATCAGTGGAATTTGCTCTTTGGTGAAGCAGGAAAAGTGTTCATGTGTGGACAGCAATATAGCAGAAATAAATTGTAACATCTCACTTCATCTCCACAATTTATTTGTAGCTACATGTCTAAAGTGTTTTGTCTTCCGTTAGCAATGCAAAGTTAGATAAATCATCACTGATACTATATTGGAGATTATTTTGTTTTGCTAGTTTTAAACATGAAAATGAGGCTAATAACAGAGTCTTCTTTGAACAGTTACCTACAGCGGTTTATGATATTGCCATGACCTCTGTGAGCCAATCCCATTCTATAATGTGTATTGGCTCCACCACACAATGTTGTTCCACTGATAAAGTTTATCAGTGAAAGCTCTCAGGCAATAAGAGCAAGTCATGTCCATATTTTTCTCCCATAAACCTCTGTTAACAGCAGCACACAGACAAATTCTATTGTATTCTCTTTTAACATGATCAGAGGTAAAGTCCA
This sequence comes from Rhadina sibilatrix, assembly GCA_013400275.1. Taxonomy (NCBI): domain Eukaryota; kingdom Metazoa; phylum Chordata; class Aves; order Passeriformes; family Phylloscopidae; genus Rhadina; species Rhadina sibilatrix. The sequence continues at coordinate 203,168 of VWYO01011374.1, forward strand.
CCAAGCACATTGATTCATCCTTTGTGCCTTGTGGAAAACACAAACAAATTTGTAAACAACATCCTTTGATGTATTTCACCCATTCATGCTTGTACTTCTAGTGAGAGATGAGTTTTCCTAATATTTGTGCAGCATTTCCTGTCTCTTCTTAAGAACTTTTCTGGCTTACCTAATATAATTCCTGCTATGAACAAGCCTTGGCAGTAAAACAGAAAAACTTCATGAGTGCAAGAACTAACGTCGGCCAATCTTTGCTTCAGTTAATTATATATCTGTGAGCAAGCAGAATGTGCCATTTCTGAGTTCTACTGATGGGATATTTTATGACAGTACCATGCCAGTACTGGCCTCTTTAGGAGACAGGAACCATCAGAAGGTAACTCCAGCATCTGAGCCTTGCTTTCCCAAGCCTTTGTAGACTTGGGTATCAAAGACTGAAAGGTCTAACTGGGACCTGCAGAGTGAATACTCATGGTAGTAAATGACAAAGAGGTTGTGTTTATGGTTACATCTTTGTATTCTTTTTGAGTATGATAATTTTCACTTTTAGATGGAGTTGGAAAAGTTAAGTAAGGTAATATATTCTGATTATATAAATTTTTGTGGGTAAATGAGGTGTATGAAGTAGCCTGTGCTGGATTAAAACCTAGCTTCCAACTTAATGTTTCACTTCAGAGTAGGTATTTAGCAAGCCTTTTTTTTTTTTTTTTTTTTTTTTTTTTTTTTTTATAATCCACAAGTTTTT
>VWYO01011374.1:208818-250820 GCA_013400275.1 Rhadina sibilatrix
TACTTTTATTATTCAAATTTACACCAAAACTGCTTCTGTTTTCCTCCCAAAGATGTAAATTTAACTAAACAGGTATTCTTTTGCCTCACGTTGCTGACTCCACCATGGAGAAATTTCTCATGGTCTCTAACACTGTGTATAAGAGCTTGTATGAACAACTGGGTCCTGCTTTGCAGTGTGAGTCCCTGCATGTCCTCCAATGGACATAAAATGTCATCTCTCTCTGTTTTGCCCCAGATGAAAAGGAAGTTTTATGAAGAAAAACATTACTTTCAGGTACAAACCTCCAAATTATCATCAAGTTAGCAAAGTAAGGGCCGTGTTTAGCTGAGATTTGCAGAGCAGTGTAGTGTCTCTCTTGAGGAACAACAAAGAGAAAGACCAGCATTCCTCAGGGTAAAGAAAACAGACCTGGGTGCAAAATGTGAGATGTTACTAAAATGTTGGTGTAATTATCCTGGGTGAGTAGAATATTAACTAAATAGGAAAAAATATGAAGCTAAAAGCCCTTGTGGAAATCACAAAAAGAGCAAGAGTTGTGGAATAAGGAATTTAGGCATAAGGTTTGATTTAAGCCAGTTGGGACAGTGAGCGCGTCAGCTGTACAAGGAGGAAGGCACCAAGATACCAACATCCATCTGGAGTTCATTGCTTAGCCTTTCTCAGCAGGCTGGACAGTTCCTTTAGCAGCTGGGTCTAGCAAGTGTTCTTGTCTCTCATCTAGCTTCACATTCCAATTTTGGGAACTAGGCAAACAATAGATAGGCATCATGTCTCTAATGGCAGAAGTCATTTAATGACTGTGGGAATGACTGTGAGAGGGAAGAGAGCATGTGGGAGGGGAAAGAGGGATAGACCCCTTCTCATGTTCACCTATGAATGTCATACCCAGAAACAAAGTAAGACAGGCACTGCTGGATCCAAACCAACTATATTCCTTCAGCCAGTACCATTCACTTACCATTCTCCTGTAAGCAAAATATGTGTGCTGTGGTGCTAGAAGGCACTCAGGGTTTGCTGCCAGGGTTGATGCATGATTTAGTTGACCAGCTATGCTTTAATGGCATCACTTGATATATACAAGGCCTGAGTTAGTCACAAGTGTAGGGAGATCTTTAACCTGATCTTTGGATACTTTAGCCCCATTTCATGAGTAGTGAGAACTTATGGAAATGTTTGGAAAATGGTGTTAGCAGCCACTGATTCTGTTTTTTGTGATATACCTTTCCCAAAATGCCAATTACTCTCCTTGACTTCCCTCTTTAAAGCTGGAGTTCCTAGTCTCGTGCATTTGCCTTGACTCTGTAGTGACTCTGCTGTAGAATTTCTTTTCACTTCTACGGTGTTGAGGTGCAGAACTAATTTAAGAACTGTGCATCCAGTTGGGCACCTTGAATGCACAAGCAAATACTGGAGCAAATATCCAAGCATAGGATCCCAGAGAGCTTAAAGCAGTAGAAATGCATTTCAGCAGTAGAAATGCATTCTAAAGCAATGGGGAATAACTCTTGGCTGACTAAGGAATTCTATTGGGAAGTTTGTTTGAAAAAATGTACATATCTTGCTAATTTACCCGTAGTCTAATTCAACCATAATAGACCAGGTGTCAGGTTTAGAATTGATTTAATGTATCCAGCTCCTTGAAACATATTTTCATCATTTTTCCATGATTTAAGTGTTTTATTTTTCTGTGCCCTAAGAGTACATAACAGCCACTGCTTTTCCATGGCAACGCCTGTTTCCAGAATTTGTCATCTGGTGTTTCATGTTTCTACCTCTTTTTTTTCCCCTCCCTCTTCACCCATCTCCCCCCCACCCCCAGCAGCTCTAACATTGCTCATCCTGCATTTTGACTTCAGTATCTGAATGACATTTTCCTTATTGCACATCAAATATTTCAGTAGGTCTGTATTCCAAGACTTCTGCAGTTATACAGTTGGTTGTATTCCTCTCTGCATGGAGAACAATACTGCTTCTTGTGAACTATTAATGGAATACTGTAATTTTGCAATTTTTCTAGTGTGGTATTTATTTATATGACATTATTTAAATATTTTTTCTGACTGAAAATATAAAGCATCTGCTCTTTAGACAATATAAATCATATCAGCCATAATTCATTTAAAAGACTAGGCAGCCAGTAACTTCTTGTCTACAATTTAGCAGCCTTTAGAATTTAGCAGCTTATTTTTGTCTATGGAAAGACCAGAAAATGGTAAATTTCTATGCAAAAAAAAAAAAAATACACATAAAAAATAACATGCAAATAAGTATTAAACAATACTTTTTTGGTCCTCTTGCTCCTCCTCCTAAGTTTCTTCCTATTGCCATTTTACAAATACTAAGTCTTGGCTTTTTTAATGTGTTTTTTGTTCTCTTTTTCTTTTTCTTTTTCTTTTTCTTTTTCTTTTTCTTTTTCTTTTTTTCTTTTTCAACTGTTGCCCTAGAAACTGCTGTCATGAGGGTGGACATCATCCCAGGAGCAGAAGGATACTGCTAGCAGGAAGAGTATTCCCTTGAACTTAGGGGAATGAGCTCTTACACCAAGGGAGCTAGAAGACCATGAAATGGTTTCTGGCAGAAGCTGTGGTTAGAGGCAAGAATCTCTGTAAGCTGAGATTGGCAGTCTTTGGCCAGGGGAGACTTCCAAGCCCTCTAAATTGTTGTGTTGAGGAAACCTGGATCCCACCTGGAGCCTGTAGTGGGCATTAAGCAGTTCCTAGGCTCCACAATCTCTGTTTCCTGGGGAGCTATCGTGCCTATTAATGGTAGACCAGACAATCAAAGGATTTAAAATTCAGCTGCTGAGAGTCATGCTGTGGATTAAAATATCATGGAATTTAAAAAAATAAATAAGAAATGTGCTAAAATTCTGACTAGGCAACAGCAACTCATCATCAGTAGAATCTATGTTCTCTAGAAGTCAAATGGGGTTGAGTTGGGCTCCAGATTGTAGGGTTTTATTTTGAAATAGACAAAAATCTCAACATCTTTTAGCCCATTCTGTAAAATGAAGATATTATCCACATTTCCCCCATCAATTTATTTTCTCATTCTAGGCACTAAAAAGAATTTTAAAAGTCCAACAGAAGCAAAAAATAAGAAAATGCTTAGCTTGATGTCAGTCATTATAGGCAAAGCAGGTAATTTGACCCCTCTGGTTGTGAATTGTACCTGCATTCCTATAAGGCTGTTGTACACCTCCTCAGCAAGTTACTGTACTGCTAGCACAATGTTACATTATAGGACACTAAGTTCTGTGCTGTTCTGCCTGTGTATTACCTGAGAAGGAATTCATTGTTTTTATTAAAGGTTATAAGATGGGTGCGGTTATTCACTGGATTATGAGAAGCTATTTCAAAATCATGCTTGACAGTCAGGAAGAACAAGTGTCTCAATGCAAACCTAACACCTCTGTCTGTAGTAAGTGTGTAAAATTGGTTTTAAGATACTACTTGTTTTGCCTTCATATAAAGCTGATGTGGGATGCACATTTAAAGTACTTTACTATGTTTTCTTTTTTTCAGATTGTGTTTGTGGAACAAGCTGATCAGCTAGAGCAACTGGCTAAGACATGGGGATTCAAAACATCTGACATAAGACAACTGAGTAAACAGTATGTGTTTCATTACGATTAACTTCAGCAAATGCAGTTTGTTTTTTGAGTGAGGTAAAGTGAGTCTTTGGAATACATTTTGACAAGGAGCACTTTAAATCCATATGATGCCCATAAATTTAATGGGTGAAGTTCCATTTCAGTGCAGTGAGAGCTCTTTACCCAAAGGTGTCTCTGCTCTGGGTGTGACTTGGAGGATAGAGAGTCCATGTTCTTTTTGTATTCCTTGGTTTGGGATTGCAGACACAGCTGAATTGTGCTGGCTGAAGTATATTGCACAGAACAAAATGCCATATTTAATTTTCAGGCATAATGACTTCTGTGCTCGCAGAAGTAAGTGCCATTCTTTCTTGAGATCACATTTTATATCCATTTTGTTAGCAGTGGGCTGTGCCTCACATGAAAATCTAGATGCAGTAAATGTAGGTAACTGATGCTGCAGATATGAATCTCATTTGCTTGGACTTTGACATCTTCCATAATAAAAGTTAATACAATTAGAAGATTTAAACCTTCTAAACACAGAGCTTTTTGATTTTTCACTATACTGCAACTGGAGCATTTCTTTTTTCTTCATCCAGTGGAATCCTCCAGCTTTATGGTGAAATGAAAAAGTTTTGGACTATATCTACTACTATTTGCATGTAGTAACACTGTTAATGACTTGTGGCTTAGAACTGAGAGCTGCAGCATCCCGCTGGTAATCAATTGTTAAAGAAATTCTATGCTTTGCTGAAAGGCTAATCATACTGTATATATAAGTAATCAGATATTTTCTTCACTTGAAATAGACTGAGGAAAATGGAAGGTGCTGAGAATATGGATCAGATTGAGGAAGACTTTTCAGCATTTATAGCCTGCAAGAAAAGAGAAAGAAGGGGAGCTAAAAAGAAAAAAAATTCAGTTCATTCAGTAGTCAGGGAGAAGGAAAGAGGAGTGAGAGAAATGTTTTGCAGTAAGGAGTTTCAACACAAAACAAAATAGCCATAGCAACTTCCTAGTAATGTTGATATATTCATCCCTGTTACTGCATGAGCATTACATGACAACATATAGGTTTACTGTTACTTTGTGCATTTGGCTTTCCTGTCAAGATATTGACCAGAGTTTTTTTCACCAGTGTCTGTGTCTGCATTTTTACATACAATGTCTGTTCTTCCATTAAGCCTTGAAATTAATTGATTTTATGTATCTATAAAGCATGTAAAATATACAGTAAATAATAAAGGGGAAAAGTGGCAGATAAAAAGTCACATTTTGTAAATATAATGATCTGGAAGCTAGAGACATTCCATCTATATCCATACAAGGAAACAAGACTGTATACAAATCTCTTTTTCAGGTGGATTCTACAGTGGAGTAATTTTAGTTATTGTGAAGTCAGCTCCCCTTTGTTTGTTGGCATTTAGGGTGGGTCAATATTGGAGAAAATTAGATTCATCATGATCTTATACTGTTTTTCTCACAGTCAGATACATGTATTTTGCTGTGTAAATGATATTGCTCAAATGTTTCATGCCAAAAGATGGGTATGAGTAGAGGCACAGCAGGAGTTAATAGACTGATACTGGAAGAGACAGGTTAATCTGCACTTGCCATTTATTCTGGTGGATTTTACTCAAATACACTCTTTAAAACAAAGCTAACTACCATGGAGAATTTTGAGGCATTTTTGGATGAATTTGAATGTATTCGGATTATTAAAATTTTATTTTCTTTCCTTAGTGAATTCTTCATGCCAGGATTGGTTGATACACATATTCATGCCCCTCAGTATTCGTTTACTGGTACAAGAGTAGACCTGCCTCTTTTGCAGTGGTTGACTTCCTACACATTCCCAACAGAAGCCAAATACCAGGACAGTGGTTTTGCAGAAGAAGTGTACACCAGAGTTGTTGTAAGTTCCACAAAGGACATTTATCTACTTTAGGACATTCATTTTTATGTAATATAGGTTTGTTTTCAGAAGATCAGCAGAAATAGTAGAGTGTTTTACTGTCATGGAAACCAGATAAAGCCAAGATAGCCACTGTTCTAAGCCAAGATTGTCTGTTACTAGTTCCACTCTTGTTCTGTTTTTGCTGGCAATAGAATTCATTTAACATTGTTAACAAGGTTAACAAGGAACTGTTTATCATCTTTTCTGAATAAGATGACCAACATTTAAACTCCTCTCCAATTAGTACAGCCAGCAGGTGTAGGCAACAATGCAGCAGTAAACAAACATATTAAAAAATAAAATAAAAATTAGGGGATGATTACTATTCTGCACAAAAAACCTTTATTATGAGCACCCCGTCTGCAAAAACCACATGAAAGAGAAAACACTTTTCCTAGATGACAAATCTGGGGTGTTCTGGAGCAGTGAAGGAAGGTGTTGCTGCTGCTAAGGTCCTTATAGTGGGAAAGCCTGTCACTGCAGGGGCCTTTGATGGAGTCTCTCAGTGGTATTGTGGGACAAAGAAAGACTGTGTTTGAGCTAGACTGGTTCTGAGCATTATAAAGTTTTTAAGATCCATTGGGTAGATAACAAGAAGCTAGGTCGTATTTCAGAGTACTAGTTCTGTCCTACAACTGAAATTTATCCTTCAGTATGTGGACTGAAGCATCTTCAACAGATTCAATTATTTGGCCAGCATAATTTGCCTTGCATTTGTCTATTACTGTGATAGCAACTGTTGTCAACATAATAACATAACAAATCTGAAATAAATAGTTATGTTGTTCCTTGCCACACAAATTTAAAAAGAAATTGCTTTCTGCCATCTGCCGTGATAAAAAACATGTAGAAGCAGCTTGGTCATAAGCCCTATTGACAAGCACACATGCCTTCAAACTGCTTAAAACATAGAGCTGGCCTCACCTTTGAGCTGTGTGCCCAACACACTGTTATACAGCCCAGGCTGAGTGACCCCGGAACATCCAGAGACCTCACCCTGCAAGGCGTGTCACAACATCACCTGGAAAAGAGCTGCCAGAGAGGGGTGGAAGTCAGCTCTGGGAGCCTGAACACCACAGTCAGACTCTTCCTAATCAAAGAGAACAGGGTCAGGAAAAAGCCTTCACCCACAGAAGACACAAAATACCAGTCTCTCTGCAGTGTTTGATGGGGCAATAATAACCTTCACCTGTTAGAAACAGGACTAAACTTTCATGGAGCAGATCTTTTTTCATAAGTATCACTGTGCTTTTGAAGTTCTAATGAAAACACAGAGGATTTTTTCAAATCAAAATCCTGTTTCCAACAAACATTTTCTATACTAGCAAAAGAAACAATTTAGGTGAAATTTTACTGCTTCTAGCTGGAATCTCCATTTTGTGGTGACGATTTGGAAACAAAATGTTTTTAGATTAAGATTTAGATTAAGATTGCTAGGAGTTCAGAAGTAGAGGGCTATGAATTTTAAAAGTTAGGAAAGACAAAGGTATCTTTTGTCATATAGTTTTGAGACCTTTTTGGGACTCTTAAAGATTTTCACTTGAATATTGTAAGGAAAAGACAGACCTTGGCTTCATGTTTGTCAAATAATTAGCTCTAACCTTCCTCCAAACATTGTGTTGGATGTGCCACCTTCTATCTTTCTATCTCATTAAACAAAACAAAAACAAAAACAAAAACAAAAACAAAAAACAAAAACAACAAAAACAAAAACAAAAACAAAAACAAAAACAAAAACAAAAACAAAAACAAAAACAAAAACAAAAACAAAAACAAAAAAATTCAAACTACTTGGCATCCAGAACCCAAAAGTACAGTTTAAGTCTGTATGTTGGAAAAGTGGTCAAGACAATTTGCATCAGTCCCAAAGACAAGAGAAGCTACAAATTTCATCATGAATTAATGTAACTAAAATTCCTGGTCATTTATTATTATGTTACCCAAAGCTAATATGAACAGGTGTCAACCCCCATTTCCTTTCAAATGGTATATTAGATAAATAATTAACTCATAGTCTGAGCAGTTGTGCTCAGTTTACTTTTATAACAGTTAAGTTTGTTATTTCATATTTGGGGACAACAAAGTTTTTGATACATGAAAACCTGACCTGTTTTTCCAGCCAGATCAGGTTGCTAAAAGAAAACCACCATGTTCCCAAAAGCCTTGCTTTGCTAACACTAGGTAAACAGTGCTTCACCATGAAAATTGGAGAGCTTTTCATAACATTAACTTAGGAAATAACAAAAATTACTTGTTGTTTGTATTTCTAAATATAAATTGGAGTATTTCCAGTTTGGGAAGGAATATAGACTGGTTTCTATGGGTTTAGACATTGCAAAAATTCGGAGGAATTTTTTGTATTTATTAACCCCCAGACTTTAAAAAGCTTTTTTGAAATTAAAAATCTATATTTTTACCTTCCCACTTCACTGCAAAATTTCACAATAACTAAATGTTCTTGCAGTTTGAAATGAGACTGCCTGTTCTGCATTTTGGCAGCTTTACTGATTTTTTTTTTTCCAGACAGTTGAAACTGATTTCTTTTTTTAGAGACGAACTCTAAAGAATGGCACGACTACAGCTTGCTACTTTGCAACAATTCACACAGATAGCTCCCTTCTTCTTGCTGAAATTATAGGTAAGTCTAACAGTGATTTTTGAAGGATATTGTGTGAATCATGTTACTTGAAGGAAACAACGTTTAGGAGTTTTAGACTAGCTAGGGATCTGTCTTTCTCCTAGTTTGTTTTTTATTCATTGTACCTGTCACACTGTGTCCCCAAACCCCACCTGTTACTCATGTTCACTTAAGAAGCTCTATTCTATTGTTGCTACTCCTTGTTTCTTCACTCCCAAGTCTGCTGCTGGCTGAGCTTGTATTAGGTCTGCTGGACTTGTTCTCCATATGCAGCTCTCTGCTCTTTCTAACCTTTTGTTGTTTGAGGCTTAAAAGAACTGAATGACAGGAGGCCTAGTCAGTGCATTAATTTCCTGATACTCTGAGGTTTCAGCTGATAATCAATGTCAGAAATCTTCACACACCCTCTGAAATCAGAGAAGTGGAGGCTGCATCAGAATCTTATCCTTCCCTTCTGTTCACAATTGCAAATGCTTGCTGTTTGAAAATACTGTAGTTCTTGCAGGACTTCTCAAGGCTCAGACAGCTCGTAAAGCAGAGAAATTTAATAAGAACCTCAGATTTCACCAAAAATTACCTAGTCTTTCTTAGTACAAAAATTCTGAAGCCATGTCATTAAACAACTCAAATAGTAAAAGTGGATGAAGATATCTGATTTAGAAACACATTTGACAGCCTAGAATTGGATATTGTGTGCATGTTTTAGACATGAGTTCTGATTTATTCATCTAGCACGGGTAAATCTCAACAAAGAGGCTAGAATAGATCTGGAAATTTCTCCCTCTAAAAGCATGTGGGAGGTCTGTTAGCAATCTTGTTCTTTTCCCTTCGGGAGAGATGGTTTGCTGAGATCTTTGTGCCTTCTCTCATCTCCAGGTAGTCATCTACTACAGCTACTGTATTTTGATGCTCGTGTTTCTCATCCTCTGTGTCACAGCTGTCTTTACATGTTACCATTAAGAATTCTGGTTGTGGTAAAATTACAGTAATCTAGTTCTCATTTATAAAGTTGGGTATTAATGTGGAAGACAGCTCCTATTTCAGTGTTGTTTGTTTCCTTATTTCCTCTTTTCTTTTTATACTTAAAAGTCACTGGAATGATCCTCACTTATAGACAAGATGTGCATAAATTCTGGCCATCTTAAATGAAGCTGGGGGGGTGGATTTTGTTTTTTTATTTCAGTACAAGTTTTGGTAATGGTTTCTGAGAATCAGTGATTCTGAGATTTATATTCTAATGCATCTCAACAGATAAATTTGGTCAACGAGCATTTGTTGGAAAAGTCTGCATGGATATGAATGAGAGTGTGCCACAATACAGAGAGATTACTGCTGACTCTGTCCAGGAGACAGAAAGGTAAAATGATAAAATTGATGGCATAACCTTTTAAAATAAGATTTTTTTCATACATCTAGAAAGGGAACATGAATCTCTCTAAGAGCTTATAGGTGTGAATTTGTTGGCAACAGGTTTTTTTTCTCCAACAGTACTGTCCCCTACAGTTCTGGCAATTCCTGCATATCCAGTTGCTGCACAACCAAGTAGCATCTCCCTGGCTTTTCAAAAGAGAGGGAGAAACCACAGATCTAGGGTTTGAGAGGATGTGTGTGTTTTCTGCTGCCTCTTTTCCTTTTCACAGATGTGTGTGTGGAGGTCATGGGACCTGACATATGATGGTGAAGTGGCAGCCAGTTCCTTTGTCCCCATTAACTTCTAAGCTATTTCTTTCCACCATTTAGGTTAAGGTTTTATTCAAGTTGTAGAACTCAGCTTTCATATACCCCATTTTAAACATCTTTTCTCTATCATGGCACCAATCAAACTACTCCAACATGCAGCTAAGAGAATGAAGGAGAGTCAAATGAAGGCAGTGTTTGTAGTGGAGGAGAACCACGACTGAAGCATGGCAGCTTACTGTCATATGTTTCTCTTGTCTTTCACAACCATGCTCAGAAAACAGTTAAGCAGACATACAGTTCTTCTCATGGAACTGTTTATTTACTTATATAAATGTTTCAAATGTCATGCTGAAAGAGAAAACCCCTAAGAATAATATAAATATCTTATGACGCTTGTGTGAGGTCACTCCCTTGTTTTAACAAATCATGCTAAAGGCATGAGAATAAAAGTTAGAAATGGTCATGTATTTCTAATGGTGTTTTTATTTAAAGACATTTTTAAAATATTTAGTGTTTTTATCTTCACTCTTTTAACATCTGTTGTTTTTTTTTATGTAAATCCCCAGCTTCCATAATACTGCACAAGTCCTGCCAAATGGGCCTGAAAGAAGCAGAATTTACAGTTCAGATAGTTTTAAAAGCATCAGAAGGATCTAAATAACTTTCTTTTAAATATTTATCTTGTGCCTCCATTCCTTTTTGTTTGTGTAATAAGAAACTCAACTTTGTCTCTCAACTTTGGGTGAGAGGTTTCCACAAGTACTACATAGCTGCCTAGGGAAGAGACCTGTGTGCTTCTTGGCATGGATCTAGAGTACTTGCCTGAATAAGCCCAGCAATATAGTTGCAGAGGGATGAAAAAGCTGTTTCATTAAGATGGCAATGTGTTAGTTAGGTTTTTGTTGTTTTTTTTAAAAATCTAAGAAATGTAAGCTGTCACTGTGTCAGAAAATGGTCTACACTCATTTCAGTTACTTAATGTCCAGACATATTTGTATCGTATGCATGGAAAAAAGACACAATTCCAAGTGCTTCTTAGATTAAATTTAAGTTCATCAAGGATTTGAAACTACCATTCTTTGTCAAAGATGATATAATAAAAGTTAAGGAATTGAACTCTAGATTACCATCTATGGTACTATTAGTTATAGTCAGCTGCAAGGATGAGAACTTAGGTTCAAGTCTGTTCTGCTACAGAAGACAGTGATTTGAAGCTGAGCTTTTTTCCTCATAGAGAAGTACATAAGCCAACACACTCTAGGGTATATTTGCAGAACATATTTCATCACATTTCATCAGTTTTGAAACAGCTCACAGTCTCCAAAGAATGTGAGAAAGAATGAAAGCAGACATCTTGAAATTTTGGCTTGTTACCTGGGCATTGTATTTCTGTTAGAGCTTCTGCTCAAGTGATATTTTATTTTAGCAGGTTAATCAGTAAGAGGAGAGACAGGCAGATTACAGCTAATTCGCTTTGCATTTTGGCTCTCAAAGTTAGACAATGGTGGGCTCAAACTCCTTTGGTCATTGCAGAAGTTGAACTCGGGTCTCTCGCTTCCATCTGGTGGTCTAGCACGAGCTTCAGGGATGTGAATGTAGCCTCTGGCATAACTTTCTTTTCCCTCAGAAGACATTTGATAGAATTGATATAACATGTGTTGTGATCAAAATGACACAGTTTTCTTACTATGAACTGTGACATAAAAATTCACAGAGATCCTGTCCAGAAAGCATTTCAAACTCTTTTTCGGAAGTCACTTACATACACCAAACAAATGGGCTTTCAAAGAATTTCCTCCTTCCAAAGTAGAATGGAGTTTAGTTTGCTCTGCAAACTGCACTATCTGTAGTGACTGCTTGGGGCTTTTTTTTGTAGTGGTCTGAAGTAGCATTTTATTTAACAGAGTAAGTAAATCTTTATTTTCTGCAAGGTAGATCATCTGTAGGTTAAAATTAATATAAGCATTACCAAAAAATCAAAGGTTCTTTAAGTGAATGAGGACATATGCATCTACTGTAAGATATAAAATATTGCTGCATCTTTTAGAATCTGGATTTCAAAATGTTTAAACACTGCAATTTGAATTCATGGATAGACAAATTTAAGTTTGGTTTGTTTTTTCTTTCTTCAGTATTGCAGCTATAGGTTATAATTATGCTTTCAATTCATTTAATGTAGCATGTGTTTGGTTTTCAGGGAGAACTTAGAATAATTACTGCTTGTCTAATGTTAAGTATTTCAATGAAAAAAATAGTCTACATGTTCAGAGTAAAATTTAAAACTAACATAATTTGGTGCCACTATCCTGCTTCACTGTATTCCCTCTTTTTATTTAATCTGAAAATCTGGCTCAGCATTTTGTAAAAAAAATGATCTGTCTGAAATGTTTAACAAGGTATCCAAGTATATATTTTTTATATTTTTCATAATTTATAATATAGAGGACAGATTTATAGCAACTTTATTTCTATCCTTTTCCAGGTTTGTTAAAGAACTACTGGAAAAGAAAGTAAGTAATCTTTTTAAATTCATTTCTGTATTCAGAAGACGCTGTATGAACACATGAAATAATTAATCCTGTTATCCAAATCTGTTGTCTTAGTGACAAATCAATAAATGTACATCTTTCTGTGTAATAGACAGATATCGTCACTCTGAAAAATGTTCTGCTAATCATGTTGAAAAATGTACACCTGTAAAAGTGTAAAATCAGATTTCTCTGCTCAGAGCAGAGCAACGTCCTGTGTGTTTCTCTACCAAGGAAATACCTGGCTTCCTAGAAAGGACAACTTTCCATTTAAGAAAGGTGGAATTCAGTTTATCACTCTGTGGTATACAAGTAGACAGACTAATTAAAGGAATTCTCACCAGCAGAAATCATTGTTTTTTTCAGTAAAGTCAATCCACTATGAAATTAATGTTCTGGGTCAGTGCATGTCTTAGAGTGTCTTAGTGTTTTCTAAAGAAATTCATGCTTACACTCCTGTGGTAAAGATAGATGTTTACATTCCAATATTATACACAGTAATACTTTTATCAGCCTTTAGTTTTCAGTGGCTTCTTTTGACATCCCATCTCAAAATATTCAAGAGCAGTTGCCTGGAGTTTAGCACCTAAACCATATTTACCTCTAGCGTAGTGCCTAGAATATGTATTACTAGAGTAAACTGGCTAATTTACAAAGACCTGAGCTCCTTTTTTCTGGAAGATAATACAAGAAATTGCGGTCCAAGTTATCATTTACTGGCTTGTGCAAAACTTTTGCCTCTGACTGATGATAGAATTGTAATCCTGTTGACTATTTTTCCACAAAATTTTTAATCTAGAAATGTGAGGTGTAAACCTCTGTAGTTCTTGGTGTCTTCTCCACTGTTTTCTGAAATATCTGAAAACTGTATATCTGATTATACCACTACTCCTTCTATCAGGGAGTTTAGGGGCTTGTGGCTGTTATAGGTAGAGAAGATTGAACAAGAAAATGGCTTTGGTTTTACAGAAGCTTGCAGTTTTGCATCATTATACCTTCAATGGTCACAGAAGTGGGATTAAATATCTGGTCATTCAACTGTCTTATTTTTCACCATGCATATAAACTGTCAGCAAATATGAAAAAGTATCCAGTGCTACTGAGGACTGGTAAAATTTCAGTGACTTGATGAGAGTTCTAATGAAAACAAATTCTTTAATAATGTTCATTAAAATTGTTGTAAGAACCTCTCCACTTTCATTCTCTGTTTCTGCAATGAAATGTCTAATGAAAGCAAGGAAATGACTATACAGCTTAGTTTGAGTCGGCAAGGATGCAGTAAGCATAAGCAAGGAGGACAAAATGTAATTGCCAGGTAAACAGTAGTCCTACTTATGGTTACTGAAATGTATATGTAGAATACAAACCCTGTCTTCTACTATTTTCAGTATCCCAGAGTACAGCCTATAATAACTCCCCGCTTTGGCCCCTCCTGCACAGAGGACTTGCTGAATGCCCTTGGGGATTTAGCACAAACCCACGACCTCCGTGTGCAGGTAAGCTCTGAGAGCTCTGTGTGCCATTTAAATGATGTGGACAGACAGCATGCTGGCCATCTAAAGGTACCTTTGGGAGGAGATACGCATCTGCTGCCCTGATCTCAGCATCCAATCTGTTGTAGGCTTGTTCTCTCTTTTACCTCACGTAATACACATCGTGTATTATTTTACCTATTTTTTAACGTCTTCCAAAAGCTGGAAGTGTGGCCATTGTGTCACCACACTACAGGGATGGACATGTGTACCATCTCATATCACTTTTAAAGGAGCAAATGGAGCTACTTCTTTAGGTCCTATGAAAACTTCTTCAGGTCTGATGAAAAAAGAAATGCAAGGACTAGATCTAACAACAGGCTTTACAAACACTATTTTTTATGAATATGTATTCAGCACCAGTAGATTGCTCAGAAGGTTGTAATGTCAGGTTCAATGTTGTTTAAGGGACTCCCCTCTATGCATTTTCTTGTTGCAGAGTCACATAAGTGAGAATGAAGAAGAAGTCAAACTTGTGGAGAACATGTTTCCTTCCTACCAGAATTACACTGAACTGTATGACAAAAACAAGCTGCTAACCAGCAAGGTAGCCACATAAAAACTTTCCCAACATAACTTAATTAATCCATGTAGATAATATGATGGTTTACTGTATTTATCTGAGAAATTTGTGTTGTCTGTCAAGGTATGTGACATCTGGGGAAAAGTGAATTTGTTTTATGTTCTCTCTTGAGGTATTGGATCTTTAAACAAGCCCTCTAAGTATTTTAGAGGAGGTGAAAAATAAACATGTTTTATGCTCCCTAATTCATTTTCCAAAGGCTCCAAAGAGAATTAGGGTAATGGGATTAGAAGGAAGATAGATAAATCTGGTATTGTAGGAACTGGTAATTCTTGGGCAGTACCTAGTTATCCTTATATTCCAAGAATATTATCCAGTTTTTGCGCACTGGTTTGCCTGAGGATTTCTTCTGTGCTGTTACATTAGGACCAAATTCATTTTCTTCCCATGGAAAAGCAGCCCTCCCTGTTGAATTCTTGACATCAGCCTGACTTGCAGACAGGTGCACTTTACTGCTCTGTCTATCCAAAAGCACTCTCATCTCATTTTACCGGCTGATTTTACCAAGCTTTGAGAGAAGAATTGAAATTCATTACAGTGTTATGCTGTTGAGATAAATTTAATATACCTGCCCACTGTGATTACAGGTTGAAGAGCCAAGGGCACACCTAATTAGATAGTGGACTGCCCATGCAAAAGTGAGTACCAACAACCCAACTGCAGTCAGAGTACTTAAACATCAGCCAAGTTCATTTACAAATTTAGGAGAGAACTTTCAGATGCAAGGAGGGGCAGCTGGAAACTCCCTGGGAATTAGCTATTGAACTCCCATTTCTGTGTTTGAAATTGTATCCCAGTAAATTACTTGTTTACTGTCCTTTTTGCTTGAGAAATCAATATGGACTGCAGAAGTACGTACACAGTATTAGCCTTTGTTTTCTTACACAGTCCTTTGCATGCTGATTTGATGTGCAAGTGTTCTAAAGAGCATATTTTTACTGCAAAAGCACAGGTCTTAATTCTGTGGCTGGTATGCATGCAAGTGAAAATGGTAATGAAAAATCATGATTACTGGTGCCTTCTGGAGTCAGACTTCTGGATATTTGGGAAAGCATTCTATTAAACACAAGCATAGTAGCAGAACCTCAGATACTCTCTTCCCATCCACTCAGACATCAAATAATTTTTAAAGTGTTTTAAAAGCAGGTTTTTTTTTTTTTTTCTTTTGGAGCTGTTGCCGAAATGTTTCTTTCTTTTTAAAAACAGTACAGATTGGCAGGGATATGCTTCAGTAGCTACCATATGTACGTCCTTATCTGAAGACATGGCTATTCTCCTTGTGTTTTCACCTACATTGAATTTGATGAGTAGAGACAGGAGGAGTATAGTGCCATTAGGAGATGCTCAGTGGAAGCAGTCTCTGTGCCATACTCAATTTTATGTGCAGATTGCAAGATCTAACAGAGCTCTTGCTCTTCTCTTTCAGTGGGCATTTGGCATATGAGGTAATGCCAATAAGATCTGCATGGGAATAATTGGTTTATGCACTATTAAATTATCCTATCCTATACTTCTATGTTTTTTCTTGTGAACTTATTTTTAAAGTCAATTATGTAGGCTAAGAAATAAAAGTTATTTATCAGCTGCATTAAAAATTAGATTATTTTACTTAAAGAATATTTAATCTCTCTCTCCCTGGTGCAAACCTTTAGAGAGCCAATAGAAAACATACTAAGAGTACATTCATCTTCCATTTAATCTGATGTATTCCTAGCCCTGGTACTTAATCTCTGTGTTAGCTACAAAATATAAATTGTAAGCTTGCTACAGTTCTAGGACCACTGGGAAAAACTCACTTTTGTATTTGGTCACAGCAGTCACTTCAAGAGCAAGCACCCTGTATTCTTGTATTTTTAAAAAGCAGTAAAGATGAAAGAGTGATATGCCAGACACACTGAAGTTAATCACATTTTCCCTTATGGGTTTTAAGAGCTTCATTCAAAAAGTGCATTTATTTCATAGATGGTAACATATATCCTTTTTTGGCTATTTAAAGCAGTGCAGAAAACCTCACAGCCACAGAAGTAAATGAAATATTGCTTAAATTGGTGATTCTCTTTTTCTTTAGACAGTGATGGCTCATGCCTGTCATCTTTCTGAAGAAGAGCTGAAACTTTTTAGTCTTCGTGGAGCTGCAATTTCACATTGCCCCAATTCTAACTTTTCGTAAGTTAAAAAAAAAGAAAATAGGAATAGTGTATGATTAAATAAAGTTGTTGTTTGTGTAGTACCCTGAGTTGATCCTACCATTGCAAAGCTATTTATATGATACCTCATTGCACCATAAACAATATATTGGATTGAACATGACCATTCTTCATCCACTTCTGCATGGAGTGCTCTGGACCTATTTGTGGCCTTTCAGTTTAGTTATTGCATCAATATCCATATCTATATGAATATTTCTTTTCCAAAAATTTATTTCTTTTGACTGTTCTGTCAGTGGTAGATTCAAGGCATCTCCCTTTCCCCTGAGGTGTGCTTATGTCTTGGGTAAATGGACTATAAAATCTTGTTTCTGTTGAGCAGGCATGAGATGCTGCATGATATCCAGGCAGAATAAATAATAAACCAAATCTTGTACACATCAAGGGAGATTCTTCATCATAAAATGGCTCTACAGCCCTGTTTTTCCTGAACTTTTTCTGCATGTAGTACACAGAATGTGTTTCTTCTTTCAATCCAGGTTGCGCAGTGGTGTCTTAAATGTGCGAAAAGTTCTCGAGCACAATGTGAAGCTTGGTCTTGGCACAGGTTAGTAGTTTGCTGTGGAAGTGGTTTCTTCTGGAGACCATTGGGAGATACAAGAACATTCAGCTGTTCATATTTAAAAATCAGCATGTCTCCAAATGGAGCAAGGAAGTCTAGACTATTGAAATCTAGGGTTGGTCCAAAAGCGTTTTCAAAGAAAACAAATAATTAATGAATAGTTTTGTTGCTATTCTGAGCTTAAACAAGGCTTAAATGACAATTTTCAAGTTTCTGTTTTTGTTTTGTGTTCTGTTCACTTGACTGTGTTTATTAGGAATTATGCTTTCAGAGATAGTGCTTAGCAGTAGAACATGTTGGGTTTACCAAATATGTCTCTTTATAACTTTGAATTAAAATTTATAGAAATTTAACATCGAGAATTATGCCCAAATCTTGTTGCTAAGAGTCTGATCCCTTCTAGATGTTGCTGGTGGATATTCAGCTTCTATGCTTGATGCTATAAGGAAAACAATGATGGCATCTAATAGCCTTCAGATCAATAAAGTGAATGAAACAGGATTAACTCTTGAAGAAGCTTTTCAGCTTGCCACTCTGGGAGGAAGCCAAGGTAAGAAGAAAATTCTTTAGTGTGCACACAGAGAACTACAACTCTTTTGATTATATGTCTCCGTGTCTTCATGGGAGGTTCACAGATAGTCTGAGGGCACAGTGAAATCTAACAGATGGGCAGAGATAATCCTTCAGTTTCTCATACCTATACTAGGCTTTTCAGAGAGGAGTGCTCTATTAATGCTGAGACTTTAATAACAAAATCTTAATGGCTTTTCAGGGTTGTACATTTGCTTTGCAAAGATCTTCAGACTTCTTAGTCATAAGGCTATAAGTGCTTGTCTATTTATTGTACCAGCTGGAAATTTGTTTTCTCAGCAACCATCACGTAGAAGAAAACCTGCAATTACTTTAAAATCATGCATTCTATTTGTCATCAGTTTCTAATTTTGCTTGTGCTTTTTGAGCTGTCAGTGAGGCAGTTTGTTGCAAATCAAAACATCATGCAAATCACTTCTCACTCAGGGAAAATTTAAACAGGCTTTCCATCATGGTTGTTCAAAACATAGTTGGTGTATGGGTTATCCAGTTTTGGAGAATCGGTTTTGTTATGATCAGTGTGCACATAAAATTAGATATAATTTTAAAAGTTTTAGTGGAACTGGTATGATTTAGCAGAGAAGAATTCCACACATAAGTGAAAACCTATTATTGTTTCAGTTAGCAGAAATGAGGCCACTACCTTCTAAAGCACTGGTTCCAAGTCTTCTCAGTGTAACATGTCTGTAGCTGCCAAAAAAATCCATTGGGAATTATTAATGGAAGTTTAAAAGTCGTAGTGAAAATATCATCACACAGGTCTCTTCTGGACTGTGTTTGAACTCCTGGAGAGTGTAATGGGGGAAATAGAGAAGACAGAAGATGAGCAGGAAACAAAAAGTTGTTGTGTGGTGGTTTTGTGGTGTTTTTTTTTTTTTTTTTTTTTGTTTTGGTTTTTTTTTTTTTTTTTTTTTTGGTTTGGTTTGTTTTTTTGGGTTTTTTTTTTTTTTTTTCTTTCTGCAATATATACTGTTCTATAAAGTGTGAGGATAAACTAATGGAGACACAGAAGGAAGACTCATAAAAATCAAAATCTCATTTGTGGTTTCCCTTCCCAGCTATTATTGTGCTCTTTTTATATTAGGTGTCTCAGTAAAGTGTTAATTTTGTATATTGATTTTAAGCTGTTTTATCCTTACTGAATCATTTTTAAGGGTAGAATATAAATTACTTCTACAAGCTTTCAGTAGCCTGGATACTGAAAAGAAAAATTTCAGTAGGAGAAATTTAAATGAGTGATTATTTTGTTAGAATGCTTTGCCTTGTTAAGACTCCTGAAGACTTGTCACCCTCTTGTGTTTAATCTAAAAATTGCATTCTGCTCAAAAACCTGAAAGAACATGAGATTGTTTTAGTTGAAACTAATAGGTAATCAAAATATTTTGTAATTTATAGGCGTTTAAATGTCTTTAAAATATTGTAGTATTCCTTCCACACACAAACTTCTGTGAAGACTGAAGTTCCTTTATCAGAGCAATCTGAAAACAAATGAACAGATCATTTGCAGATATTATGCTCTTTGATAACTTAATTTCAGTGTATTGGAAAAATTTATTTAATTCACAGATACTTTCTACAACTTCAAACGGTCTTAAATTATTTCTAAAGAGGCACAAAGGCTTCTCTTTAGGTATTTTAAGCACGTGGAAGCACCCAGTCCCTGAAGATTAGTATGTAGGTTGTCACAGCATTTGGACCTGAGAACTTGTGCTTGTAATGAAATTGAAAAAATAAAGCTAAATAACAGACCACAAGCCAAACCTTACAGGTAGATACGATACCTTCAGACTAGTTATGATTATTTTTCCACACCATATCATTCTTTGTTCCTGCTAATTGCAATTACTCACTGGATACCTCTTTTATTATCATCTTACTATTTATTACTATTGCAATAGGCCTATACAACCTTTCAAAATTGCTTAAACTTTTTAGAAAATGCAGTCTTATACTGCCTCAGAAAGGTGAGCATTATTATATGCTTTACTGTTTCTCTGACTTAATTTCATTGCTGTATTTGGAGTTGGAATGTTTTTGCAATATAATCTATTATAATCTATTGTTTTTTAGGTCTTTTAAGAGCTCAGGTGCTAACATACTCACTATTCAGTTTGGTTTTGGGTTTTTCCTCATAATAATGTACATTTTTATTTGTCTTATGAATACTTCAAGTAGGTTGCCAAGTACTTCTGCGTGGTGGAAGGAGGTTGGCCCTGAAGATGTGTTTATGAACTTATTTTCTTCCTCAGCTCTAGGACTAGATGATGTGGTTGGAAACTTTGAGGTGGGAAAAGAATTTGATGCACTGCTAATCAACACAAAGGCTTCGGATAGCCCTTTTGACTTGTTCTCTGCTGATGATTTTGAGGTAATCAGAACAGGATTAACGCTCAAAAAAATTAATGGAAATTTTGTGGGGAAGGTCCATGATACAGACAGGAAAGGTCTCTTAACTCTGATGACAGGAATTGGGTGTTTTACACCCCTGCAGTCTGTGCTTCAGCCTAGATGTTCCAAATTTGTTTTTCTTCAGAATCTTGCTGACTTCCAAGTGCCATAAAACCATGAGCAAAAGTGTATGCAATGTTTTTAATGCATGTTTGATTGGCCCAAGATGGCGATGACAATTATCTATTTGCAGTGACAAATAGCAGCCAAGAAAAAGCAATTGAGTTTTAGTCAATACTTAAGAGTTCAGTCTGAAAAATGGCAACCTGTTCCCAGAGAGAGGTTAGGCTTCCTTTTCTACATTGCTGTTACAAAATGAAGCGAGCCCTCAAGATGGCTAATTTGAGTTAAGAGCACAGTTTTTATCTTTAACATTAAAGCAGTGTTGGTTTTATGGTATGGAAACACCTTCTCATTCAAAAACCTTCTCTGACTACGTAAGATAATTAAGGGCTGTTACTTGCATTTATAGATGTGGCCAGACTGCCTGGAAATAATTCCAGTTCTGTAAAAAGTATTATTTTTAAGTTAAATCTAAACCTTTTAAACTAAGTCATTGGTCCTTAGGACTTTACAAACATTTAAATTTTAAACGTTTATTTTCAAAAAGTAAATTATGTATGTTAGCTTTTGATTTCACTGTTTCTAAGAATATTTAGGAGAACTGTTTTTACCAGTTCTTTCAAGCTTCAAAGGATTATGATCAGGGACAGCAGATATTGCTTTCTGAATTTGTTTTATCCCATTTTTTTATAGGACACTCTCCAGAAGTTCCTGTATCTAGGTATGTTTTGATTTTCAGTTCAAGCTGAATTTTCATTTCCTACATCAAACATTGTCTAAATTAATATTGGGGTTAATAATAAAATTTATTTTTATGAAATAACTATACATTTGTTTAAAGTAATTAAACATATTTATTCAACTCTTATATGAGCATGTCCCTAATAATTAGTATTAGTATTTTAGATTAATAAATAAAAGCTGGTTTATAATTATTGGCTAATGTGTCCGGGCAGTGTCCGGACTGGGGCTGCCTTGCTGCTGTGTTGTGATGTCGAGGTGCCTGGTGCCAGCTCTGCCCACAGCTGTGTCTAATGTCTGCTCTAATGAGATTTTGCCTTTCTGAGGAGCTGTCTGGGTCACACCAGCTTTCTTGCTGGCTGGTTCCCAAGCCAGTTCAGATTCTGTGCAACAAATCATTTTCTGTAGAGATACATAATATTTTCAGGGTCTGGATCTACTGAATAAACATAAAATCCATGATAGTACTGCAGCAGCAGCTGAATGTTATGTTTATTAAAAAAAAAGAAAAAGAAAAAGAAAAAGAAAAAGAAAAAGAAAAAGAAAAAGAAAAAGAAAAAGAAAAAGAAAAAGAAAAAGAAAAAGAAAAAGAAAAAGAAAAAAACAAACCAACAAAAAATGGTTGCTAAAACTTTTCTTGCTCATTGTGGTGGCCCTGGCTCTTTCTCTCCAAATGGACTTTCTTAGTTCTAGGAAATGGTCACTGCAAATGTGTTCCAAAACTGTTTTCGTGGACTGCACAATTTTCATTAATTAAATCAGTGTTTGTATTTATGTGCAAATCTCTGTTTTGATCATGTTATTTCAGGTGATGATCGGAATATTTCTGAAGTGTATGTGGCTGGAAAGCAAGTGGTTCCTTTTTCAAGCTCTGTATAAATCCATTTTCCTTTTGCAAAATACTCTGCTGATCATTCTGCATCTGATTTGGAAAAGATTGATTAACACAGTGCCTGATCATCAGGAATGACGCCTCACTTTTGGATAATGTTATTAAACTTGCAAACATTGAAAATTTGGTTAGGCCTTTCAGGAATTACTTTACTGAAATTTTCATAGTTCTAGAGGGAACGGCTACTTAAATTTCTTTGTAAAAATAACATTTGTGCATTGATTGGGGATTTGATAAATACCTTATTTAAAGAGGACACCTGCTGTTCAGTTTAGTGATAGTATAGGAAGCATTATGTGGAACAATGAGATGCTCATTGTCTATACAAATAAAAAAACTCCAGTGCTTGTAAATTGATTTTGCAGGTAATGAATATCATGGGAGAATACAATTTCCATAATATTATCATCAAGTATGGAAAAATCAGTGTCATTTTGGAGAATGTAGTTTTCAGGTTTTCCTAGGAGCATTTTAAAAAAAAATATTTAATTTAATGCATTATTTTTTAAGAAGAGTTAAGAAAGAAATGTGTGTTTATAAATGAATAAGAGTCCTTATCAAAGAGTTTAGACTCATCATTTGTAGTCAGACACTCCACTGAATTACCTTGATCTGGGTGATGGCTGAAACTTCTGTTAAATTAGAAGCAGGCACTAAGATATCTCTGCAGGTTACATAATGGTGAACAATTTAAGAGGGTTTTCTGGATTAGAAGGAGTGCTTCATTTAGTTCAGCATCCTGCAGAATCTTCCCAAACTCATTTGCTCCTGACGGTTCAGACAGGATGATATCATGTCCCTTCTCCTTTCTGTAAGGGAAGTGAGTGCATTTTAAAAATTTCCAAGAGAAATGGTCTCTTTCTGGCCATTACCACCTTTGACTTGAGGTGAAAATCATCACTGCAAAAAACAGCTCATCTTTACTGTGTCCTTTGCATTTTTCAATGTGGCAGCCATAATTCCAGCCCTCTACAATTCCAGGATTCCAGGTAAAAAATATGCTCTTTTTGTTTTGGAAATCTATCTGACTTCCTTTCCTAAAAAAGGCATATTTCCCTGCCTTTTCTTTTTTTTTTTTTTTTTTTNTTTTTTTTTTTTTTTTTTTTTTTTTTTTTTTTTTTTTAATGAGAATTGTTTGATGAGGGGATTTCTTCTTGTTTCTCTATTATGTTTTTTGCAACACAAAGAATGTAAGCTTCAATTTCAGGGTCATTAGAGACCAATATTGTATTTAGATACTGTAAACATGTGTTGAATATGATTTTAAGGCCTGCTTCAAACTCCTATGATTTCACTAAGCCTTGTTTTGTACTTTTATCTCACTGCCTGGGGATATAGGACTTACCTCTGTTCACAAAACAAGGGAGGTCACTGCACCAAAGTTTCACTTCATGTCTACTTCAGAGAGAGTGTTTGGCCCATGACACTCATGTTCTGATTCTAAAACATTTTCAGGCTTTTGTATTGTTATGATTATGCCTACATGAGACAGCATAGCGTCGAGAGGAAGTGTAACAGCTAATCTGGGCACTGAAAGCAGTACAGTCTGTTGGATGTGGTTTTCTTGCCAAAGCTGAGGGGCCGTACCAAGCAGCAGGGAATAACCAGAAGGTGTCTTGCAGCATCACCTGGGTGCAGCCACTCACTGAGAGTTCCCTCAGGTATCTTCCAGGTTGCTGCACTGTGCCACTGCTTGCCAAGGTACAGCCTTCCAACCCACTATGTTCAAAGACTTCTGAGGCTTTAGGAGTGAAGATCTAAGGATTAAGATTTACGTATTCCATCAGGGTGTTTTCTCAACCATTATGTTTTTCATGTGTCCCAATCACCTACACAGTAGCACACTTGTTCAGCAAATAACAACCTTCAGCTCTTTAACTTGGTTTCCTGATTCAGGGACATTTTTTCTCATGAATTTTGACATGAATTTAATTGACCAAATTTCACATTTCAAAACCAAAGAACTGTGAGACACATGTTTTAATCCTCCCAGTTACTGTTTGAAACTATTTTTAGGGAATTACATGGTTTTCAGCTTTGGCTTTCCTGTGGTGGAGAAAGATCACACAGCCTTGTGTACAATGTATGCTAGTGCCCTACTTCTTTGCCTCCAGAGCTATGAATTAAATCAGTACTTTTATTTTAGTGGTAGTCTTAACTGTCTCTGACATAATTGTTTTCCCATTATTTTGTGGTGTTTTTAAGAAAGGGATTCAGCATTTCTTCTTAAAATGATTTTGGGGGTGGACAGGTTGCTTATTTGCATTCTGAGAACACACTAAAACTTTAACAAAGTTCAGGACTACACTGCTGGCCCAGTTACAAAGGGACTCTCTAGGATAACTACTGCCAGTGAGCTTTGTATCTGAATTTCTACTGGCTCATGAGCAGTTTGACTCTTGTTAAATTCAGGGACAAGGTAGGAACTCACCTTTTGATTATAGCTTCTTTTAATGTCTAGTATCCAGACATTATCCAGACATAGCAATGGAAAATCATCTTTTTAAGAATCTCAGCTGGAGGAGGAACTCTGCCTGCAAGTAGTGTCATGAGCTGCCTGTAGAATTCTGCAATGCCCAAGACCAGGAGGAGCAAGGCCCAAGGTAGATAGCATTATATTAAATGCTGAGGTATTTAGGGGTAAAGGAAGGAAGCCTGAATTTGATGTTTGAGAAGGCCAGTGGAGGAAGTCATATAACGAATTTACTGAGGGCCTTTTTACAACAACATTTAAGTAGAACTAAATGGAGAAAAAATATGCTGCCAGAAAAATTGTGTGGGGTCATCTGAGGCAGTCCCAAATCTTGTTCAGTGGAAGATAGCTTATGCACAAAATTTTTAAGTTTTAGATAATACAAAGAATGTAGTAGTCAAAATTCTCAGACGTAATGTAGGGAAAACTACTCACTAAGGATTCCACTGTGAAGTTTTGGTCCTTGAGATTCTGTGGCTGTGTGTAGATCTCCAAGATGTTTGTTTCAGTGGGGAAGATCAGTGGATAAAAGCGGTTACTGCTGACTTACACATCTACACTATGTGCAGCTCAAGACTACATATATTCTGCTTTTTTGGATAGATATCCCTACTACACATGCACTTTGAAGAAGGCCTTGAAGTAATGGGTTCCGATTCTTAGACTCTCTTAGAGAGTGGAGTATATATGGAAGGCAGCTAAACCTCCAGTGTAGTTTCCTCCAAAATAAGCTTAATTCTTGTATACTGAAGCCACTCTGCAAACTGAACTAAGGTTCAATAAGGGAGAATGATTAGGAATTTAGAACAGCACTATTGTCTCAAACCAAAATGCTAATGAAGGCTAGAACTTGAACTATTCCCCCTCTGTCCTCATCCCATCACAGAACTTAGTAGCTGAATACTAATTGAAGCAACCTTGTTCCATCTTCCTCCCTGTTCCCCAACACCACCTCACCACCTCCCCTAAAAAAAAAAAACCCAACCAAAAAACCCCAAACCCTAAAATGAAACAACTGAACACTAAGGGGATATGAGTATGTGGAAGAAAATAAAGGAATAATTTTCAGTCAGTATGAATTGACACATATGACAGTGTGAATTGACACATATGACAGTGTGAATTGACACATATGACAGTGTAAATTGACTGATTAAAGATAAAACCTCTGGAAAAATGTACATCAACAGATTCCAGATGTTTCTCCCCACAAGTTCTCTTACTAGATGGTGGATGAGATCTTTCATAGTATGTCTTTATGTTCAATGGTAGCACACCATTCAGACAAAGGGAAAAAAAGGGTATTTGTGTAGAGCTTGCCTGTTGGGACAATATGCTTACTGTGTTCTATGGTCAGATAAGCACTTATTTATTATAAATAGAATGTATTTGAATTACTGTTATATGTTGATCTCATTGTGTCACTTTAGGTTTGAAATATTAGTAAGAATTGCCTATGCATTATGCAGCATTATTTGAATTATTCCTGTGTGGCAAGTGGAGTTCTGCACTTTAAAATGTTGCCTTGGCCTAATGTTTATATTTATGCTGTATTTTTGTGCAATCATAAGGTTTTGTAGGGAGAAAAAAGTGTATTTTTTCACTGTACTGAAATTTTCAGTAAGTCTGCTTTCTTTTAGAGGAGGGAACTTTAGAATTACCCTGTCTAAAAGTCTGTGCCTGATTATACACTCATGAATGGAAAAAAATATAGTGGTTTTATGAACTTGAATAGTAACATTTAATGTAAAAAGAAGTGCAGATAAATTTTTTCAAATATAATTATGATAATGCAATGCAAGTTAGAAAAAGGTATTATTGTTGAATGTCTACAGTTTTATTGAGCAAAAGAGAACACAGTTATTCTTGATTATTCATTTAAAAAGAATACTTAAGTCTTGAAAAACAAAAGCCCAAGTTCTTTCAAAGAATATCCCAGTTTTAAAAGAAAAATATACTAATGTCATTACTCAGACAAGCTGTTTAAAAATATTATTTTAAGCATTTCCAGGAACAATCCATAACAGATGATAAGGTGGATATCTTTTAAAGTTCTGGATTTTCATTAATATACCATGCTGCTTTATTTGCAGCCTGGTATGTATTAGGAGTCAACTCACCTGTAAAATTGTAGTGTAGAGTCACAGAATAAGCTGAGTTGGAAGGGATCCTCAAGGATCATTATGTCCAGCTGCTGGCCCTACATAACACCATCCCCAAGGACAGGGAAAAATGAATTGCAGAAGACATTTGAAAAGACTGGTAGCAGAATACAAAATACTGCATAGTAGAAAGAAGATAGATCAGGAACTCATAAAAAGAAGATGACATATCAGTGAAAATTTCAGTGTGAAATGCTCAGAAAAAAAAAAAAAAAAAAAGATTCTCAGGAAATGTTCTATTAAATCATGGATGTCATTCCTTCTAAAAGTTATTGAGGTCCAAACCTGACCAGGTTTCCAAAGAAGTTGCTTACATGCTTAATAATGCAAGCTCTGATACAGGCTCATGGCATAATTATGTAACTCTTCACAACTTCTAGACCGCTGCTCCAAGATTTAAATCAAAATTATCTGTAATGGCTTCAGAAGAAACATTATGCAAAGGCATATTACATTTTATCTACACCTGTGAAACATTTAGCACTGGCCAGAACAGAGGCTGAATTAGTCTGGTCCCAGTGAAGTATTTCTGTTCCTGCATGCCCCAGACATCATTCCTTGTCATGTGCCTGGCACTGCAGTGATAATTGAGTTCAGCATGGGGCAAAGAGTCTGGTGTGACTGAAGTGACTGAATACAAACTATATTAAATATCAGATTGTTTAGAAATTAAGCTCATTGCTGAGACCACTGAACATTTCAAATTACACAATCATATATCTAGTACTGAATTCTAGATACTAGGACTTTGGCTTAAAACTGTGAGGCTTTTAAGCCTTTGCACTACATGTACAACAACTCATGCCTCTCTCAACAGAGAAACCAGCAAATGACATCTGCAGGGTCTGAAAAATTGTAACAACAAAATCGACAAACACTGTTCTTGGGAAGCCAAAAGGACATCAGCAACATAAAAAACAATCTGTTTTTTAAAGTTAATAGAACTGCTAGTTTATGTGGAAAGGCTGAGGAATGTTTTTGGAAGGCAGTTTACTGCAAACTTCAATGGAAATGCTTTCTTAGAAAATGCCCAGAATCAGTGTGCTCCAACCAAAAGGTCCCTTGTGGCTTCTGTGGAGGCAGTCACTTCTGCAGAAGTGAATGCATTAGTCATGCCTAGATCATCACTTCTTTACCCTGTCATGACCCAGAAGTGTGTATTAGCTTAATTCTGGCATCAGTTTGTGGTTCCTCGTAAACTTAGTCTTAGTTTAAATAACTATGCTAAAGGAGTGGAGCTGGGAGAAGGATAAGGATAAAGGGCAATCAATCTTTAACCAGCCTGCTTCAACACAAAATGTTTGTCCCACCAGGTAGATGTTGTTACGTTTGCAGGGCTCTTAGACTCAATGATTTGGCTTAATGACTTGAGTCAACTCATAAAAATTAAACTCAGTCAAGGCTAGGACATAAACTGAGCAGCTGACAAACATGTAAAAATGTTTTACCTTGATCTGCATTCAGATCAAGGTAAAGCCATCAGCAGCTTTCCTTAGCCAAGGGATATTAGGCATATTTAGATACAAAAAATCCCTGGAGATAAGCCTGCAAGAGAAGGGGCCAGTTTTGGTGACTACTGAAGGCTGTAAACTGTATTCTGTCTGGCCTTGTGGATTTGGAGCTGGGTTGTGTACTCCTCTAATGACTTTTAGTGATGAAACTTTTAGAAAGCATTAGCATGTGCTCCTTACCTGAGGATATTTGCATCCCTTGCTTCAAGACAAATTTTCTTTCCCCAAAGGAGGATTCACACCAAGCTGGAGTAAGTTTTTCTGATGCCGATTTGTCTGCTTGTCACCTGTTGTGCATAAGTTCTGGTTCACATGAAAATGCCCAATTGGAGTTAATGTTGTTGAATTTATCCTTCCTTTTGTACTTGTGCAGTTTCAAGGAAGAACAATGTATTAGGAGAAACTGGTATATGCGATTTCCACTGTTCTGCTTGGTTTTGGTCATGCTAAATAGGAAGTCATGTACTGTTGAAACTAAATAAAGAGGCCTTGTGTTTACACTAACTCTCGTCTCTTTCTGTATTTGACTTTTGAGAAGAGAGAGAAAGCTGACAAGCTGACAAATAAACAATGAAGGTCAAAATTCACAGCAACATTCCCTGTTCTCTGGGGAACCTGGGCAACTCCCCCATCACAGGAGTTTGCAAACTGCTTAGTAAGTACAACATTATTTTAAGGGATCTTTTTTTCAGATTCAAAGCTCTTACAAGTTTTGATGTATCTTCATTACCAGATTTGTTGGCTCTGTAAATCAAAACCAGTGCTTCAGTAACCACTTTATGTATTTTTTTTTTNAAGTACACTGTCCTGAAATGCTTGCTTCTTCTGCTTAACAAAACAGTCACATCTCCTTTGTTGTGTGCCTCTTTACTTTCTTACTTTTCAAAGCCTAGGCATACAAATGTCCCCAGTCTAAGCAGCTCTGAAACTCACCAAAACAAAAACTGCCATTAGAGGACCACTAATTACACACTGAAGAATTGTGTACTGAGATATTGAGAATTATGTGCAAGCTGTTACCAGCTTGCTCAAAATTTTGTGCACCAGAAATAAAGCTGTTCTGTATTTTCGTCAACCAGCAGAGAAAAGAAAGTGGAAGAAGACTTCTTTATAGAAGTTTATACTGTTCTTAATAGGAGGGCCCATTTAGGCTTTCAACATGAGAGTTCTGCTACTTGACACTTTTGAAAAACACCATTAAGAAATGCTTTTGCAATATTTCAGTGGAGTACTCTGTTGAGATTTACTTGTTTAAAGCAGTATGAGCCCCAGATATGAGCAGAGTTCTTATGGTGTAGAGGATTTCCAAGTCAGTTTGAAAATCTTGGTACGCTTTCAGTAAATCTCAATATATAATTACCTGTTTCACTACAATGAGTTGATGCAGGCACAGTTTGCACAAGTGAAAACAGAGTTTGCAATCCCCCAAAAAGTCACTGAATAATCTTGAACACTTTATCAACGTAAATTTATCAGTTTTCCCCTATGACTGTAAAGCAGAAAACAAAAAATTTGCTCGGTTTGAGATCAGATACTGGATCACTTATATTTCAACTTAATGGGTTTGCAGTTCTTGGCTTAAGAGCATAGTTAAAATGAAAAATGCAGGTTGCTTGCCCTATGCTTGTACTCTGTAATCAGCTGTCTTCCTTTCCAAGCATGTGACTGTATTCTTTCATTGCTTTTAATTAACTATGCCCTTTAGGAATTACCTTAAAATATGGCATAAAGGCCATGAAATCAAGCTGAAATACGAGCAATGCCTCTTCCTTTCATAATTGGTCTTACTTGTAACATCTCAAAATATAGAAGTATTTTTCTTCTTAGAAATTGGAAGTATTAAGCAGTAGGTACATTTTCATCTCAGCCCCTGCTTGGACCAGTCTCACTTCCCTTTTACACTGGTGAAAGTTCACAGCTGTCAGAAATTCAAATTCTATGATAATTCATACAGAATATCAATTCCAGCTAGTCAAGGGCAACATTAATGCTCACTGTATTCTCTCAGTGCTCTAAAAATGACTCTCTGGCTTTTTATTTTTGAGAAGGAATCCCCATTGTTGTATTTTTATGCCTTGTGAAACAGCAAACAGATGTGCTACAGTGAGATCAGCACTGCCTTGCAGGACACAGCAGCCAGTGCTGAGCAATCCTCCCTACCTCAGCTGAGGGGCTGCATCTGGGCATTTCCAGCACTCTTATACAAAAAGCACTTGCTTCGAGGGGTAACAGGAAGAAGAAAAGGGTTGAACTGCGTGCAGCACATGCTGTTACAGAAAGAGAGATTCACAGATTTCATAAGTGTAAACCTGTAGAGAATTGATGAGTTGCAATCCTCTGCTTGACCTTTCCAGGTTAGAGAGGAGTGGCTGAGGCACCTGTGAGGCCATGTCTCACGTCTTCATCATGTACCCACCCTTGGGGCTCAGTGAGACACACACAGAGCGAGTGGCAGAGATTAGAGTTGTTTCAGGCACGGTATGTAAGAGCAACTTAACACTGTGCACGTGATAAGCACCCAGGGTCTCAGCTTACAATGAGTCTTGCTCCCTTGAGTGTACCAACCCCATGCTAACAGTTTGGGAGCTTGCTCGGACACCCCAGTGCTCAGCCAGCCTACAGAAGCAGCCCAGACTGGAGGTCTGCTGGAGAGCAGGGAGATCCCATCACTGGGGCATCCTCATCTCAATGTCATAAACTGTTGAATCACATTCAAATTGCTGCATTTGCACTTATTCTGATACAAAAGCCATCTCAATGCAGTTTATGTGCACAGACAGCTCTCAGCGGCACCCCTGCCTGTTTTGGGAGCTGCTGCTGTCCTGTAGCAGCTGCTGCTTCTGGTTATAGGTGCTGATGTGCAACTGAGACCACATGAGGTGGTGTCATGAGCTACCTTCATAAACTCCTGCACTTCAGTCTTTCCTCTCTTTAAAATGAACAGGGCTTGGCAGTATTACCCCTCCTCTGTAAAACCATGTGAGGAGTTAAGGGGGAAAGAAAAGATATGAAAATAAGAGAGAAAAAGGAAAGAAAGTGCAAAAGGAGTAATGAGAAGAACAGCAGGAGGGGGGAAAATGTATTCAGCTTTTTCCTACACTCTTTCCTAGACTTCATCTTACAGAAGTGTTTCACACCAGTGGGAGCAGCCCAGAGAGGTGGGTGGAGGGCAGTACCTGCCTGTGCTACCCTTCCCTATCCCTGCACAGGCCTTCTCCCACTTCTCCTGGAGCATGACTCCTTAAGGCTGGCTGGCAGGACATCCAGAGTTGTCCTAATCCCGTGGTAAACCACAGCCATCTGAGAATGCCCCTTCAAAGTATCGTGTTTCATCACATTTTGGGAGCCCTTCACACCCCTGAAGCACAGTCCATTGCTGGAGAAGCAACTGCTTGCATGCAATTTGCAGTCGTTTCCCTACAATATCTGCTACCATTCCATACTATATGGCCTTTCAATGCCACATAAACCTTTCATTAGAAAAGTCCTCCAGACTTCTTGTAGTACTGAACTCTGCACTGGAGAAGAGGACATGACCTGCCCAAAGAAACAACTTATTGTTTAGGCCATGAAAATTTCATTTCTAAAATCACTGCAACAACAACAAAACCCCCAGCAACATAGACCCTCCAGGATCTGTGGAGCTGTCTGATGGTTGTTGTCCATAGCATCCACAGTGTCTGGATGTTACACAGGCTGCAACGCTGGGAGCTACAGCCTGTGCAAACATGAAATGAAGGTGGGCCATGGTACCACTTCACCTTACCTTGTCCCAGTCACAGGTGAGTGTGTGACAGCACATCACATGTGGCTGCAGGATCTGAGCCAGGCTTCACAATAGCTCCTTCCAGGACAGGAAGCTGTGGACATGGGTGTGCTTGTGCTCGAAGCTAATCCTCTCCATTATTTTCTAGGTCTTCCTGCAAAATGTGATTTGATTTAATTTGAAGTGCCTGGTAAACTCTTTCCAAAAAGAATTTTGCTGCTGAGTGAGAAGAAAGTAGATGTACTTTTAAGGTGATGAAAAAAGAAGTACACAGTTGTCACAAATGAGTGGTTTACATCACTTGAATCACTGTCAAAGGTATTAAAAAAGTAATCTTAATATAAATTTCCAGAAGCCCAGCTTAATGCACGATTCTCTGCATTACATACTACATTCATGAAACAAATAAAGTAAAATCAGATAAGAATTGATTTAGAAATATATACTGGGACATAAGACAGGTAAGGATGCATAAAGGAAGACGATCCTTCTGAGTCACGAGGTTCAAGATGGATCCCCTCATTTTCTAAACTACCAGCAGATACTTGTCAAATTGAAATCCCTCACGAGTGCAAAGGTGGCACTTGTGAGATATCTCTCAACCTCCTGTAGAATGAATCATCTGCCTATTCATCCTGGCTAGGTGGCCTGTAGCAGACTCCTGCCAGGACATCCACTCTACTGAACTTCCCTGATCTTTACCCACTCAACCTGTCATCATCATCATGGGTTTCAATCTAATCTAAACAATCCCTCACAAACAGTGCTACCCCAACACCTCTCCTGCTTCACTTTTCTCTTCTAAAGTTCTTATATCCACCAAAGAAAACGTAAAATTGTACCCATTGAAAAAAAAAAAAAAAGTTCTCCTTGCAAATGTTATCTGTAAATTCTGCTGGGAATATTAAACTGCTGTGGTACTAAATAGGTATCAAGCTGGCTTGAGCAACTCTTTCTCCTATATAATATCCATTCTGTGGTTTCACAGAAGTCTTCAGCCACTGATGACCCAATCTTCAGACCAAAAAACCCCATAACTTTCTGATGTATGAAAAATAATTCGTTTGGGAAAAAAAATACAGCAAAGGGAGTGGGCCCAAGGATGCCAGAGTTGTTAACAGTATTATATTCTTCACATGGACAGCAGGTACATCTCAATGGTGCACCACCCCCTCCTCACTCTGCCCTCTGCAGGGATAGCTGCACTATTCATTAGGCAAGGATGTGAAAGACACTGAGCTGGGTCAGACCAAAGGTCTATCTAGCAAAACTGTCATGTTTCTAGTAAGGCTGGTGAATAACAAGGATATGCAGGAGACAGACAGAAAGCAGGACACAGAACAAGCCTTCCCTTGCAGACTCCCCTGCTTTCAGCCAGAAAATTGTATACATTTAAGTCAACACTGTGTTAGAGAAGTTTGTTTCAGCACTTTGGTTTGTCTAGTCCCCTTCTGATACATTCATATTCTTTGCTCTTTGCAAAATCCAGCAACTGTGAAGTCCATCTGTTAATTTTTTGTTGGGTGCCACAGTCTTTTCTTCTGTTTGTTTTACTGGCTGCCTAAACACATCCCTGCTTCCCAGACTGCAGGCTCTAGTGAATAGTATAGTGAACAGTCACCTTTTCAGCTAGCATCACTGTCCTTAAAAATGATTTCAAGGAAGACTAAGAATGTTTTGTGCTTCTTATATTTTTTTGCTTTATTTATCAAATGGGTGTGCTCATGTACTTATTTTGTCATTTGGTTTGACACAGAAAGATTAGGGCTGGACAGTAAATTGCATGTGAAGTAGATTGGACTGGTTTCTCAGAAAACAAGGAGGAGCTGCCAGTACCGTCTATCCCCCAAAAAATCAGACTGTTTCACAGACCTGGAAGCAGCAGAACATTTTGCACATTTTGCAAGGGCCAAACAGGCTGGCATCTGCCTGAAGCCATTAAAATATCTTGTTTCTCTATGCTAAGGCTGATAGACACACTGAGCTGGGAATTGCTGCAAGGTGGTGTCAGATTCAGGGTTCATCAGACTTTAAAAGAAATATTGTGCAGCTAACATGCTTCCCTTGATCCAAGACTGATTTATAGCATCAAGTTTCCACATTTTCTTCCTTCTTGTACAAATGTGCTGTGTGGTATGAGAGCCACTGTGAAGAGGAGAGAAGAAACTCTATGACAGGGCATAGAAGGAGGGGAGAGAAGGAAGAGAAGGGTATTTCCTTTTCCCCACTTGCCCTTGTGTATGTAAAACCTAATTCTTTAAATAGAACCTTTCTGACAGAAAAGGAGTACAATCAGAATATGGAATGTTGCACTTAGTTTTTAATATTGTCCTTATAGTAAGGACATGAGAGGAACAGGCAGTATAGCGGGTGGCCCCGAGTGTGCCATCTCCTTTTGGAGATGTCTTGTGTGCTCCCACTGATGTGCACTCAGTAAGCACTACCAGAAATTTACATTCTGGGACAACTTTAAAAATTTGCTTCAGACTACAGATATACTTGAGGTCTGACCTCAGCGAATTTAAAGCTTGCTGCAACTGGATGCACAAAATGTAAAATATCCCTTTGGATCGTGACTCATACTCACTTCTGTTATTCACATGAGCACTCAGAAACACTTTTTTTAAAATTCTCCTGATAAAATTCAGACACTGTGGTGATAAATGTGGGGTGAATGGATGAACTACCTGATATTACTAATAGCAAGGATAAGAATTTGTAAGTTGTAAACCCAAGATTATCATGCAACTTCAACATCTTCATAGAGGCAAAGACCATGAAAATTTCAGCTGGCCTTCTCTTAGAATAAGGTCACAAAACCAAGGTATTAGACATTACCAAGTCTTACTTCATATTAACAACACCTTTTAAAACTGTCTTTTAAAAGCACTTATTCATCCTTTCACTCTAGAGGACAAGAACAACAGCATGGCCTCACTGCTTTTTATGTCTTTGGCAGAGCCCAGGAGAGACCAGCTGGACACTGTAGCTTCTCTGCCAAGATAGGAGGTACAGTGACGAGCACCTCCCTTGGCCTTGAGGATTCACCTACCAGCTGTGCCCCTCTCTGGAGCAAAGGAAACCAATGCTGACTACTTGCAAAAGTCTAAGCAACTTGCTCTGATAGACATTGAAAGATTGCATGGTATTGCTCCCCTCTGTAATGTTTGGTGCTGCTTTGGAAGCATTAAACCTTTCTACAGGCATAATTCAACCAACCACTTCCAGTCTCAACACCATGTGAAGATTTTTATATAAAGGATTCTTGCCTGTTCAGTAAACACTACACCCTGGTTACTAAAAATGTCTATATAATTGTTTGGGGTGGTTCTGTTACTTAGGCAGAGTTCTGAAGTGTTATTGTGATATTAGTGCTAAATGCACTGAGCTGTCTTTTGCATTTACTGGAATTGTGACTCACTGAGCTAACTAAATTGCTACATGTTTAACTTCAGAACAAGGTAGAGCTGATGTATTTCAAAGTGGTATTTGATAAGCAGATTATTCCACTGCATACAAAAATCTATACTAATAATTAGACAAAATTAAGTATGAGAAGGAATTGCATGGTGTCTCTCACTGACATAAATAGCTCCTACACTCCCCTCTGCATTTTGCTTTGTTTATTCACCATGCAGAGTGTGAGTACCTTGAAGCAACCATGGCCTCAACATTATACACTGGACTTTGAGAACCCTATTTTAACATTTTATCATATTGTCATAAAAACAGAACACTCTTATCTCCTGTTATAGGAGTAAATATTGTCCATTTGCATGACAATTCACCTAAACATGACATAAAATTCCCTGTTGCAAATTATTATAAAATCATGAAACAGGAAACAAAGTACTCCCTCTTTTCTCACAAGTCAGATCAGATATAGGAAAATCCACAGGGAAGCCCTATAAAGGCATAAAACCTTCCTTGTTGTTAAAGGAAAAGTGTTTGAAAATGTAATAAATGCTGTATATAATTTGGTTTTATTGTAAATATGTTTATGGAATAATGTAATAAATTCACACCGTGCCTTTAAATCAGAACCCCCGCACCACATACCTCAAGTGCCTGGAGCCTCCCTCCAAGACTGTGTCATCACTGCAGGCATCCAAGGAAAGGAAATTAACAAGAGAAAAAGGGTGCTGGACAGAGATGGATTTTCAGCTCCAGCGGGCCAACCAATGACCCACTACTTAACTACTGGCATGCATCTCATCCATACTACCTAGACGATGAACCCCAGTACCTGGTTCCAGTAAATCTTCTTATGGACAGTTCTCTTCTTGAAATCCATTCAGCCAACTGGCAGCCGAAAATCAAGAATACATGAATATGTATTCTATGAGGAGCAGCAAAACCAGACTGAGATCGCGTACTGTGTAGTGAAACACTGTATAAAAGTGGGATGCTCAGTGCACAGGTTGTGAACAGAGGGTGGTACGGTGCAATAGAGACCGTATCTTATGTTCACCCAGTGGCAACCCCGGGCTCGACACTGACCTTAATTGTGGCATTTCTTGATTGTTCCACTCAATTTTTCAATAAAAATTATTTTATTGATAATTTGGCTGAGTCCGTTTATAACAGAAAATCAAAAAAGGGGCTTGAAGCACAAAACATCCACATGGCTGCTTGCAGGGGGGCCTTGTGCAAGGTTTTGTGGCACTGTTATGCCTTGCCTCTGAGCATAGGTAAAGTGAAGTCAGTATGTCTTGTTGAAACTCAGTCTCCCTTGTCATTTGCAATTAATGTGGGGGTATGAGACTGTTCACACTGGAGTGATGGTGATGGATGGAGGAGGTGTTGTCTTCCCCTCTTGCAGGCTGAGCTCTGCCTGGTGATTTGGAGCATTTTCTCTGGCTGATAGCCCCTTTTCCCAGCATCCTGGGGACCAACAGATATGTTTGGCATAAATACTCACTCCCTCCATGGTGCAGGGCCTGGCAGCTGATTTCATCCACATACAGCTGAAACTCCAGATCCATCATCACAGTGGTGGTGTGGCAGACAGCCCCAGGGCACCATGCCCTGCCCTTTTGGAGCACTCAAAGTCCTCCTGAGCTCTGGTGCTTAGCAGTACAGGGTCAAAGAGATCTGATTGTGCCACAGCTTGGCACTATCAGCACAGATAAAACAAACACACCTGCCTAAAATATTTACTTGTTCCTGGAACTTTGTTCTGGGACTAGTCAGCATGACTGACATGTGACTTTTCCTTTAAATGAAAAAACGGGGTCGTTTTACCCTTAGTTTATAGCCTTGGGAAGGGGGAGCCTTAAGACACCAGTTATTTTATTTTATTTTTATTTTATTTTATCATTTTTCTAAAAGCAGTTTCCTTATATTGAAATTCCTTTTAAGTACCCAGAGAGGAGGAAAACAACAGGCTGTTATTTAGCTGCTGAGTCACTGGAGGGAGAGGTTTGCGGTGGTGGTGGCGTGAGGATGCGCAGCTGGGACGGTGTGGGCTGGGGTTGGCACTGCAGCAGGTACGGCTGGGGGCCCCGCAGCCCCGCCAGCCAGCCTGGCACGGCTGCAGTGACACTGGTGGCACCAGCTGGGCTCTTGAGAGGCGTGGCAGCTGGAACTCCTGCACACATGGGGATGGCAGTGGCAGGGCTCAACCCACAGCAGGGAGACCCTGATGGGCTGTCCTGGACACCCTTTCTCTACAGTGAAACTTTATGAATCACTTTCAGAGGTGCCAGAGGGAAACTGAGGCACAGTGAAGACTGTGGTTAGCCTGTGGTTATATTAAGCTGAATCAAAATCATGAGTTGGTTGTGTTTCTACATTTGTGGGTTGAGAATGGCTATTGCCTTGAAGTAGGAAAGTAAAAAGCCATATAGTGTGCTCATGGTTGTAAACCCTGCACACACAAAAGCATATATCTGATCTCTGAACACAAGGCTTAGCTTCTCTACACACAGCTTTCA
Organism: Rhadina sibilatrix; assembly: GCA_013400275.1. Lineage (NCBI taxonomy): Eukaryota > Metazoa > Chordata > Aves > Passeriformes > Phylloscopidae > Rhadina > Rhadina sibilatrix. Next base: position 246,687 of record VWYO01011374.1, read on the forward strand.
GACAACTGAGTTGGGAGCATGAGGGCCAGGGATTTTCAGATGCAGCTCTCACCTAGAACAGAGCAGGGCAGCAAGCAGGTGTGTTTGATCAACAGACTTTTAAAAACACGGTGACCAGGTTTGGGAATACAGAGATTTCAAACAGTACTCTTTGTACTCTACCTAACTAAATTGTGTTTAGTTAAAATCAACCCAAACATAAGTTAGCAACTTAACTGATATTAGTAAAACATGCCCTAAAAAGAGCCATATTAAGCAGAAAAAGAAGTGGAAGTTACCCTGCTGGACTGCTTAGGACTTGCAGTCCATAGTGACATTCTTGCTTTCAGCTTTTCTAAAAACAGTTCTCAATTTGTAGTCTCAGTTCTGTAGCACATTACTTACACTGCAGGCTGTGTATATATTAACTTACCTCCTTCACTATTAATAAGGTTTGCAAAGATATGTTCTCAGCATAACCTCTTAGCACAGTTAAAAACCAACACATACACACATGCACACACACAGATCAGCTTTTCAAGTTATGTGAACTGATTTAAGAAAATCAGGCACGTTTACTTCCTTCCAACTGCTTGTGCTATCACGAGTGGGGATGAAATGAAAGAGAAAAGGCCAGTCAAAGCTTGTTGACTAAGTTCAGTTGCAGAGTAAGGGTAAGGCAGCAGAAGTGTATGAGAATTCTTGCCTATTGGTGTTTTTCTTGTTTGGCATTGGTATGACACAATTGTTTCCTGAACTGAAGTGCCAGTGATTGAAGAATTTTAGTAGCCTGATGAGGACCAAGCATGGTGCTGGGTGGATTTTAGCCTCTGGAGAAGCATACTAGAGTTCACAGATCTTCTTGGGGCAGTATTTGTTGTAAAGTAAATATAGAAATGGCAGCTCTAGGCTTCATCTGGTTTTGCCCATCAACATGATATGGTGGAGCTGTGTCTTGAGTAGTGCCTGTTCAGGCCTCAGGAAAGGGGATGCTGCTCCTCCCCTGGTACCTCTCTGGAGCTTGGGGAAAGCAAGGAGGGCTGGGTCCAGAACATGGCACTGCTGCTTTTTCTGATCGGGGTAGTTTTAAAACTCAGATGTTGCGCCCCTCTTGTTGAAAGATGGTGTTAGTTGGCACTCAGGGCATTCCTAGATGTTGTACCTCCGCTTCTGGTAGCATAACTCACCCACCCTCTCTGAGATCTGTGACATTGCTCTTTAAAATGTGGCTTTTTAACCCGGATCACTTGACCAAAATCAAATCTGGAAGCAATTGCACAAGTTAGGGTAAAACTAGTGCTGTAGGACAGTCAAGCAGACGGTGGCAGTAGTCTGGTAACATGGCACAGCTGAAGCCAGAACTGCAGGACCATGTCCTCAATGGACCCCTTCCGTGCTTTGTCCTCCCCTCTGTGCACTGGGGACAGCAACCCCTACCCACCAGCATGAGGGGCTCTGGGAAACAAAGGGGCAGAGTTAGTAAAAGTCCTGATGTTAGTATTCACTGATACAACCTTTGGCATCCAGTAGCTATTTGCAGAGTGAGTGTTACATGCCTCTGTTGACTGAAGGCTGGCCAACACTGAGAAATGACTCTGTGCTGAACTGTGATTCAGCCTCAGCAGATGACGAACACAATCCTGTTTAGGGGAAATGAGGAATAAATTATCTTGAATCTCAAGGCCATTTCCTAACCTAATACAATTTCCAAACTAGTGCTTAGAAAATGTTGCTGAGAAGCCAGTGAACTGCTACTACTGTCAGACCTTTTATCTATTGGCAAGTCCAGACATGTAATTACTAACTAGTTTCAGTAAATGTACGCCCTTAAATGTAGAGCTATTTCTGCAACCTGCAGGTGACTGGCTCATACTCTGCTAGCAAACCCTGAAGTCACAATGGCAAATGCTAATCTTTGCATCACTGCTGTGCTTGAAGCTACCAGTCAAACTGTTCCAGCAGGGAGACTGAATTTGCAATTCCTCAGCAGTGCGTGCAAATCCATGTGTAGTGGTCTCACCTTTCCTGCCTGCCTGTGCATCATCTTCACACCAGACTCAGTGCTCAGTGAATTTCCCACGAGCTGCTGTGGTGAATGAATTGACAACAAAACATCCCAAGACTGTGGTCATACAAGGTCAGTCAGGAATTCTAACAGAAATACACAAATCAGTATAGGTATTATCCATCATATGAATCCAGCAAAGGAATCAGCTCAGTCTCACTCTGAAGACTGAAACCAGACTGAAAGGGATCAAGATTTTTCCAGGGTCATAAATCTACTTTCCCCTCATGAATCCCATGCTACTTAAAATACAACTAAGGAAAATCTACTTTAGCCTAATCCTCTTTAAATCCAATCTGACCTGGTCTCCCAGAAGCATTATCAAATAGTCCTGTGCACAAACTGTTTCACAGGCTTTATTGGGAACACAGGGTACAGTCATTACGCACCCAAATTTTCACTGATCCACTAAAGAAAAGTCAATCAAATTTAAAACTGTTTTCCACCCAGGACATGAGTGGAAACAAAAAATGACATGGGCTGGGTGGGCTTTAAACAATATATATGTACACTATGGCAAAGAATAGATGAACAAGAATGAGGGATGGTGAATTAAATTGATTTCCTTTTCCTCAGATCTGTGCTACTATCTCACTGATACTGCCAAGGGAGGATTCACAGTGGGAATCTCTTTTGTTCATTCTCTTTTGCTATATTTGAAAATATATTAAGCAGGCAAAAATATTAGACACAGCATTGGAGGTCTCCAAGTGAAAGGTCAGAGCTGTAGGTAGCATTTCTTCACCTACATGCATGCCATGCAATAGCTTGGCAAATGCTTTCTGCTTCTAACACCTCTCACAAGATTATGCCAACAAGGTAACAAACATCTCCACCAAAAAGCTTTCAGACAACAAAATACATTAACTACCAGTCAAGACTGCTATCAGTGAAATCTGAAAATAAACCAATAAAGAGAAGTCCAAATAAACACCTCAAAATAGGCCCAGTTAACATTTAATGACACCTTTCAGGCACTGGATAAAGGGACTGAGAGATATGACTGCAGTGGACACATGAAGCTGATAGAAAAGTTCTGCAGTGAGCAGGGCCCCATTCTGAATCATGGCTTCAGGGTTGTGTTTTTTTTTGTTTTTTTTTTTTTTTTTTTTTTTTTTTTTTTTTTTTTTTTTTTTTTTTTTTTTTTTTTTTTTTTTTTTTTTTTTTTTTTTTTTTNGGCTGGCAGGCAAGAAAATAAACAAATAAATTATCTTTTTTTCAAAAAAAAAAACAAAACCAAAAACAAACAAACAAACAAACACCCACAAAAAACAAACAAAACCCCCAAACACGCATAATCATTAAAAAGGGCAAACAAAACAAGTAACTTCATCCACAGTCACAGTAAGATAATTGAGAAATGTTGCCTGTGCATGGATCAAAAAGAGCACCACAGAGCAATGGTAGTAATCCAGCATTTACAGGCATCCCATGGCACCTTGAAAGGAGGAGGGTTCTGGAAGTGCCTTCTCTTGACATAGGCCATGAGTAACCTGTAAAATGCCTACAAAGAGGGAGGCACTTCACCCTGCAACCCTCTCAGATGCCTAGTCAGTTATGTGAGACCTAACCTGCCTTGGATCAGGACTCATCACACAATAATCAGAGAATCACTGAATATTCTGAAGGATTATCAGAGTCCAATTCCTAGTCTACCCTGCATTGCTAGTACTTAGGTGCAAGAGTAGATATAATTATCCCGTTTATTTTTTTGTTTTCTCTCCATAGTGAATAAACCTCAGATTGTGATAAGCAGCCTTACTGCTGCTTGGAAATTAATGCTGGTGACCTGGTTGTAGATACAGAGAGAGAAAAAAAAGAGCACCACAAGGGAGTTTAATGAAGATACAGGCGTCTCATTAGGCAGTTTGAGCCAAAGTAACACTCACTTGGAAAGCCCATCTTCCAACACTGCTACCATGCTGGCCATGAACTTACAACAAACTTACAACAAAAACACACACTGAAATGTAATAGGCATTAAAAATAGAATTTGATATCTGCATCTTCCCATCCAGTATGAAAGACAACTACAAGACAGCTTCTTCAGGAAGCTATGACACTAGTAATTTCAATTATCTTTTTTTTTT
>VWYO01011374.1:252319-276301 GCA_013400275.1 Rhadina sibilatrix
TTATTTAAAACAGAGCAAGACTCTTCCCACAACATTGTGTTTATGCACCAGTTAAAAAGATCTTAGTCTAACAGGCAAACCTTAAATGAGGATCAGTGATATGTGAAGCAATTATGTTTCTTTTTACTTGTCTAAACAGTGTCCCCATCCACATACTTTGTCAATAAATACTCCTTTTAAACAACCTTCTCCTTCATTAAGTGAGCCTCAAGAGAATCAGAGCTCAGGACTGATTATACACACTATAAAAAGTGATTATATACACTATTAAAAGAACAAAGCTCTGGCCAGCTTGCAGACTTGAGGGCAGGCTCATACCTCACCTAAGAGTCATTTACATGATACAGTTCACAATTTTACAGGAAAAAGAGGGATTTTTCATTCCATACTTTCCTGTACAGATTTGCCAAGATCAAATATTTCAACAAGTATTCTCAAGTACAACCTTTGTACAGAAAAAGTCAGACTGTGATTGAGACCACCATAACCATTAAGTAACAATATCAGTACTAGTACCACTCTAGCCAAGAAAGTACCAAAACCAGACATTTCCTCAAACATTCAGCTACAATAACAGAGCATTAAAAAAAAAAAAGCCAACACATTTTATGCTGTAGTGGAGTTGTTGACATTGCTTCAATACAGAAGATAGAATGACTGTAATTTTGGCGCTTTAAAGCAGTTCCATGAAGTCCCAGAGCATGGCTGTGTTCCCTTACTGGAGGTACACACAGTGGCTGGAGTATTAACTTACCACATTGACTATCAGCTGATGGGTGGGATTCACATTATCCACTTCTGATATAAGCAATTTTTATGGATCATCCAGTATTGAAGGTGTCTTCCTCCACTGCAACACGTGCTGTGTACTGTTCCTTTTCCTTCCCACTGGAAAGCATAAACCTTGCCACCTGTATTTGGTTGCAGACACTGACAGTAACTCTGCCAAGGTCTCCTGGTGAGGATGTGGACAGAATAGTTTAGTCAGTGTACTGGCTCTATCATGACAGATCCACTAGAATTAAGTAGGTTCACTGCTAATACTTTTCTCCCTTAGAAGCATATTGTTGTTTGCTGGCATTTTTGTCAGGTCATCAAGTAATTCCAGTTGCTCATGCAATTTGTCTCAAAAAAACCTGGTATATCCCAATAAAGACATAGGCAAGCTTATGCATAAGACAACATCTGTAAGAACTTATATTAAGCTTTGCACTTGAAGCTCTATAAGGTCACATTCTCATTACAGCAAGAACTAAAACCAATGAACTACCATAAAAGGAAGTATTTCCTTCTGTACATTATTTTTATTATTTACATAATACAATATAGCATAGATGCTGGGTAGCTTATGTGCAATACATAAATATGAACTATCTGTACATGTTTGCATATCTAATAACTCAGAAAAACAAAGTTATAAGCGAAAACCTGACGCTTTTAATAATGAAGTAAAAACCAAGACTGAACACTGGCAAAAAAAATCAGGTCAGAAGTAGTGCCTCGTGTACGTATGTAACTATTTACAAATGAGAACAGGCATTACCACAACACTAGTCTAAACCGTATTTGTTTATATAAAAAAACCAAATTTCATACATCACAAAAACCCCTTCCATTATAACACAGAAGTGATATATATTACCAGACAAGCATCAGTGAAGAATACTGCCTTTTCTAGAGTTGTTATTGTACAATGGCGTAGATAACGCAGCCCATGCAATACACCCAAGAACACTACAGTCCTATACCCAAGTACAATTAAAAATGATAAAGCAGCCCTCCAAGAGTGGTTCCAGCTACCATTTAAGTCTACAGCAGCCATGTTAGGTATGGTTTTCCATGCAGAATGGTGCAACTGTTACATTTAAAACTAGAAAAATGAATTCCTAATATTCTTCTGAACTTTGAACACACAGAACAAAAGTAGTACATGAATAATAAACTGCTCTAGTATTTCAGCAACTTATTTAGACCCGCTTGATAGAGAGGCTGTGATATGTCTAGAAACATTTTTATCTGTTTTTTTGAAAATCAATCTTACAATATTGTGCTACACAACATTTTTAGCTATGCAAGGAAAAGCAGACAACTCTGTTGCAGGTCAGTTCATAAGCTCCTAATGGGACATTTCCTCTGGGAACTTTTTTCAAGATTCTAAAGTTAATGTAATCTTTTACAAAACCATTTTCTTCTCATGTGTATCTGATTTTTTCTATTTTTTTTTTTCAGTGCAGTTGTTAAGTGACTTAAATATGGCATTGAGACTCATCTTACTGGGTTGGTAGACCCTTCTACACAGCTCACATTCTGCTGGAAAACTAAAATGGATTGTGGCAACTAAAAGTACAATGAGATTTAAAATGATAGAAGTAGACTGCCAACTGTTTTGATGTATCCTTCTCCAAGACAGGCACGTAACATTAGCTGAACATTAAATACCTCATGCACATCTCAAAAGGCAGAGCTGCTGCACACATGCGGATTGCATACACCTGTTTGGCACATGTGAACTAGAGTCTGTCTCTGTGCATGTGTATTCCTCTGCAGGTTTCTGATCATCCATATATTCTGGGGAGGGCATATATATTTTCAATGGCTGTATCTATCCAATTCTGCCTGTAACAAACACCCAAACATTTGAAGTATCAATTTAGACAGACAGGACTAGAAGTAAAACTTTGGAAAATGAAGGAAAATGACCATGCACCTGCTCTTTTCATGTTTTTTTAGGATGTATTGAAAAAAGAAAGCCCCACAAAAGTCAGTCAGTCTTTTCACAAGCAGATTAATTTATATTCTCTGAATTTTTTCAGCCACCACAACTGGATTATCTTTCCTGATTTTTGCTGCAGCTTCTGCTTTGTAATCATATGGGCAGTTATGCTTGTCAGAGTAACGGTGAAGTCCACAAAATAGGTTTCCACATCGGCAGTCAAATCCTGTACGCAGAAAAAGAAGTAACATTACTAGGAAGATTAGTTTTTAATGTAGGTGTTAATTAAGGATGCAGTCACTACAAAGAGTATATGTTTGTCTACTATGACATAGAGAGTAAGAAAAATGGATTTACTAGATTACATGAATTGTGAAGAAGCTGATAAATTTAATAGAACACATATTTTGTCAAGTTTAATCTAGCAAAAGGCAACTACTCATGCAAATTTGTTTAAAACTGACAGTATTCTCATACCTGTAAGGCCAACCTTCTTCCTGCACATGAAACATCTGTTCTTCTTTGGTTTCGGCAGTTCAGCAGCTCTCTCTTCACTCTCTGAAGTACCAGGCTGAGAAACTGATGGGCTTGGTTGAGTAACAACTGTTAAAGCACACAAAAGAAATAAGGGTTAAATTTGCTTTTCTTGACTTCTCTAGGTACCCAGTAGTATGCACACATTAAGGAATAATTCACCCACTAAGACCCTAAAATCTGTTGCCTAAAGTAGTACATAGACTAGCCTAAAAATGTGAATCAGAAATAAGGATTTAGGTACTTTATTCATCTCTTATAACTTTACTTGAGATACTCAGGTTTCTCCCCACATTTCAACCAGCTAGAAAATATATGGCACTTATTCATTATACCTATATGGGCTTGAAAAGCATGACAGAAATTCAATGTATATATTTTAAATTTAAATAAATCATATGATCAAGTAACAATCTAAACCAGTAAGAGTTCTGTCACAGCTAAAGTTGCTGAACACAGATACCTCTGCAGGAAATGTAACATATAGGAACAGGAACATATAGAAAAAAATGAAATTCAGTAATGTGTTCTTGCTATAGTACTGGGTTGTTTTGCCACTTCTGCAGTGAAGCCAGGTATCTAAAGCAGTTCACCATGTCAGCAGCTAGGAAGCTGTTAATTCTGTGACAGATCCACAACACAGCAAAAAAATACACAGTTCAAAAGAACCCTCACTTAAATAAGAAAGTGCAGATTTGCGTTGCATATCTGTATTTTTTGTAATTTATTCAGTTTCAGTAATCAATCAAGGGTAGTCAAAATGAATACTTTCTCAATTGTCTTTTTAGAGATCTTTAGAACATCTTTAGACATGGCTGTTTTATTGAAAAAAAGTGGTTTTTCCCAAAAAATTTATTTTTAAAATTGATATCCTTTTTATATCCCAAACTGAAATTAAGGAAAGCTGAGAGGTGCACTTGTACACAACTGTAATACATGCTCTTGGTACAAGTTTGCTGAACACTCCTAGTGTATGATAACATCTATTATAATGTCTATTAACTGCATAATGCATTTCGTAATAAATGGAGTTATATAAGCCTCAAGGATGTATTTGCAATTAACTTCATACAAACATGGTTTGTTAGATGAGATTCTTTTGAATAGTACTTGTTTTTTAGAATTGTGTTCGCATTGTCATAGAAAACTTCACAATTCACCATACAACAAAAAAGGCCGTAGGCAAGACTTCATAATCTAAACAAGACTTATAAGCAGCAAACTCTCAGAAAAAAGAGGGAACCTTCAGTGCTCATCACCAAAAAATTTAATGCAGCAAAACAAATGACTGCTAATATTTTATTATACTCCTATATTATAGCAAGAGTTCTAATGAACTACCAAAGGTCACTCAGAATCTGTTTTTTTGGTCACGTCACAGGTATTTTGTAACTTTTTTGTGAAAACAATCTGTTTTGATTAAGATTTTCTAGATGAACAAATACGACACTCTGAACTTGTCTTTAAATCCTAAGAAAATCAGTGTTCACTACCAGTTTGTCTACTAGAGAGCCTGTGACCAAAAACTGGCTTAACAGCCAGTAATATCAGAAACTGAGTGTATTTGTTGGATGTTATCGACCTTGACTAAGAGCCATCAGCTATGGCCTTAAAAAAAATAAAAAGACTAAATACCTCCACAAAAGCATAGTCAAATCCCTTTTTAAAGGATTTGTTATATTGCTAGTTTGTTTCAAAATGAAATGCTAATTGTAAGCCAAGACAGATGAATAAGAGGAACCAGAAACACACACATTGCAATTTGCTGTGTAGTTAGCTAAGGGAAAGCTTCATCTACATCAGAACAAATTTAAAATTTTCATCTTGCTGCATGCTGTTTCAATCTTTTCTTTTGCTGTATGCAGAAGAAAATGTAGAGGGCAAATGAACAGTGATATAAAGTCACTCACAACATCCACTAAGGGAAAATGAAAATGAGAAGAGAACCATTTATATCACTGTCTAACACATGTCAACAAGGAAGCAAAAATGAGAACAGCAACTTCCCAGGAATTATCAAGGCAAAAAGACAGCTTTGTAGATCACTCTACCACAAAACAAAGCTTCTGACAACAAATTCATCTGGGGAAAATGTTGCCAATTACTACAGGTATACTTCCATCTTCACATCAAGAAACTGCAACAATGGCAGCCCACAATGTGTAAAGTGATGAAAGTGATCCTAAGAAACCTGCATCAGCACATTTCCTGAAAGTGCTGCTGAACAGAATCCTTCCCCCTCAACTAAAATATCTTGCAGGGAGGAAAAGCCATACACAATCTGCAGTAATGGTCACTAAAAGCTACCAAGACAAGAAGGGACACAGCTCCTTAAATCCAAACTAAAATTATTACTTTATTATTCTCCAAGAATAATGGATTCTCCTATTATTTTATGCCAGCAGACTAGTCTGATTGGCTTTTATGATGTTAAATGTTCATAAATGTGCTTGTAAGTGATGGTGAGAAGAAAAAGCTACCCTGTCCTCTAAAGCTCAGAACAAAACTCCTTTTTCATCAACCTGTAGATGGGAAATACTGAAAACTCTAGTTGTTCTGCCATCAAGAGCACACTGAAATCAAAATATTCTTCTTACAGTTGCTTGTCACAAAAGGTTTCCTTTAACACAAAAGACAAATCCAACTGGGTGAGTACAATTCCAGTCCTCAAGATATCAAATTAAATTCATGCTAGAAATCATACAGTGTAATCAAAGTGCTCTAAATTATCTATGTATCATCACAGAACTGAAAAAATGCCAAAAGCTGGAAAATAGTGGTTACTGTCAACCTGTTTCCTCAGTAACAGAGCATTCAGATGAAGTAAACTCCTTGCAACTAAAACTTCTCACTGCCATAAAAGAGCTCTTACCGGCATGCATACACTTTCTCATCCAAAGTGGAGAAACATGGATTTGGAGGATGGACTGTGTGCTGGACAAGGAATTGACTGGATGGACACAGTCATGGAGGTGTGGTCAATGGCTCTAGGTCCAGGTGAAGACTGAGTAGTGTACCTCAGGTCTCTGTCTTGGGACCCCAGTTCTTGAATACCTTAATCAGTTACACAGACAGTGGGATTAAGTGCACCCTCAGCATGAAGGGGGGGATGCTAGACAGGGAGATCTGGACAAACTTCAGATATGGGCTCAAGACCTGTCCATCTACTCTGCCACCTGAAGTGCTGAATCCAGCTCTGGGGTTCTCAGCACAGGAAAAATGTGCATCTGCTGGGTTAACACCAGAGAAGGAGGGCCACAAAAATGATCAGGGGCTGAAGCACCTCTCCCTGTGAAGTCAACATGAGAGAGATGGGGTTGTTCAGCACGGAGATGACAAAGGCTCTAGGAATACCTTACTGAAGCTTTTTCAAGCTTAGACGGCTTATAAAACAGAGGGACAGACCTACATATGAGCAGATAGTGATAGGACCAGGGGAAACATTTTTGAATTACAAAAGAATTGTGTTAGATGTTAGGCAGAAATTCTTAACTCCAAGAGTAGTGACAGACAGGAACAGAGGGGTTGGGACTACATGATCTGTGAAACCCTTTCAAACCCAAATGGTTCTATGGTTCCACACAGCCCTCTCCATCACTTTGGTCATGTCCCTTCCTGCCTCTGGCTCAAGACCTGCAAAGATTTACTTCACTCGAATTTTACCAGATCAGTTCTCTGACTACAATTCCAAAAACTTTAGGAACAACTAATTTTCAGAATTCAGTAGGCTTTTATTAACTACTATTTTGGTCTTAAATGATTGCCTGTAGGCACTATAAAGACACAGTACCATCATGCCCAATGACTATTATCCTAGCAAATTAATGATAAAGAGTAACATAATCCTATACTGGAGGTGGGTGCCTGAAAAAGTCTACACAAATGCAGGCATTTCATAACGAATTTGGGAAAATTTCCTTCAAATGTAGCCTAAACATACATCTTGTAAGATGCATCCTTACAAGAGGAGCAGCAAGGCCAATGATGGAAACAGTCAGCCACACGACGCAGTACAACAGCTACTCAATCTTCATGCAAAAAGGTTCTACAAACTGGGGAATAAAGTTCCTCTTGGACCCATGGGACTGCCACTCAAAATTAAAAACCACTCTAAGAAAAGAATGTTCAAAGCTGTCAGTAGTTTTTCTTATATAAAACAGCATGGCTGCTTAAAAAAAACCCAAAAAAACCAAAAAACAAACAAACAAAAAAAACCCCAAAACCAAACAAACAAAAAGCACACCACAAAAAACCCAAAACAAACAAACAAAAAACCCCAAAAAACCCAAAAACAAAAAACACCACAAAAACAAACAAAAAACACCACAAAAACAAACAAAAAAACCCCAAAACCAAAAAACCCAAAACCCCCCCAAAAAACACAAACAAAAAAAAACACAAAAAAAACCCCAAAAAACCAACCAACAACAAAAAAACAAAAACCAAACAAACAAACAAAACCCCCCCAAAAAAACAAACAACCCCAAAACATGTATCTTATCAGTATTACAGAGGTTTCACACTAGAAAGGAACAACTCTGATGTTTCAACTGAAGAAAACATGCTCAAAATAAATCAGTACCATTTTCTAACATTCCCCATATCAAAAGTAACCAGAAAGGGACATAGAAACAACAGACTAAACTTTTTAGAAGCTTCCCTGATGGGACAAAAACTCACCAAAATAAGATCTGAACACCTTAAACTTCAAGGATAACAGTGGCACAAATTCTTGTAAGTGAAGGGGAAAAAAACTGATTTAAGGACCATGATGAAGCTCACTGCCAACCCCGTCACCATTAAAGAAATGGGGGAAAAAAAAACCACCAAAAAATACAAAACAAGAGAGAGAAAAGATGAAGACAAAAGTTATCCAAAGGACATTAGATGCATTTCTGCAATTCTGGAGCTGAAACAATAGTAGTAGTAGTAGAAGTACTAGAAACAATACAATCCTTTTACTGCATATCAGCACAATTGTCCTGGTTTCAGTTGGGATAGAGTTGTATTTTGGTTGCTATATTTTGGACTCAGTATGAGAATAATGCTGGTAATATTAATACAAGTAATATTTTAAGTGTTGCTAAATAGTACTTTTACTTTACAACAAAGATTTTTCAGTTTCACGTGCTCTGCAAGCCAACAGGTGCACAAAAAGCCAGGAGGGAGCACCATTGGGACAGCTGACCTAAATGAACTAGCCAAAGGAATATTCCACACAACAGAATACCCTTCCCAATACAGAAATGGAGGGGTGTTGGCTGAGAGCTGTCAGTCACTGCTGGGGAACGAGTTGGGTATTGGTCAGCAGGCAATGACCAAATGTAGTATCCATCACTTGTGAAGTTTCTGGAGTTTATTTGTCTTTCCCCGCTTTTCATTACAATTATATTCCTATTATCATCCTCAATATTGCTTATTTTGTTTTAATTATTAATCTTAATTTTTATCTTAACCGACAGGGTTTAGTTTTTTCCTCTCACAATTGTCCTCACCACTGGGGAGCAAGAGCGGCTTGAGTGAGTGGCTGCATAGTACTTAGCTGCCAGCTGGGGTCAATCTAAGACAACAAAGTGCTTGTCCATACAATTTTAGTCTTGAAAGATGAGCAGTACCTATTATGCTTTGGCATAGCAGTTGCTCCTGAGCACAAACTTGATAATCTAGTTGCCTGTGATGAAAGGCTGCAGAACAAACCTCCACCATGCTTACTTTCATGTCAAAGAGCTGGAATAAAAATGTTCTGCAGTATGCCACTCACTTTCTGCATGTCCAACTCTTAATTTGTGTGTTTGTGTATTTAGTATCTTAATTTAATATGCCACATTAATACAACATAAAGATTGCCCAGTTTCAATATCACACAAAAACACAATTTATTTTGGTTATCATTAAGACTTGATTTGTGTGGTGTATCACTATTAGAATAATAATGTGCTATCACCAACATGCACAGCACCAGCAGTTAGGTCCTCCATGGTTTTGTATGCAGTGGACAGCTTTCAGGGCTTACAAGAGATTTAATTTCCGAAAATTTTCAATCAGGAACATTTACCAAAGCTACAGCAGACATGGGAAACATGAAGACAAGCTAATTATTTTCAACACAATACAGAATTATCATATCAGACAATGTTACTAATACAACAGAACTGTTTACAGAGAGCAACTTGGTGGAACTACTACAGCCACGTGTGAAAACAAACCAGAACAAGGCACTCATTACAAACAGATTTAAGGAACATCATGTACATCTTGATCTTACCAGATTTCATAAGCTATCTTACTTACATCATACTCACAATATTACCTGCAACACACTAGCGCTACCCACAACATAGCAGGGGTAACCCATTACAGGATCTCTCAACCTGAATGCTGAACAGGTGTAAAATAGCTCTAACCCTAACAGCTTGATTGAAAGCAAAGAGGCGTGCCAACCTCCATTGCCTGATGTCTTCCACCACTGCTGCTGCTGAATGAAAGTTACAGCATGGATGGAAGTTAACAGTATTTGGTATTTTTAAAATATGTAATTTACACAACACCATTATCAGTTCAATTGCTGGGTAAATTTTTTATAAGCAATACTACCTGCATTTAACACTACTCCCTAAATTAGAGCATTACTGTATTAAAAACCCAACCCAACCAAAAAAACCCTCAACTAACAACAAGAAACAAACACAAAAAGTATTAGACCCTTGAGCCAGTGTGTCCGGCAACACTGACAGACCTGACCAGAAGCTGATCATTCAGCAAAGTAATCACCTATAAAAGTCTAAGAAAATGCTAAAAATATCCTGCGCGTTAAAACAATACAACTGTTTAAATAAGCTTGTTTCCAAAACCATTTATTTTTAGTAGTGCATTGGTTTTGCACGGCCTGGTTTTGGTAGCAGGAGGCTACAGAGGTGGCTTCTATCAGAAGGTGGTAGAAGCCACTTCCACATCCAGCAGAGCCAATCCCTGGTGGCTGTGAAGTGGGATGTGCCACTTTGTGGCCAATCAGAAATGGTCGTAATGCCTCTGGGGTAACATATTTAAGTAGAAAGAAAAACAGAGGTTGTTGCACAGTTGTTATCCTAGCCAGAGAAGAGTGAGAACATGTGAGAAGAACAACTTTGCAGACACCACAGTCAGTGAAGGAGGGGCAAGAAAGTGCTCCAGGCATTGGAAGCAGCCCATGGTACAGCCTTGCAGCCATGGAGGTCACAGGGATGCAGAGATCCACCCACAACCCAGGAAGGAGCCCCACACCAGAGCAGGGGGATGTCTGAAGGGAGGCTGTGACCCAATGGGAGACCTGTGGAGAGAGGAGCCCACACTGGAGCAGCCTATTCTTGAAGGACTGCATCCCACGGAAAAGTGATCCACACTGTGGCCATTTGAGGGGTGCCATTGCCCATGGGATGGACTCATGTTACAGCAGTTCTCAGGGAGCTGCTGCTCATGACAGACTCATGCTGGAATAGCTGATGGAGAACCCTCTTCAGTGGGAGGGACCCCTTGGTGCAGCAAGAGAATGACTGCTCTCCCTGAGCAGGAGCTTTGGGTGATGAACTGACCATAAACCCCCATCCATTCTGTGGCTGCTGGCACCGCTGGGGTAGGAGGTGGGAGGTGTGTAAAGAGGGGGTGAGCAGGAGGTGTTTTTAAGGTCTGTTTTTACTTTTCATTATCCTGCTCTGATCTTGTTAATGATAAACTCCATACCTCTAATTCAAGTCTGTTTTGCCTGTGATGGTTTTTGGTGAGTGATCTCTCCCCATCCTTATTTTTAACCCTCATTTTATTTTCTCTCCCCTGTTCAGCTGTGGAGGGGTGTGATAGCGAGGCTTGGGTGGGCGCCTGGCATGCAGTCAGACTCACCCATTAGGACAAGTTACAAGGAAACAACCATGTGAGTTACAACTGAGTTACATCCACCATGCCTTTCTTCAGATGTTAACATACAATTAATTGTCTTAGCACCATGTTTGTTCTGAAGGCCAATCTACGATGCAACCTCAACCTGAGCAAAGAAGGAAAAAACCAAAATCCCAACAAAATCAAGAGAAACAAGCTTCTCAAACTTCATAGTTTAATTTTTTCTCAATTTCTCCACCTTCCAGTCAGTTGTTTCAATTCCAAAAGAAAAAAAGTATAATTTTATGCTACAAGACTGCAAAAAAAAATAGTTTTTTTAGTTACCAGATGTAATCCTTCTTTTAAACTTTCTGATTCATAAGGGAAGCATACAAAATCTCTTTTGCTAATGAACATCTGGCAGAAGAGAATGTGACTGTTGAAGATAACGTTCATGATCTATTACCATTTGGTTATGAAACTGTCCCTAGTGTCAGGCTATGCTTACAGCTACATTGTGTTTCATTAACAACTCCACAAATGCATCATCTTAGAGAATCACACCTCAAAGAAAGTATTAACTTTCGTTGCTATTAGGTGATGCCAATTATTTATCATTGTTCCAGTTTGTCCTTGAGGGACCAACACATAATGGATGCTACTGGAAAAAAGGAAGATAAAAACATGTCATCTGCCTAGTCCAGACACCAGGAATATTTTTCATAAAAAGTCTAGTCCAGCCTCTCTTGCCTGCAAGACACCAAGTAATGCATCACTAAATATAGCCAACACTGTTAACTTAGGATGTCCAACAAACCCTAAGAATAGTATATAAGGACATTATCTTATGCTGTCTAGGATCTGTGCCAAACAATAATACTTAAAAGGGAACTTGGGCATTAGAGCAGCTGAGGCTGTAACGAGGCTGCCCCATGAACTTACAGGTATGTTCTCTGAGGAGGTAGTTTGTTCTTCAGGTTTTTTTCCAGAGGCATTTAAGTTCTCTGGTAGTATTTCAAATCTTCTCTACGCAAGCCTGTGACAGCTTTTACTGGTTTCAACCTGTGAGATCATTCCTCAGTATCTTGGAGCTGCTTTTGATTTCTCCCCCATTCTAATGAATAGTGAGCTGTGCAACCTATCATACACCTGACCCAAAGTACCTGAAAAACGAGTTATCTATCAACAATAACTAAAAATTTTTTTTACAGCTGGCAAAATGACAACTGTGCTAAAAAAAGTAAAATCATCTATTACTTCTGCACTACTATCATTTTATGTATTCCTATTTCCTTCTTGGTACATTCCAGCGGGATTTCGTAACACAGCACAATGGGTTAATGAATATTGTTGCAAAGTCAAAATTACTTTTCAGTCACATATTGAAAGCCTCTTCAGATGACATCAGCTACAGAAATTTAATAACTGCAAAAATTCCCTTTTAGTTCAAACATAATGAAAAACCCAACATATTGTGTAACTGTAATTTGTGTCACAGAACCTTGACTTAAGCATGACTTAAGAAAATGGTAAAACCCTCTGTACAAATACATCAAGTGTCATACCAGTCTTTGTTGACAAAGATATAACTAGCTAAAAATCACCTTCATATAATGCTGAGTAGCATCTGATGTCATTTTCATCTCAATTACTTCAAAACTGAAAAAAAACATTCTATCTTCAGCTTGAGTAAACAGACCTCCTACTACACATCAGCTTTTAGTCTTTAAAACTGTTTCAGAGCTGGTAAATTAAATTTAAAGACTGGATTTGTTCAAGTACAAAACAAGTGCATTAAGATATCCATTTGAACAAACTGGTATAGATTCAGTTGTTCACTAGTAAGGTTAAGCTAGCTGGCCCTCCCTCTCTGCCTCACTCCAAGAAATAATTTACACATTGAAGTTTTACTACTCCAGCTACAACTATCCAACATATCCCATAAAACTGTTAAGCGGACAATGCACATGCAGCAATTAAAGCTGCAACTACCCTACACCCCTGAAACAATGTATTGGTTACATCCATGGCTTACTCAATTAGTTCAAGAACCCTAAGCAACTTTTGTTGTCTCTAAACCACATATTCTCCCTTCCCCCACAGCCTCACTCCTCTGTAAAATGGAATTTATTAAGCACCCTTCTCCAAACACAACAAGCCATTTTGACTGCCATGAGTCAGCTGGAATTGGTCTGCTATATAATATACTGAATCCCAACAGTTTGATTTCAAAACTGAACACCTTGCCCTAATATGATTTTAGAGCACCTCAAAAACAAATGCTAGGGATTTACAACACTCTCATAAGTGTCAATTCTTTTACTAACAATTAACATATATTTTAAACCTGTTTTGAAGCTACTCCTTTTTCTTGATTCTGAGACAGTACTCAAAAGTATCTTAAACTCTTTTCCTAAGACCACCACCATAACAGGAGAAGGCTACTCAGAAAGTAAACAAACCCTCCACTTGTGTTAACCTCTACTGGTTGTGCCCAGTGTCAATCTGAGAACATACCTGGCTCAGTCTCTGTTTTCGGTGTTAATTCCTCCTCTCTTGAAATGCTCATTTCTGTCATTTGCTGTGTTACAGGCAAAGCGGCAACAGGCACGTTTCTGTTTAAGCACAGTGGAACACATAATTTACATCAGTTTCACATTCATAATAAAAGCTTGCACTGTTCAGACCCATTAATGAACTACTGGTTCAGTCACTACTGATACATTATCCTGACTTTTGCTTCTACTACTACAAAACACACTTCTTTATTCTATTTTACAGGCAAGCCTGTAACAAATTAGTTCTGTAGATAAATAAAACCCATTCTTTTTACTGCAGCACTACAACACCAAATATTTGAATGACTTTTCAATTTACATGACTCCACAGAGCCCTGTCAGGTCCTTTTTCCTCTGCAGACACTCACTGCAACAAGGCAGGATTGCTGCAGGCCTTCCTGCACATGCACAGCTCATTCAACTGTCACAGTATAATCATGATTTTACCTTGTTTTTTCAGATGTGCTGCCAGCAGCACCTTCACAGTTGTTTAAGCTAGTATCTGTTCTCTGTACAGATGCAGAGTCTGAGGTAGGACTGTTTGAACCACTGGTTGTTCCTATGTAACAAGAATTTGACAAGTTATGAACAAATTGCAGAAAACACATTGATCAAATAGTCTCCTATACAGCTATGAACTGCTTGCATACAATTTTCAATGCTACTGCTTATTACTTTTTTGCTTAAAGACACCTTTTATTTAATAACCAAAATACAGATTGCATAAGAAAATGCTAACAGAAGTGGCTAAGTGGGAAAGCAAGTTACGGTCGAATGCCAAGCAAACCAGAACACATTACACACAAATTATTTTTATCTTTACTGTGCTTTAAAGAAGTATTCTCTTTGAATATTCTTTCAGTTTAGCTTTCAGAAGTTCTCCTAAAAAATGTTCTAGCATTCCTTGTAATCTTCTGTATATTTTATTTCAAAATAAATAAAGAAACACCCCAACAACCCCCACAGCCTTACCCATTGGGCTGATTCTACCACTATTCTGCTGTCGCTGAAGATGTTCTTTGTAGCAAACAGAACACATCCCATTTGTCCTAGGATTTCCATAAAATCCACATCCTGTACTACACAGCATAGGCCCTGGGGTCTGGTTTGTCTCCTGAGTCATCTCGATGCTGTAAATAAAACCAAAAACTGCATTAGGAGCTGGCATGTCACCAAAATCAATTACAGGGTTAAAAGTATTAAGAATTAAAAGAATTATATGTATGTCTGCTCACCCTGCCCCACCAAGTGGTACCGCCATTCTTAAAGAGGGTTATATGAATGCTCATATACCATTCAAGACTGCAATTTATTGCTAAGTAATGTCATTATGAACCTTTAAGACAAGAAAAAGGGTCATCATACTAATACTGAGAAATAATATACTTGCTGAGCACTGAACTGCATGTGCAGGTTAATTTAATTTGACAGCCGAAAAAAACTCCTTGAGTACCAGCTTCTAAGCACTAACAGGGATGTGCAGAATAAGTAAGACCAAGTTCATACCCACAAAAAAGTTCTGGCAAGTAACATAGCTTATTTTTGCTGGACTCCAGCAGAGCCAAGAAACTCCAGCAGAAAGTTTGCTGCCCTGCTTTTTCAGCACTGATCTCACAACATTTTGAGACTAATTCCACAATTAGCAGTACTTACTCTCACAAAACACTTCCAAGGGAGGTAACATTAACAACTCCAAACTGTTGAGTATACTCTATTACATAGTTTACGCATTTCAAAAGAAAAAAACCCCTTCTCTAATCAAGTTGTGTCAAGACTTCTAAGCCTCCCAGAGGCAGGGAGCACTAGGCATTTTAGAAATAAGGTTTTCACCTTCACTGTCTGTTAACCTCTGCAAAGCAAGGTTAGTAGAGAACTGCATAGCAGCCAAATCCTTGATTCCCAAGGGCAGTAAAACTGGAACACAGCAATCATGCATTTGCTACAAATTGAGGACATGTAATAATATTACATTAAAATTTAAATTTAGTAGAAGCTGTGCATATGGCATCCGAAGATATTTTAGTATAAACTTCGGACGAATGTTTTCCTATTCAGAAACTGTCACAGTAAGAGTATTCGACAGCTGACACTTGCTAGAAGTCAAAAATGCCAAAAGTGAACTCATTACATTGTAAAGAAAAATGCCTCTAATTAAGAGAGCTCACACTGCAAGCAGTAAACTTACGTTTTCCTGTACTGCAACTGACAAGTGCCTTTAGCTAAATTAAACTTCTGGGATCACAGTAAATCAAAACCAGGAGAAAGTAAACAAGCAAAATTCTTGTTTGCTGGTGGTCACAGGACCTAATTTTCCAGGTATAAATAACTGTACTATTTATAGCTTTGTAGCACCTTCCAGGTATAAATAGCTTCCTTTCTGGCTACAACACGGCTTCACACTTATTGTGATACAGTTTTACAGCCAAACACACTAGTCAAGGGAGCTAGAAAAAAGCCTGAACCACGTAGAGGAAATTAAAAAAAAAAAANGAAAGAGCTAACTAAGGCTATAAAAAAAAAAAAAAAAAAAAAAAGAAAAGGCTACTTCTGCCCTTTTGTTACTACCCAGGTAAGATCAACATGCTATCAAACACAGTCCCAACATCAACTGACCTGTTTAATTTCCAAGTTAGCGTGCTAAAACAAATTTCACCACTTATTAAATGCTGCTTTAGGTGCCAACTCTAACATTCTAGTACAAGCTAGACACTCAGCAGCTCCTTTGGTCTGCAGTCTTCCACTACTTGAAATGCATGCAACTAACGGAACGACCAAGTCGTTGCTACCCAACGCTGAACAAGTCGCGCTTTTTTCCAGGCTCCGGGAGGCGGTCGGGGTTTCAACCCGCGTTCACTTCCAAGGCGCCTCTCGGCAGTGGCAACTCCGCTACGGCGCCCGCACCCCGGCCGCCCCCTCACCGCAGCTCAGCGCCGGGGCACTCCCTGCCCGCTCGGCGGTGCCGCCGCGGCGGGTCGGTCACATGGGCAGACGAGCGCCTGCGCTTCCGCCTGTCAGCCGGCGGCGTGACGGGCCTGGGCCGCCCGGCCGCCCCCGCTGAAGTCAGTCCCTATTTATATCTCCCGCAGGCCGCCGGCTCCGGCGGGAGGAGGCGCCGGCGAAATCCGACTGCCCTTCCCTTCCAGGGTGGAGCGGTGAGAGTGGGTGCCGACCTGCAGCCCAGAAAATGCGGCATCACCGGCCCGCCGCCTCCCGCAATGGGCGCCCCAGGGCAACCATCCCTCCACAAATGCGCCCCGCAACCGGGGCGGGAAGGGTTACACCCAACCGCTCCTCCTCGACAAGAGTGAAAAACGTTACTGAAAAAGGTCTCCTTCCACCGACACCCCCGTCGTCACCAGCCTAACTCAGAGGAAGGGGAGGGTAAATCCCGTCAGCGACCTCGGCCGCGCACCTCAGTCACCCCTGGGGCCCCGAGGCCATGGCCGGGCTGCCGCCGTCCCGCAGGGCGATCCCACACTGGCGGCGTAACGACAAAAACGAAGCGCTGAAACCAGCCCCAAACCCGGGCACTGCGATAGCAACGGGCTCACTGACCTAAATACGGAATTGCCTCAGCATCCTCCTCGCGAAGAAGGACCACGATAACCACGAGAAACACAGGAACCAAACAAAAGGAGGATGCACAAGGGCTGCGCGGGTCACTCGCCGCTCAGGGCGGCGCTCGAGCGAGGCAGAGCCCAGTGTCGGTACGGGAGAACCGAACCGGCACAGGGCGCTCCCCAGGCGGGTGCAGTCCGGCGGCTGACTCAGACAAAGGGGGGGCTCCTGCCAAGGGCCCGCAGTGCCGCGCGTCTTAACTGCGTCGCCCACCCCCTCCGCCTCCTCCGCCCCTCGGACACAAAAGACCCGCGAGGCTGCCGAGCTGCCGAGCGGCGGCAGCGGGCGGGGGTGTCCGGCCGGGCCGCTCCTCGCAACCGCCTGAGTCACGGTCGGCCCCGCCGCCGGCAGGCCCCACGCCGCCGCCAGACACAGGAACCTCATTGTCTCGCCGCCCGCGCTGCCCCGCACCGGCCCCGCCGAAGGCCGAACGCAACGAGGCCACCCCAGGGGCGGCCCGGGCACACCCCACCGACGTGAAGGCCTCGCGGAGCCGAGCCCAGCCTGCCACCCCTCACCCACCTGTTACCGGCGGGGGCCACAAACCCCGCGGTGGGTGCCGAAGAAGGCGCCGCGGATAGCTCCGGGCGGCGGCGGCGGGGAGAGCGCGGGTTGCAGGGGGCGCCGGGCTGGCGGCCGCGCCGCCGCCGCTTCTCTCCTTTGTTCCCGCAGCGGCAGCGGCGGCCGTGTCGGCAGCGGCGCGAGGCGGGACCCGCCGTGCGTGGAAGGCGGGCGGCGGGAAAACGCTGGAGGCGGGTGGGTGGGGAGGAGGAGGAAGAAGACAGCGACGAAGAGGAGGAGGAGAAGGAGAAGGATGAGGAGGAGGAGGAGGGAGGAGCCCAGCCCGCCCGGCGGACGCGGCTCCTCCCCCTGCCCGCCCGCCGGTGCATGCGTGCTGCCGCCCCGCGCTCCGCCCGTTGCCGCTCTGGGGCGGGGCGGTCCCGGTGCCGCGCCGGCCGTTCTCCGCTAGAGCCACGTCACGGAGCGCGGCAGCCCCGGGCGGGGGAGGTTCCGCGCTGGCGGAGCGCCTACTTACCGCTAGGTGTCCGAGGGACCGAGTGCTCCAGAGCCGGCACACTGGGGCACGTCGAGTTTTAGAGAACGTAGACTGCCTTTAAAATACAGTTTTCTTGGTTATTTCTTATTATTTGACCTAAATTTTCCTACAGGAACCAGGCGTCCTATGAGATGGAAAGTAAAAATGCAGGAGCATTGCCGCGAAACGGACGAGAACTTCCAATTTAAATTGCCGATTATAAATTTCATTGCCAGTTGTCTGGTAACAAAGTCACTGCTCTTAAGAGCGGAGCTTCACAGAAAAAGAATAAGAAAGTAACCATACATTTTACTTAATCCATTGATAACTCTGCTTGCCATTTTAGACAGACTCTTGTCCTCCAAGAGGTTAGTAGTACTTTGCAAAATACCATGAGATTCACAAATACTGCCTTGGAGACCTTTTTTAACGTGATGTTTGTAAGGTCAGGGACTCATAAAAGGAGGACACTCCCAGGGTAACCTTAGGATTGTACCACAAAGAGCAAAAAATCACGACGGTGATTTTGGACCTCCTATTGTTTGCTTAGCAGCATCACAAGCAAGCTCCCTTCTGAGGAAATGGATGACTGGTTCGAGGGACACAGTTTTAAAGAAGTCTTCTCTGATGAACATAGTCTGATGTAGACCAGAAACATACTGCTTTCATTGTCTTACAGCTGTTATTTCTCGTTGTATGTTGTGAATTCTTCAAAATGTGCGTAGATAGAACTTGGCAGATGAGGGAAGCAGGAGGTTTGGGAATCTGAGCAGAGTTCCAGACGCTGCTTTGAAAGACTGTAAGCTCATCTCTGGATGAAGGGCATCTACCCACTGAAGAGGCTTTAACTGTAGCATTCCTGAAACGTTTTGGTGGAGATACATTGTTTTTGGACATAAAAGTTTTGCAGTCCAACAGAGGGATGAGTGACCATCTTTCCCACAGATTCTTCTCTAAAATGCATTGGACTACTTTACAGCATATAATTTTAAGTTTTCACCTAAGAAGGATAGCAGATGACTGTCAGTACTTTCTCCTTGCTACTTTCTTCTGTAATGCTGACATCTGAGTACTTCACCTCCATTGTAGGAACTAGAAGAAATGTAGAGGATGACTAGACTACAGGGTCTTCATGCTCTTTTTCTGTGTACTACTGAAAGTATTATGAATTCCTGTTCTGAGGTACCAGAAGATAATAGTTAATTATTATTACAATTATACGTATTAAAATATTAGAATTATCGTTACTTTGGTGCAATTTTAGGCATGCTGAGTTATGAATCTCTGTGACTGTGGTGAACAAGTGCCTCAATGAAGCTGGCTGTATTGATCCTGACCAGTGCTTCTCAATTTCCTCTCCTTGTGCCAGTGACACATCAGTCTTGTCCAGACTTATTTTAATCTTTAGAGTTTACTGTGCTCCCAAAAGTTGTGTCAGTTAGTGGACTATTCTGCATGGTATTCTCTTTGTGCAAATCCTCACATTCTGCTCCCATATCTCTCATTTTCAATCCTCAAGACCTCTTTTTATATGATGCTTTAATACTTTTGTACCTCGTTTTCTGATGCTGCTTTGAATAGTTTTCCATCAACAGGTTACCCAGTGGCTGGCTCAGCTACTAGTTTAATTTTTCTAATGACTGCATTACTTTAAAACCAAAATCAATGCACAGAAGATAATCTGTGGTTTTTAGTCTGTACTTGTGTCTGGAAAACAATATCTGACCATAGATGTTACAGATTTCTCCATCCAACTCTTTTCTGCAGCATTGCAAGGAAGAATGTTTGGATGTTTCTGTCATCCAAAGCACTGAAGTTGTTTAAGATTCTTAGATAATCTAAATCAGTGGTGTCCAAAATGGGATACACAAGATGATCTAATGGGATGCAGGAAGAAAATACTAGAACTTCAGTCATGTGTATATATATAACCAATGAAGTAAGTACATGTACACTAGGTATGTGTGCTCAAAAATGCTTTACTAATAGGGATGCACCAAAAAAAGTGAAGTTGTAGGAATCTTTTTAGGTCACACAGAAATCCAAGTAATTGCTGTGCCCCAACAAATTTATCAGTGGAGACCACTGATCTAAATTATGCCTTTTTTTTTTTNTTTTGAGTTTGTTTGTTTGTTTTGGAGTTTTTTTTATGTAATAGGAGGATAGATTATTTGCTTTATGTGGCCATGTATCTTCCTCTCAATTATTTTCCTAAAATAATTGTGTACTGGTAGTGTATATGTACTTGTCTTGATAATCCTGATTGACTTTTTTCTTCTTCCTACATTTTAATAGGAGTCAGGTAGGGTCATTCAGACTGCAGGGAAATTCTGCCCACTCTAGTACTTTATTTTATGTATCTAACAATTAAAACATTGCTGTAATTTGCCTTGTTGGATTTCTCTGTACTTTTGAGCGTCTCCTAAGCAAATATCAAACTGTATTTGTGGTATGATCACGTGTCCTGATACAGAGAGCCTGAAAAGTGACTGGTTCTTAGTCTTGGAGAATCAACAAATGTATTTTAATTTTTTGCAAAAGAGATGAGTATTTGGAGACGGATGTTGTAGTTGTAGTGTTGATCGGTAAAGAGATCAGAGGGGTGAGGTAGCAGAGAATCTGCATTATGAATGCAGGTGAATCTGCAGCACCTATTTGTTCAGTACAGGTGAGCAATGTCCTTGTTCACATAATGCTCATGGTAGTGGCAACATTCTTTTGTCTGTGTAGTTGTACAGACCCTGCTAAGCTACCAAGCTCTACCTATGGACAGTGTTACTTTCTAAATACCTTTCCTTATGACTGATGTAATTGTAAACTAGGGTTTGATACTAGGATGTATGTCATAATAAAGATAAATTCATCAGGACACAGCAATTAGATTTCTGTGTAGACAGAAAAACATTCCTACAACTTCATGTGGAGCAATTCACCTTTCTGTCTTTTCCAAGTGGGATTCCTTTGACCTAATTTGAATGTATGAATTATAATTTGCTTACCACAGAGATGTAAATATTTGTCAGGATATTGTCAGTACTGGTCTATGAATGCCCTCATCGGTCTAAGGAAGAACACCCGTCCCTCTCCACCACCACCCTAAGACAACATAATTTTAACTCTTTCCTCACTTTCAGGAGCTTTCAGGACAATACTATTTCTGTTTTCAATTTCATCAGAAAAATGTCTTATTTCCCTTCCCTGTACCTCAACACTTTCATATGGTGGGAACCCATAAATATTAAACTATTGGATCAAAAGCAACCTATAGTAAATTTCCTCAGAGAATGAAAATTATGAATATGAATTGGAGGAACCATAAAATAAATCTAACTTTTTAAGGTGCTTAGATCATTCATAAAAAAGAGCCCAAGGAATTCTTATGCCTTGCAGCTAAGACTGGATCAAGGACATAGAAACGAATAAACTTTACATCTGCTGCCACATGGAGACTCATGCAGTACTAGCAACATTGTAATGAATAGATTTACAGGGCACTGGGTGTAAAGAAGCCAAAATTATTTTATGACATGTATGGAGCATTTTAAAAGATGGGATTTTAACGGCATAACAGAAACTTGCATATCAGGACAAAAAAATTCCTCACTAACAGGAGTAAGACAGAGTACTGCCAACTTCAGAAGACTAGAGCTAATATGAGGCTTTACTCAGTTATTTTGAAAATTTGCTTCCTGTTTACATTTTCAATAGGCCTTAACTGAGCAGTAGGGATTATGCTAACTTTTCACTGAAAGATACCTTTTGTGGGAAAACCAACTGATAGCCCCTGATTCTAATAGTTATTTATATTATTGTATTGTTTCTTAACATTACCTATATTATGTATTATATGTTATTTATAATTTTATTGGGATTTCATAGCTACATATGGTTATGTAACAGTCCATGTAATTTGTGACTCTAGAAAATAGTAATCAAAGAAGACTATTAAATACAGTTTGATTTCAAAGGAAGATAAACATGTTACAAGAAATGTAATGTTAGATAGTTTAGATGAACATACATTTAAATAGAAGGGCAGGTTTTCCATTCTGATACACCCTTTGTCTTTTTTGCCTCTGAGTAGTGGAAACTTAAAAGCAATTTGTTTGAACTTTGGTTCAATTCTCAGGGGTGTCCACAAATACATGCCTGCCTGCAAAACTGGATAAAGAGGGATCAGTACACAAATTATTTCTTTCTGCAAATTTATGTGGTTTTATGTTAAAGTGTTCTTCTGGGACAATAAGGACTGACTGAAAATTGAGTCTATATTATGTTAAGCTGTCTTGGCATATCACCTTTAGACAGCACAAGTTGTTTGGTGAAGCATCCAAGCCCCCCTTCTAACTAAAATACTAACATGGTTCTGAGGTCTTGCTTATTTTCTGGATTTTTTGAATGTTCAGTGGCCTGTGGAAGATGGAGTTACAGTATTTCAGTGTGCTGTAGTGTATGCATGTCCATGTAGGGACATCATGGCATCTACTGCAATTTGAGGTGACTTAAAGACACTTCTCTGTAACCACAGGTACTCATTAGCAGAATTTAATTAACTGATAGCACCAAATTTGTACATATCAGTAGACATGCAAGTGCACCAGAAATCTCAAATGTCTCCACTGTATCCCCTAGTAATTCTGCTGTAACTCATGTAGAGGTCAAAACAATGCATTCCCAGAGAAGCCATCTGTCTGATGCATAGCCAGACAGAGACAGTCTTTAAAGAAGAT
Source organism: Rhadina sibilatrix (assembly GCA_013400275.1). Lineage (NCBI taxonomy): Eukaryota > Metazoa > Chordata > Aves > Passeriformes > Phylloscopidae > Rhadina > Rhadina sibilatrix. The sequence goes on from VWYO01011374.1 coordinate 275,357, forward strand.
GCTTTGGCCAAGTTCCTGTAAGCTCCAACCAGAACAGAAACCTCTGTCCTTCAAGGTGTAGAAGTTACAACACCTAGAGATCCAGTTACCTAAAATTCTGAAAAGCTTTTGAACATCTTGAGGTAAGTGAGTTTTAAGAGGTATGTGGCAACTCAGGAAAACTTAGCTGAGTATTAGTCTGATTTCCACAATGGCTTGTTTCATGTATTGACCAGTTTGGGCTTCTGCAAAGGGATTCTTTGCATGCTGGCCCAGTATTATTGCTGTGGCAGCCTCAGATGATGTTCCTCAAATTGTGAATGTAAAAATGTTCATGAAGAACTTTCTCTCATAAGCCATTTGCATCCGACTCTTTTCAGAACTGTCCATGTTCTTGTTTTGGCAAGTCTTTAAACTCTCTGTGACTTAGTGTATTTTAAAACCCTTGTAGATGTAAACAAATGCAGGTAATCTCATTATGAAGATGCTAGTTTGATTTTCATGATTCATATCCAGAAGTAAGATATGTTTGGAAAAAACACACTGCCACTGCTGAGAATGCAGTTTGAAAGATATAGAATATGCAGAATTAACAACTCTGAGAAAGCATTTATTTCATGGCCCTCCAAAGGCAATACAAGTCTTTATTACCTGCTTATTCATTTCTCAGCACTTGAAGATTTCTTTGTCTGTGCATTTCTGACCCATTTACAGATATCTGATGGCACCAGTTTCTAACTTCTGCTTGTCCCTTTTACAGTCTTGCTAAAAAGTTCATTTGTAAATTTATTTATAAAAGAATAAAGTAGTGTTTACCTAGAATATAAGATAGTGGTGATACAGAAAAGAATGCAGATGGCAGCAGGGAGAGCTGTCTATACAGGTGCACTTCCCAGTATGTCTTGCCATTTTGGGTAGTGCTGCATGCCCCCTTGCCTTTTAATCTGAATTCAAATGCAAAAAAAA
>VWYO01011374.1:276307-288128 GCA_013400275.1 Rhadina sibilatrix
AAAAAAAAAAAAAAAATCCAGTGATTGCAACATTGATTTATAATATTGATACATAAGACATGTAGCATTTTTCCTGCTGATCTCCTTACATTTGCTGCTTCTTTTGTAAAGCCCCCAGTCCTAGCAGAAGATACATTTCTCTCCTGAGATGAAGAGTGCCTGCTCTCCCTTCTGTACTGGGATCAAAGTGGGAATTACGCTGAACCTTTCTAGAAATCAGGTCAATACCTGAGTATGGATTTATGTACTAACTTTTGAACGTGTTTGTCTAATAGACTGGGACAAGAGCACGTGTGATGACAGTGGGAGAATCAAAGGATCCTTGATGCCCTGCCATTTATTTAATCTTTTGGAGACTACATCAATACTCTCAGTACTCCTCCTTGTTAAATATTAGCCAGCCTGCTGTGCTAGTTCGGAGACTCAGTTAAACCTTTTTCTAGACATACAGCCTTAGAAGCAAATTTACTGATATGAATGTCTCCCCATGGCATCATATTACTTTTTCCGCTCTGCTGGTAGGTGGGATTGGCCAGTTTAGTTTTTTTTCTTCGTAATCTGGAGGTTGAAGGCTGCAGAGGCAGGGAGAATCTCCACTGAGAGCTGACACTCAATGTGAAAATACTAAGGGAGGTTTCCAGGCCTATCAAGAGCAACACCAGGGATACCTCCATAGGCACTTTGGCTTCATTCATTGAGGCTCACGGTAGTCCTGAAAATTCAGTCACCATGGGCCTGAAAATCCCTATAATAGTCCTTTAATAAAATAAGCATTCAAAAAGTACAATACAATGCAATGGAATACAATGCAATGGAATACAATGCAACTCAATGCAATGCAATGCAATACAATATAATACAACACAACACAATCCTGTTATGAACATTTCTTAAACTGGGAAAATATATAAATTATCACAACTCTAAGGAAGTATTCATTCTTTGGAGATTTGTTTTCTTTTCTTGTTTCTTTTTTCAGTATGTCTAAGAATGCTGTATATCCTATATCTTTTCATCCTCTTAGATTTTCAGTACCTGGGCTTAATTTATTTGTTTTAAACACCTTTTTATTTTTAGCATTATCCTTTCTGATGGGTTTCTGTTGTTGATAACATTTCTATTATCTGGTTTCAACATCACAATTTTTTCTTAAATCTCACAGTTTATGAGTGAGGTGGATTTGAAAGTCAGGTAGTTGTGGGGGAGTTTACTGAAGGTGTTTATATTGGACTGAGTTCTTGGAGCTTTGGATTTGCAGTTCAGTGGAATTTGAAGTCCTTTCTTGTTGATCCAACTCTGTGTCCTCATGGTTGCAGTAGTGGTATTTCCAGAACATTTACAATGCTTTTTCAAAATATATTTTCTCTATCATCAGAATCCCACCAGAAGGAAGCTGTCCAAGGACCTTCTGTACATTTTGAAGAAAGCCTTCTTCAATTATGTGTGCCAACTATGCACATGAAAGAGAAATTTATTTTTTTTTTCCTGAAAAGAAATGCAGTGGCCAACAGATACCTTTCTTAAATGGTCAGTTTTTAAGAAGTAGTTGAATATCACCTTGTTAGCCTGGTCTCCTCCCTTCTTTCCTAAGAGTCAAAGTATTTGTTTAAGGAGGTATATGTCTTGGTCTAAGACAAGTTAAAGGGGTACACAGTCTAAAGTGAGTTACCTCCCCTGTAGTTTAACCAATCCCTTTCCACTAATAAGGAGAAGCAAATATGAGTAGATGTAAGTGAAAAAAGTAACAGTTCACAAAAAAAAAAAAAAAAAACAACAAAAAAACCCACAAAAAAACCCACAAAAAACAAAAACAAAAAACCAACCCCCCCCAAACAAAACAAAACAACAACAACAACAAAACAGAACAGAACAGCATCAGGCAAAAAATAACAGTGATCATCACTAGTTATTAAGTTGCTGAGATCACACTGACTCCAGGGACAGAGTGACACTCCAGCTGGCAGAGCAATGCCCAGTATGGTGGCTCCATTGCTGACCGCTGTGTGGAGGCAAAGGGAAATGGTGGCAGCTCTGCCCTCCCTCACAGCAGCAGCTGTGTCTGCAAATGAGTCTGGAAGCTCTGGTGGCTCGTACTCACTCAGGGGTTGGTACTCGGTCGGGGGCTGGAACTCATGGAGGGATGACATTCTACTGTCAGCAGCAGAGAGCAAGTAGCCAGCTTGGGCAATTCAAATTCTGTTGTCTCGCTTTCTCCTCCCGTACTCCATAGCTATATATATATATATATATATATGCTGCTGTTCCCGTGGGTGTGTTGCAGGGGCAAACACAGTGCCCTCAAGCACTGAAAATGATACCCTCTGGCCGTTACTGCTGCAAAGTTCACTCTGAAAAGTTTTTGACTGTGAAATGCAGCTTCTTGGGTTGCTACTGCTGCTAGTAGAGCCAAGAGGCAAGAAGCAAGAGAAGCAAGAGACAAGAGAGAGCCTAGTGTCAAGCCCACAAACAAGAGAACTCAGCTTGGGTGACTCCGACTCCTAAAAGGGTCCAGCAACCCCCTCTGCTGCCCTTTAGTTTCATTTCTGACTACACAGTAACAATTTTGAGCACAGACAGATAAGGAATACAATAACATTTTGGGTTATCCAAGAGAGTGTTTTATCTCAGCCTTACTTTTCCACTTCTCTTGATTTGTCACTTCAACATTCGAAAAGCCAAACATAATTACACCTAAGAGTGTAGTTTAATATTGAAAACATTTCTTTCATTTGTTCAAAGGAATTAGCTTTTGCAAGACAGGAGCAATATACTATGAGCAGTGTTTTGATGAAAATGACTACTACAGCTCATAAAACACAAAGCAAAGATATAGAGTATGGGAGAGCTTAATGAAGTTTGATTTCACTGGCAAAAAAGGGTAAATCTGAAGTATAACTAATAATCTGAATTTATATTTGTGTAATTTTTTTATATCTTATTATTTACTGGTAGCTTTATATTTGGGAAATTTTCTCTCTTCCAGTCCACAGAAAGTCATACACACACAGCTGGTGGGTTTTTAAGTAGACAGTCTGTTAATAATGTTCTGCAGGTACAGCTGCTAATTTTGAGACTTCATTTCTTGGCTGCCTCTAGGCCAAATTAGGAATTAGATAACTGTGGTGCAAGTTTGTACAACAGATACATCCTAAAGATATCTCTGACTAATTCTGTGCTACAGATGCTTCTGGTGCATGCCGAATGCCAAAATACCAAAACTATGTTTTTATACCTGTGGCTTTGTTCATCTGTAGAAGGAATGGGAAAGCAGATTTATTTTACTAATACCAGAGATGCTTTTGTAGAACAAGAGTGATTTGTCATTACAATATAGTAAACTTGCTATATTGTACTTTTCTTTTTTTGTGGCAAAGACAGAGATACCTATTTGCAGACTTTACTGTAGTACTGACATCTTGTAATCTGTTTTGATTCACTTGGCAGTCTTAAACTTCTTCCCACATCCTTTGAAAATTAAGAAACCATTTGAGATCAAAAATGCTTTTCAGTGAAAAAAATGCAATATTTGACAAAAAAGAGTCAAGAGTGGATGTATAGAATGGGGTCACCAGTGAGAAGGGACATCATACAGGGAACCTGGGCACCTGTGTGCTATTGAGCCAGTGTGATGCATGCAGGCAAACTGGGAATCTGTCAGAAAAACCACTAATTAAGCACCTCTACTTGCCTAAATTCAAGCTAACATATTGTATCTTCCACTTTCTGTTTTTTCCACAGGACTGCTTGTCAAGTACAAACTGGCACAATGCTGAGATCCAGGATTCAAATTGGCATTCCCTGTCACTTGAGGTACAGAGTGCATAGCCCAGTTAGTTGACCTGCAAACTCAGCAATATTGGAGCCATATTGAGGAAAGTGGAATTGAAGCCAATTCTTGATAGGATCAAAGCCAGGGGTGAGGAAATGGGTGTGCTTAGGAAATTGGCTGAGTCACTCAAGGAACCAAAAGAAACGTAACTGATTGTCATCAGTCTCAAAATGATGACCTCAAAGTAGTTAAAATGATGTAGCTGAGAATAAGGAATAGTTATAAAAGGTGACAGGCAACAGAGGAGCACAATTAGCCCTGATATTTTATAACATCTGTAACTTGGGTCCTTTTGTAATTGATTATGGAACTCTAACTGTCTGTAAGTGAGCAAAATGTAAACAATATGAGCATTGCATATGTGCAATTAGGACAACAGAATGAGGCCAAAGACAGAAAACTGTAGCAGTTACTAAGTCTAACCAGAACCCTATAAAAATACCTGTGGATAATACCAAATACCAATTGCTCTCTTTTGGGGAAGCTGATTTTATGGCAAACAGATAATCAAGATGAGTATTTCTTCCCAAGGAAGGTACCAACAGACAGAGCATAGAAAATTACATCAACAGTCTCTGGGCATCAGGACAACTGAACCATGAAGAGATTATAGTGTGCATTTTTCCATTCTCTGTTTCTCTTTGCTATACTTTGGAAAAATACCACTGCTTTGTTAATAAAAAAAACAGTGTGTTTACCCTCTAAACTTGAGGCTGTCTATCCCAGAATTTTTAAAAGTAGTCTAAGTGTCATTATTGATAAAATTCCAAAATAATATAAAGTAATGGAACTGGTAATGAGAGGAAAATACAAAAATCTATGGAAATTCTGCCTACAGATTTCCTTGCTATATCTCTTGCTTGTAGTTTCAGCCTCTTAAAGGAATTCACCTGGAAAAAATTGTTGACTTTTTTGTCATGATATCTCCCCTGCAAACTTGTCCTGCAAACAGACACTTAGAAAGTTTTGTGTCTGGGCATTGGGTTAATACCCAATCCCTTCCCTCACAGCAAAATTAACCTAAATGTTATGCGCAATATTGTTGACTTCTTCTACTACTAATTCAGTTTCTGGAACTTTGCTCTGTAGCAGAAAGACAGGAGAGAGTAGCCAGACCTTTCCAGGTAAGCCCTGATGCCAGCCAGGGCACAAGTTGGGGGAGGGGTGGTGCCCATGGGTGGTTACACTGTGAGTTAAGCAGTTCTGAGGAGCATTTTTTTGACTACCTGCTGGAAATCTGATTTCCACTGCCAGGAAGACAATATTACAGAACCAGCTGGGAAGGTCCTGAACTGTTCTTCCTCTGTGTTTGCTCAACAGCACAATGGGAAAATCTGCATTGTGTTTGCTTACCCACAGCCTAACCAGCTTAGCTGGCTTTGTTTCAGTTTAAACATTAGTGGTCTTTCAAAGGTACTAAGCTGTACTGACTGAACTACACTAAGTGAAAAATAAACTTGTGTTTGGTTTCTAGCCTGGGCCTATGTGGAAGGTCAGACAGCTACAGAAACTGAGCTGAGTAGCGCCCCCAACCTCTTGGCCCTGGTACAGTGGAAGCCATGGGAGAAATAAACTCAAGGCAAGAGCAAAAGTGAAGACATCATGTCCAGTCACTCTGACTGCTCTGACAGGAGAGGATGTAAGAAGGACGTTGGTGGCACAGAAGAATGTGACAGACACTGCATAACCAAAAAGATTGTGTTACTAACAGAACAGAGGCAAAGGGTTCTGAGTGGAAAATTTTGTATGGAACTCAGAGAACTATAAATACAGGTGATAGTGTAATTAACTGGCTTTGCTTGCATAGCATGGTCCATGTCTCTCAATCCCTGCAAATGGTGTTCCTGTATGAGGAATGACAATTTGCCTACCTGAGCATCTGGCAGGGAGCCCCATGGAACTGGAAGTGCTGCTGAAAGGAAGCAGGAGCTGGCCAGCAACAATGCCTTCAGGTTTTGAAGATGAGCTGTGGGTAACATGGGAAGTAATATGTCCTCAGAAGAAAAATGTGGTTTTGAACTTATGTCTAAACTTTTAGAGAAGCACAACAAATCAGTTCTTTCTCACTCTCTTAAGCTGATTTTATGCTGGGTGGAATCACACATTAAAGGGTTAAACATCAGCACAGTTTTCACAGAGGAACTTTGGGATGAAGCGGGGGTCAAGCTCTGGGATCAGGCAATGAGAGGTGTTACGATCATGGCTGGTTTCTTACCCCTTTGGACTTAAAGCTCAGGAGGGTGCCAGGAAAGAACCCACTGCCCCCTCAGCAACAGGCAAGGACTCTGCAGAGGAGCTTTTAACATCCCCCGTGCCCTCTCTTCTGCAAAAGGACAAGTTTCTAATATGCCAATATGAGCCCGTGAAATCCAATTTACTGCCTCTGATGGGGATTCAGAATTTGAGGAGGATTCCTTTGATCCTGGACCTATTAACACAGAGAATGAACCTGATTTATTTCCCCCTAATTCATATAACAATTGACAATGGCTCTGGCATCAGGGACTAGAAGCAGGTCATTTAGAAGTTGGGCAAATGATTGTTGCACCAGTTATATTAATATATTCATATATTCATATATTCATTCAGTTATATGCACCAGGGCAAAGACCCTCTGCTTGGGAAGGTCTGTCTTTCTCATTCATCAAAGAATTATAGTACACCATGATGCAATACAGTATTAATTCTCCATATTTTATTAATATGCTCTCCACTGTTCTCAATTCCTATGCTATGACTTCTCTTGATTTAAAGTCAGTTTCCCACCTGCTACTTTTGTCAACAAGATATACACTCTGGGAGGAGTGGAAATGGAAAAAGCTTTTAGAAGCAAGGCTATCCTATGCAGGAAATACAAATCAGCAAGCTGTTGCCTTAACAATTGAACAGCTCATGGAGACAGGGCAGATTCACATCCGGATGCTCAGGCAAGGGGAATTCCCTGGGAAGTTTTAGACTATATTAGAGATAAGGTATACCATGCTTTTATGAAAGTCCCTGATGCCAGCAAAACACAAAAGACTTTCACATCCATAACTCAAGGGGCAAAAGAACCTTATATGCAATTTATTGATTGTCTTCGAGAAGCATTAGACAAAAAGTTGCTCATCAAGAAGCTCATGATATTATTCTTTTAAAGTTAGCAATAGAGAATGTAAACAGTGACTTTCAAAAGGTTCTTAGGCCACTTAAAAATCCCAGAATTATAGAAATGGGTGAAGCTTGTAATCATATTGGAATGGTCGAACACAAGTTTGAAACTATGGTTTCTGCTTTTACTGCACTTAAGATGCAGTAAAAGCAGATGGCCCCTGATGCCACAAGACAGACTTGTTTTGGCTGTGGAAAACCAGGCCAACTTAAAAGAGACTGCCATGCCTCAAAAGGAGCAAAACCAAAAAAATCCACCTGGGTTTTGTCCCAGATGCTGCAAAAGATGGCACTACATTAACTAGTGTCACTCTAAATATGATAGCAACGTGATCTTGGGAAACTTGAATCAGAGCATGGGACGGTGATGTACTCAGACCAAAAAAAAAAAAAAAAAAAGGGAGCTGAGCTCCTCAGCAGGAGTGCTGCTGCCTTACAGCCAGCCATCAGCGGAAGCACAGATGTGGACCTGGCAGCAGGTGGTAACTAGTGGTAACTATTTTAGATTCTTCCATCCATCTAATCTCCTTGGGGGTTAGTGGACCTTTAGGGCAGGGACAGAGTGTGTTGCTTTTGGGGTATTCTTCAACTATTTTAACAGGATTGTTTGTGCTCCCAGGAGTAATAGATGCAGACTTTTTAGGAGAAATCAAAATCATGGTCTTTACCCATGTACTGTATCCCAGGGTTCTAAAGTTGCTCAATTAATATTTTTTACAATGCCAACACCTACTAACACAGTGAAGAAACAGAGGGGGGAAGAAGGTTTTGGGCCCACAGGAGCACATCAAATTTTCTGGACTCAGCAGTTAACTGTTCAATGTCCCACTTGTGAATGCAAGCTGTCATGGCAAGAGCAGCATGTCACACTCACAGGCATTATTGATGCAGGAGCCAATGTCATGGTTATTTTACAAGCTAAGAGGCACCATAGAATGCCACTTACTATGACTCCTCAAGAACTCACTGGCATTGGTGGGAGCAGTACTAGCTTTCAATTAAGGATTTTATCCAAATTGTAAGTCCTGAAGGACACACTGCTACTACTAAGCCTTTTGTTTTGAAAATTCCCATGGTATTATGGGTCCATAACATGCCCTTACAGATGGGAGAAAAGGATCTCATTTTTTGTAGGGGTCACTGATTTGCATGCTACCCTGAAACTGACCTGGAAAACTAACAAACTGGTGTGGGTAGATCAGTGACCCCTGCAAGCTGAAAAACTGCGTGCCTTAAAAAACCTGGTTAATGAACAGCTGCAGGCAGGACATATTGTCCCCTCCACAAGCGTGTGGAACTGTCCTGTGTTTGTCACTCAGAAAAGAAATGATAAGTGGCATCTGCTTCCTGATCTCAGGAAAAAAAATGCAGTCATGGAAGATACAGGAGCCCTGCAGCCAGGCCTCCCATCGCCTACCATGACTCCTCAAAACAGGCACTTAACAATCATTGATTTGAAAGATTTTTTTTTTTTTTTTCACAATTCCTCCGCACCCAGAGGATGCATCAAAATTCAACTTTTCAGTGCCCAGTTTAAACATGTAAGAACCTTTGCAAAGATTTCACGGGGTAGTTTTACCCCACAGGTTGAAAAACACAATTTGCCAGTGGTTTGTTGCCTGGGCACTTAGTTCCATAGGCAAAGCCCCATGTGCTACTATATCACTATATGGATGATATTCTCATTGCAGCTGAAAAACAAGATGACATTAAGGAAATCTTAGCCCTCACCACAGAAGTTGTAAAATGTGCAGGACTGCAAATAGCTCAGGAGAAGATTCAGCAATACTCCATGGCAGTATTTAGGTTGGTGTATTAGATCTCAAACAGTAGAGCACTGCAATTATAAATTCAAAGCAAAATTTCTACATTACATGAAGCACAAAAGTTGCTAAGGACCATTAATGGTGTGAGACCTTTACTGGGAATTACAAATTCAGATTTTGCTCCTCTTTTTACATAGTTAAAAGGAGAGTCAGATTTGTCTTCCCCAAGACATTTGAATCATGAAGCACAATTGGCCTTGCAAAAGGTGGCAGATGCTATTGCCCATAAGGCAAGCCTTATGATGGGTCCTTAATCTTCCATTTTTGCTAAACCTTTTAAATCCTTCACCGCAATCACATGCCTTGCTGTTCCAATGGGATCCTAATATAGCCGACCCCTTGTTTATCATTGAATGAATATTTTCCTCATCAAATGGCAAAGACAATTGTTACTTAACATGAAATGTTTGCACAGCTCATTATTAAGGCATGACAGAGATTACAAACATTGGCAGCCTGTGATTTTGAACAAATTTATATACCTGTAACTATTATCTACCTGCAATGGCTTTTGCAAATGTCAGGACTGTAATAAATAGCTAAAGCCAATTTAAAATAAAGTAGAATTTATTGCCAGATTGCCAGTGAAAAATCACAGAAGGTCTGACAAGGGTCTCGGTTTGAAACTTCTCGGGGCTTACTCCATTGCTCAGTCCAGAATTTCTATAGAGGTTTTTTGTTCCAAGATGGTGCTGCTGATGAAATCACAGTTTCTAGCAGCCAGCATGAATGGGCTTCCTGGGTGTGCTGGGTGTATCCTGAGTATCCCTGATGTCTCGGTCAGGATCCATTCTTCTGGGCCATCAGCTCTTATCAGATACCAATTGCTCTTGTGCTGCTCCCTTCATTGGTATTGTAATGCCTTTGTCCTCTTCCCTAACTGGGAATTCCTCTGAGCTGAAAGGGTTTTCTCTGACATTCTTTAGGATTGTATGTTTTACCATCACCTATTCTAGTAAGCATTACATTTATATAAAACATAGTCTATGAACCAACATATACTGCAATAATATGAGAGGTTTCTTGTAGAACTGCCAGCTCAGCACCCACCTGAGCCTGCAGTGCCCCTAAGTTTTATAAACTTTTATTCTGATAACACAATTATCACAAAGAACATATTCTACCCTTCACCAATATCAACTTATTAGGAAAACATGAATTAATTCCTCATAACATCGAGGAACATGAATTAACATATACTACAAGGACCTTTTCAGATTGCATTAGCTGATTTTTCAGGTCAGATTACTCTCCATTTATCACCTCATAAATGGTGAGCTAACTTTAATATTGTTTTAAAACCCAAGCATAGTGAAACTCCTTTACAAGCTCTCACAGTATTTACTGATGGTTCTGGCTGATCCCATAAATCTATGTTACTTTGGATGATCATGATACTGGTTCATGGGCCTCTGATGTAACTGTAGTTTCTGGGTCCCCACAAATTGTGGAATTAGCTGCAGTTGTTTGTNTTGGATGATAATGATACTGGTTCATGGGCCTCTGATGTAACTGTAGTTTCTGGGTCCCCACAAATTGTGGAATTAGTTGCAGTTGTTTTTGCTTTCCAAAAATGGCCCACACCTCTTAATTTAATAACAGATTCTGCTTATGTTGCAGGTATTGTTGAAAGAGCTGAAGCTGCTGTTTATTAGAAGTTTCCAATGCCGATATTTTCCAGTGGTTACAACAATTAATGTTCCTTTTAGATGCCAGACAATACCCTTATTTTGTTATGCATGTTTGCTCTCACACAACGTTACCTGGCTTTATAGCAGAAGGAAACTGACAGGCTGATTTACTTACTTTACCTGTCCAGGAACTCCCTGATTTTTTTTGCACAAGCCAAACTTTTTCCATTCCAAAAAGCCATTCCTTTTTTCATCAAAATGCTGCAGGTCTTTGTTGCACATTGCTTTGAAGCGGCAACAAACAAAAGCCATTATTGCTGCTTGCCCTGATTGTCAACATCATAATATTGTGGCAGGCTCACTGGGCATTGACCCACATGGCCTACAAAGCCTCCAGATATAGCAAACTGATGTCACCCACTACCCTGAATTTGGTTGCCTCAAATATGTTCGCTCATCCATTAACACCTTTTGAGGTGCATTATTTGCATCATGCCATACAGGTGAAACTGCTAAAGGTGTTTGCCAGCATTTTTTGGCCACTTTTGCAACTTTAGAGATTCCTCAGCAAATTAAAAGTAATAATTGTCCTGCTTACACTTCTCAATGGCTTTTCTCCTTTTTCACCCTGTGGGAAATGTCTCATATCACTGGCATCCCTTACTCCCTCACAGGACAAGCAATTCTTGAATGTGCTCATTCAACAGTTAAACGCCTTTTGGCTCAACAGAAAGAGGGAGTGCAGGGATGTACTCCAGTGGAATGGCTACACAAGGCACCATATATTTTCAATTTTTAAAATTGCTATGCTGATAGCAAGGTCCTCCCTATAATAAAACACTTTTCTGCTTCTAAAGAAACATCATTAGGCATAGGTAAAAAGCGCGAGTCCTCATAAAAGACCCAGAAAGTGGAAAAATCATAGGCCCATTTCCCCTTATTAGATGGGGAAGGGATTATGTTTGTGTTTCCACACATACCGGTCCTCCTTAGGTTCCTTCCAAGAACATTAGATCCTTCACTGAACAGTCAGCTGATCAAAATACAGGAAAGGAATAAAAGATAAATCTTCCATCCTCAGAGAACCAGTTGATCATACATCCAGAGGTGGTCGCAGGTCTGTTAACTTCCTTTCCCTGCTTGAGCTGTCACACAGGGGATCATCAAGCGTGGACTCTGTGTGAGTGCCAAAGGTGTGGGTGCCTTTGTTGTTGTGCATCTCTTAAAAGGTGAACTGACTGTCTGCATTGTGACTCTTGAAGGAGCAATCAGAATAATATACAAATTAAACATCTGGTGTGTGGGCATCGATATGGTTTGCCTGAACATCAAAAAGTATCAAGTGAGCAGTGGCTTGCCATTGTTAATAAGTTTTGTAGTGTTAG
>VWYO01011375.1:0-10533 GCA_013400275.1 Rhadina sibilatrix
GGGAGACTTTTCGAATAACAAGATGCTGATACATGAAGACTTCTAAAGCTTCTAAGGAAGCACCTCGAGTCCATGTCGACTGCTGGGTGTCGACTGCGAAAGGCTCTCTGCTGCTTTTCCATAGCAGAGCGGTCCAGAACGAGAAGCTGCCTTTTGCTGTGGAAGCAGTGCATTTCCCTGAGAAGCCAGCCTACTCGGGCAGGCTTCAGCGTTTGCCGAGAAGCTAAAGGAAGCCTGGGAAGAATGTGAAAGGCAAGCCTCATAGGAGCAAGTCTTTGCGGGGAGTGTCTGGTAGAATCCGGTAGAGCTTCTGGGTGCTGAAGGAGATTCAGGCTCACTTGGAGAAAATCCCACAGGAGAGTGCAGAGCCACCGAAGCTCGTTCCCAGCTAAACGTGCCCTGGTTGTTACCGAGAGCTGTATGAGTACAGGAGGTGTCAGGCAGTCTTCTTTCCCCATGTGCGTGCTTGGGCTGTTTGTTTGCTGTGTGCCCAGGAGCACTCGTACTTTTTTCTCTTCCCTGCAAGCCAAAACACTTTTGTAGCAGGAGTTCTATTTTTTCCTGCATATTATCACTTTTGGGTCTAGCTGGCTCTCTGATTCTTTTCCATAGCAGTGCTGTGAAGAACGTGAATTAGGGAATGGAGTAGCTTTAGCACAGAAGTGGTAATGCTCTTCGCTATTCTGGAGCCTGGGGAAGTCTTTGCCTTGAGCACAGGTGGAGAAATCCTATATGCCTTCTCCCAGCCTCATAGCTGCTGTGTCTCTGTAGCTGGGAAAAATTACTGTTGGAAAAGAGGTTCCACAGAAAATGTAGGAGCAGAAATTGCTCTTAATATTCTTCTTCGGATCATAGAGCACCTCAGAGTCCTGGTCAAACTGGGGCTTTCCAGCAGCACCTGGAGCGGAGTAGTGGCTGACCTGAGCTGCTGGCAGGAATGGTGCAGGCCTGGAGGGCAGTCCTGCTTCACAGAAATCTCTCAGGTCTTGGCTGTGGTTGTCAGGGAGCAGAAGCCTAACCTTGGGTGCGGCCACAGCTCAGGACAGTCTTCTTCTGCCACGAAGCATCCCCAGGCCTGTGCTGTCACCACTTAGCTCTTGCTGTCCCCCAGCCTGGGTGCCCGTGGAGGGGCAGAGGAGGAAGAGGAGCACACAGGACACCCCAGGGCGCCTGCAGGGCCCTGCGTGGCTGAGGCACAGCCAGTCTGGTGCTGTTGAATCTGAGGATCAACATGAGAGCGAAATGGAGAGTAAAGAGTAGTAAATGAGCTGGATTAGAGGAGCTGTTTTACATAGCCCTTCATTTAATCTTTTGCTTTCCTTTCATTGTTTAATTGTTTTAGCTCTTGTACTTTTAATGCTGCAGGAAGAGAGAGCCAACCTCCTCTTCCCTTCTCTTCTCCTGCTTTTCCTTCCCTCTCCTTACATCTCACTATCTAATCCCATTTCTCTCCTTCTCCCTCCATTCTGTCTCCATCCCTTTTTCTCATTCCTCCAGTTTCTTTCTCTCTCACTTCAGGCCCAGTATTACTCAAGCAGATTTTGTTAGCGCTGTCAACTGCATCACTGTGTAAGTGAAATTGTACTGTAAGTGAAGTTAAAAGCATTTCTATGGTGGGATATTTAATCATTTGAATCCTTGATAGGAGCAGCTCTTTTTATTTTCACTAGCTATAAATCCAGGCTCTATCTAATTTCTGATCTCGACGAGGAGAGAATTAAACAACAGAGTGCGTGACTGGAAAGGAGAAGGCTGGAGAGAAGGGGCCACTTTATCAGAGTGTGGAGTGGAGCAGCATAGGAATAAGGCAAGGAACCATTCCCAGCTCCCTGCTTTTCTTCTCACTGCCTTTCCCTGAGCCTACCTTCCTTCCTCTCCCTAGACACTCCAGCATATTGAAAACGCCATTTTCTATTTGCAGCTCTTTCTTTTCCCCCTTTAGGCAGTCAGCCAGCCCATGATAGTGGGGTGGAGTTGTGTGTCTGACTGCAGAGCCCTGCATTTTAGACCATTTCCAGCTTGCCCTGGTCTGGATTGGAATGACTCCAGGTGTAGATGGCACCGTGGGCCTAACCCTACCTTGAGGGGATCTATGCCAATTTTGGGATCTCAAGGTGACCCTTCCTCTGGTCTGCTCCAGGAGCTGCCTGTGCAAATGGATTATTCAGCTTCTCCTCTTCACTTGGGCCTGCTTAGAGCTGTTGTCTCTCCAAAGCACAGGGCCCAAGTGCCTTTCTTCAGACATACTCCCAGGACTCCTCTGTGCAGTGAAGCCACCCATCCTTGCTCTAAGTTAAATCTTTTTATGTGAAGCTCTGGATGAAGGTCAGGTCTCAATATCTTTCCTTCTTTAGCTCCTTGTTTCCCCCTCAGGCATGTGGGGTGACCCCTACAGCTCATTCCCTTTGCCATAATTCTGTTGCTGGTATATAGTACATCTCCATCAGGTAAGGAGGAGAATGGGGAGGTGATGAGAAATGTTCTGGCTGATTTGGGTCTCTCTTATTTTTCCTCTCAGCATGTGGTGATTTGGTGGAAGCAAAGCATTCTGCTTAGATGTGGTAATTGCAATGGAGCCCCTGACAGATCAAGATCCTCTCTGGAAACTTTCCTGCTGGTTTACAGGCATACAGGTTATGAAGAAAAAGGAAAGGTCCATAACTGTTGGCATCTGCTAGGAGAGAGGCATGTTCAGTGGCAAGATTGCATCTAGATCTTTGGAAGAACTAAATATTTCTGTCTCCTTAGGGCTGAGATTGGACCAACAAGTGAAAGCAGCAGCCATGTACATCAAGGCAGGTATGAAACACAGAATCCTAAAATCCTACAATGGTTTGAGTTGGAAGGAACCTTAAAAATATCTCATTCCACACCCTGCCATGGGCAGGGACATGGGCAGCATCTCAGGGTGCTCCAAACCCCATCCAGCCTGGTCTTGGACACTTCCAGGGATGGGGCAGCCACAGCTTCTCTGGGCATAAGCAGTAGGAAAAAGTGTGGGGAGCCTGTGTGGGTTGTCCATACATTGCCTAAGCCTTGCCAACCATTTAAGCTCTCTGAAACCCCCAGTCCAAGAGCCCTATGCAGAGAACTGCACTCTGATCACACTGCATTAAGGCATCAATATTTACCTTGAGAATTGGTCTGAAGGATGAAAAGTGCTATAGGTGCTCAACATCTTGGCTGCATTTCCTTGCAGGAAAAATCCAGGCTACCCATTCTCCACCTCCCTCTCACTTCCAATTCTCCAGCACTACTCTTTTATGTCTGTGGCCTGCTTGTTTGCAAAGTCACCACAGGAATTACGGCTTGCTAAGGAAATGCAGGAGCTCTGATGACTCCAGGGTTAGGTTTCCCCCCTCCTCCTCACTTTCTGGGGGTGCTGGGAGCCGTGGCTGGTGCTGGGCAGTGCTCTGCAAGAGTGGACAATCAGTCACTGTCACTGGGAGGGGAGGAAGCAGGGGGGGATGCCGAGTTTGTCCAGAGTCTTGGCTGCACAGTGAGATTCACACAGCTGTGCTGCTCCCAGCGTAAATACGGACAGCCCCATTCATCACCGGCCTCCCTTCCTCAGCACACATCCAGGGGAGGTGGATGATTTAGTGCCTGCAGCTGGAACAAACACTAAGTTTCTCTAGAACAGCAACATTTAGGAATTGGGGATGTTTTGCATGTGTGTTTTGTGGTTCTGGGCAGAAGGGAGGAAGCAATGCCAGGAGCTGGGAGCTGCAGAGGAGGGGAGGCCTTGCAGGGAATAATCGGATTTCTGTTTCTCTTACATCTTCCACTCATGGGGATCTCATGTCACTGGCCCTGGGGCTCTTCAGTGGTGGAGCAGGATCACCCCAGGGTTCTTGAAATCAACATGAGAGGCGTATCAGGAGGAGCAATAAAGGAAGTGGATGGGAGAACAGGAGCCAGCAGGCACGGAAGGATCCACTGAGGCTGAGGAGTGAGGGGCAGTGGTCACATGGAATGAGCAGTGTGAGCAGTGCTGGACACCTCCCCAGGGATCCATCCCTGCAGAGCTGCCCCATGCAGGGCAGTTCCCCTCTGTCTGTGCTCTTCTCAGTCTTCCCTGCCGAAGGGGTTCCTTCTCCTCACAGCAGAGGTGTCAGTGTGCCAAGGGATGGGAATATGGGACTGAGGCTGGTGGGGTATTGGCTGCAGAGGTGCTGGGAGTGAAGGCTGGGTAAAGATGCAGAGAGGGCAGGGAGGGTGCAGGCTTTCTCCTGTGTGACAGGGAATGGTTCCCTGAGCATCTGAATGAGGGAGGAAGGTTATGCCCTCTGGGCAGCAAGATCCTGGGAATACTGAGGGTCTAGGATGAATAGAAATTGAGGAAGACTTTTCTCCATCACTGAGCTGCTCCTAACCCTTGTCATCCCCCAGGAGTGAATCTGCTCTCCTCTGGTGGCTGCAGCCTCCCAGCAGGCAGCAGATGAAGGAACTGGCGAGGGGGCAGCCCTTATCTTTCCATCCAGCAGCAGATTCACTCCTGCCATGCCGGGTCACCATGCCGAGGCTGGCTGTCCCTGCCCGTGCCTGCCTGTCACTTGTGTCCATCTCACAGGCACGTTCCCATCCTCTGTGTGGTTTGCTCAGCCTGCGCTAATTATGCCCTTGACATATGCAGCAGAAGTGCCTGTGTCTATAACAGCACGGGGGTGAGGGAGGTTAATTAACTCGGAGGAAGGAAGCTGAGTGCCCCCACATCACACCCCCTTCCATATGCATTAGTTTTGAAGCCTGAAGACACTGTTTAACCAAACACAGCCCACAACTTGCTAACTTTCCTGATTCCTGCCTTCCTTCCCTGTAGCACTCCTGTTGCCTGGGATGGATAGCTCCCTAGCAGATGGAAAGCCTCACAGAAACAATGGGCTTGCCAGAGGAGATCCTACCTCATTCACAGGTGGATTTTGCAGGGAGTGCAAGCAGGGTGCTGCTGTGGACAAAGTACTGGCACACCTCACTGCCTGCTCTGGCTGGGAGTGATCCTCACTGCACCCACTGCAATGGGATTTGCTATAGGAGATGCACAACAACACCCTTAGCCTGGGGCTTCCTCCTCTCTGGCGCTCCCAGACCATGTCAGCACCCTCTGTTTCTGTCAAGCACAGACCTTCCAGATTTTCCTTGCTTTGCTGGCCAGGAACAGGACCTTCATGTCATGCAACTGCAGCACAGAGCAGCTGCCCTGCCCCCTCCCCAGCTCCAGGGAAACCTTCATGGAGCTGTGCTTGGGGCAAAGGTGTTTTCACCGCTCTTGATGTGCTTCAGTTGGGGATTCCTGCAGTCAGATAACACCTGAGAGGTACCAAAACCCTCAGGTGCAGCTGAGGTATCACTGCTGCCCTGCAGGGTGATCACACACAGAAATATAACATGCATGTGCCTGGGTCAATCTGCATGTGTGTTTCTTGGAGATTAAATCTGAAAGGCTGAGTGGCAGCTGCTTGGCCCCTGACTTTTTCTTCTGTTAACACACAGCCTTGAAGGACTCTCTGTCCTTCTTCTTCCTCACCGCTCTGCACAGCCCTCCCCCCTGCACACTTTATCTCTCAGGGCTGTAAACCCTTTGCAGTGGGGCTGCTGCCTCTCTGTTTGCACAGCACCTTTTGCAGTGGGGCTTTCAGCTGTTGCTGGAATATAAACAGCAATACAGCTTTAATTACAAACCCTGTGAGGAGATGGACAGCACTGGCTGCAGGTTTGTGTCTCAATCAGGAGACTCCACAGGGGCCACTTTCTCAGTGCAGCCCCATTTTAATGTCCGTTGGGCAGCTGCTAAGAGGCCAGTTATGCTCCTTTCTTTCCACTCTCAATAATTACAGGTCTCACAGGCAAAGTGGCCTCGGGGTAGAAATTTTAGAAAGGTTTTAAAAGATTTTATTAGAAAGGATTTAGTTCCTGTGCAATTATTAGTTTAACAAGGCGTATTGCTCACTCCCTGCACTAGAAATGTTATTGATCACACTGCATTTATGGAGAGAGCAAGATGCTGGGTTTGTGTTTATATGTAATAGGTACACAGGCATGTATTCACAGGTACACACTTCAGATAAGAACACACACACAGAGCCCATGGGTGGAAAAGGCAGATAGGTATGGAATGTATGGGTTTGTCTGTCCTGTTGCAGTGTGTCTATCTCGTTCACTGATGGCAACTGAGGGACATGGTCTGGGGGTTTGGGGAATGGACACCCAACAGGCCCTGCTCAAACAGCAGGGAACAGCTGCTCTGTGTCCTGGTCACAGTTTTGGCCACTTCTGCTTGGAAAGACTCGAGTGACACAGTACAGGGTTAGGTCTGGAATCCCACTTGGAAAGGCTCAAGTCTGTGGCCAGACAATGAGTTATTACCCCCAAAGCAGAGAGAGCACAGCTGTAAAGATCCAGAGTGCTTGAAATCTTGCAGTGGCAAGTGCCATGTGCAACAATTATTGTTATTTCTTGCGATTGCAGATTGTGCTGCTGCTCGTGATCTTCATTTTCATTGAAAAGGATTCTGGAGCAAGTGTTTGCTTCAAGCTAGCAGGATCTTGAAAATTACTTTGAACATCTGAGCCTTCTCAAAACCCATCCTTACCCCAGCTGTAAAGCTGGTTCTGATTTCCTGACCAGAACTGTCCCTTTAGTGCCTTATCCAGTGAATGCCTGGTGCTCCCAGCACTGTGTCTTTCCCCTCTGGATGGCAGCCTGGTACCAGCAGCCCATCTCAGAGGCTGCTACAGGCACCTACATGGTAGAGACAGGAGGGAAAAAGGAACTTAAGATAAAATTCTCAGCTGCTGGCTAATGCCAAACCAGCTCCTTTTGCAAAACAGCACAACTGGTCCCGGCAGAATAGATGTGTGCCTTGTTATATAAAACCTGAGTAATGGAGAGATGGAAAGAGCAAATCCTGTAAACCTCTTGTACCCTGGGCAACCCTGGGATGTGCTGGTGCAGAGTGGGGAAGGGCAGGGCAAGGAAGGGAAGGGAAGGGAAGGCAGCAGCACCCTCCTCTCCCCAGGTTAATCTCCCTTTCCACGCTGCCCAAAAGTTATCCCACTCTCAGCTCAGAGAGATTTAAATTTGCACCTCCCCAACCTTGCTGCTGTCCAAAGGCTGGACTAAGGAATCTGAAACACAAAGTGATCTCAGCAAACACAGAGAAAGTCAGAGTGGAGAGCAACAAACCGAATTGCTGGTGCCCTGATGCACAGACAGACTCTTGAGATGTGTTTGACTTAGAGGTTTGCTGCCTTCAAATTCAGCCTGTACTGAAATGGTTGCCTGAGTCCAAAGGCTTCCCCAAACCAGGGTCACAAAATCAGAGGCAGGTCCTACCTCTCACTCTGTTTGTAGCTTGGAGGTTTTGTGGTGTTCACGTGGCTCGCAAGGTCCTTGGGTGCCCGTCACACCCCAATAACCTCCATGTCTTTCCACAGGGAACAAATTTGGTGTGAAGCAACTGGAGATGAGCAGAGGAAATCCATTCATATTTTCACCAATGTGAGGTTCTCCTTGGGTGGCTCTGGGGCTCTGATTTACCCTGTGGGAGGTTGGTACAGACAGGCTTCATTATTATTATTTTTTTTAAATAGCAGTGCAGGAGACCTTTCAAATTTGTGCTGCTGTTGGGATCAAACCTGCAGCTCAGCATGGCTGTGCAGAGCCAGGACTGAGGCTGGAGGCAGCACTTTGCCCAGCCAATCCATCTCTCTCCCTTTGCATGGCAGTGGGGATTTCTCCTCACACCCGTGTGCCTTTCCCTCGCCGTGCTCATACACCTCTCTGCAGCAAACGACTCCATGTGTTTACAGAGGAGGAGAGTTAATAGAAACAAGGCAGAATTCAAGCCTCTCAGGGACTGCTTTACACACTGACAAAACCATTCTTTCCTCCCACGTTAAATATTCATGACACTCAGGTTTTGAGATACAAAGATACATTTTGCTGTTAAATGTGTTGATCCCGAATTAGCTCCTCAGCAGGGGGAGTTTCCCACCCATTTTCAGGTGGGGAGGAAATAAAAAAGCACTAACAGGATGTGTGCCCCGAAAGCAATGCAGTCTGACTTCATTTTCATCATGTCTCTTTTGGAGGTTTTTTTGATTTGGGAGCAATTTTACCAAGATATTTATGGCCTGAACTGCTATTTGTATAATGTTGTGTTTCTATGTACACGTGAGTGTGTGTCCCTTGTACAAATAACACGTCAACATCTCTGTGCTTCCCAGCCTGTGCTTAAACCCATGAAACGAGATGCTTTAACAAAAGCCCCATATATTACTGCCATTCTGAATATTTGTAATTTTGAGACAATATTTACATAGCCTGTTCAGACTAAGCTCCTGGGCTCGCTGACAGATCACAGGCAGCTGAAAGCACAATGCGTATGCTGCAGTTTAGTGCTAAGCAGGGAAAGGAAAAAAAATAAAATCAAAAATACAAGCAAGATAAAAAAGAACAGACTTATGTATTAACAGACACATAAAGCAAACAGCAGAAATAAAATCAGGTAGAAAATCAAATTTTACAAAGCAGTGCTGGAAGGGAGCTGGATTTGCACTGGAACTTCCAGAGAGGTGTTTGGAAGTGGGGCATCATCTGTGCCTGTCTCTCTACCTTTTTATTGCAGGCTGAAAGCAAGGTTTTTCTAAGAACTGAACTCCAGAGTTGAGGTAAGATCAATTCTCCCCTATGAAAATATCACCAAAGGTAAAAAAAAACCCCAAACAACCAAAAAACCAAAGCAGAAATTTGGTCCTCTGCTATTTTCTGTTGAATTTGTTCTTGTTTACAAGTACAGTGATGTTACAAGCTCACTTTGGTTTCATTCTGTGGAATTGATCTTTGAGTACACAGGGAATAAACTGAGATACTGCAAAATTATGTCCATAGTTCCCTTTTTCCTTTTTAAAGGAGAAAGCTCTGTGGGGATGCAGTTGTGGCTTAAGGAAGCTGATAGGCATGTGTGCCACCTGCCACCTCCTATCCCCAAACTTGAGGAGCTGGTTCCCCTGCCTGGGATGGCAATACCTGGATCCACCTTTGTTGTATTCCTCAGGGAAGTGGTCTTTCCCCGGAAACCCCCCAGAGATTGTAACCCTTGGTCTGACCCTACCTGCCCCTTATCTCTGACCTATGGCCCGCTGCCAGCTATCCCATCCCAGACAGCGACTAGATAAAAACCCCTGCTCCTCCATGTTCTTCCTCTTTGCCCCTGGGACCCCTTCAAGAATAAAGCCTTGGAAACACCCTGAGGTAAGGAGCCTCTCTTGGATCTTTTCCCTATCCTGAAGCCTACTCCCCCAAAGCCCCCAAAATCTGAGCTAGCATTGCTGCCAAGGGGGGCAGAAAGGGGGGTAAAACTTCAGTTGGCGCCCATCATGGTCATACCAAACCCACGTAAGAAGCTGGAGTCTCTTATCCTGGGATCTCAAAAGCTTTTTGGGCTGTTCAACTACTCCGCACCAGATTCAGCCGTCTTTTGCGTGGCTGGCAGCGTGCAGAGACAAATCGGTAGCCTGTCACACCCACACAGGTTGATTTAGATAGAGGCTTCTGTAGCAAAAAACCACGGCACCCCGTAAGCGCGAGATCCTCCCTGTTTCCTAACCTGGTTGGGAGAGGGTAGTCTCAGTGCGACGGGGGAAAAAAATCTCTGCTGCGGCGGGCATTAGGACCTTTGCATTCCCGACCCACGTGGCAGATGACCTTTAGGACCCAGCATGGCGCAGCAGAGGTTGCGCAAATGCGGCAAGAGTTGCGAAATCGTGGTTTTGCTGCCTGGTTGGTGCTGGCGTCGCGCGGTCCCCGGGAGTCCCGCATTTTGGGGTGGTGCACACTTTGGGGGGACCCCCGGACAGCAGAGAGACCCCCCGCCCCGCACAGCCCCCTGAGCCGGGGAAGAGCAGCACAGCGCCATCTCTCCAGCCCCCAGGTGCACCCCCCCATCCTGGGTCTCGGCAGAACGCGGGACGGGATAAGCCATGCTTGTCTGTTATATCTTGCTCAGAAGTTTAGATCTTGGACAGGATTGCAAACTTAAAACATCAGAAACATGGGTTCAAAACCTTCTTGTCCACAAAAGAGCTTATTAAAACAGATTAAATCTGTTTTAAAAGACCTTAAAATCCTTAATAAGTTACTAAAGAATTTTGTCCCCTGGTTATCTGCTGAGTTTCCAGATTCTAACTTGCACAATATTAATTCGGTCTCATTCTGGGATGAAATTGGGCAATTACTAACCTTACAAGTTGAAAATGATGATCGAAAAGCTTCACAATTTATTCCAATTTTCCTAAAAGCACGCAAGCATCTCTTAGAATCAGAACGCAACAGGCAGCCACAAAAAAANTACCAATTTTCCTAAAAGCACGCAAGCATCTCTTAGAATCAGAACGCAACAGGCAGCCACAAAAAAACACCTTAAACAATCCCTTCCTCCCCTCTCAGCCCTCTGTTTCCGACTGAGACGGGCTCCACCCACCCCGGTACAGTGGAGGGGAACAGTGGTGACCACCACGTGGCCGGTTCACC
>VWYO01011380.1:0-17534 GCA_013400275.1 Rhadina sibilatrix
TTCCTTTGTGAAGCTATCCCGGGGTGCTTGGGATGCTGCGGGACCCGAGTGTCGCGGAGTGGGCTTGCAAGGCGCTGGAGAGCGACGCTGGGGGAAACCTCCATCCTGTTAAGAGAGAGTTGGAGCCTATTTCCCGGCACAACCTGCTGGGCTGATGACGCGACCTGTTGAGGTTTGGGATGTGTTTTTTTCCCAGAGACAAGGTGGCTTCCGGGAGTCCCTTGCCCCAGCAAGGGATTTGCGCAGCGGTAGCACCACGGTAAGGTCCCTCGGCTTCCTCCGTGGAACTCATCCGTCCCAGCATCCCAACTTCGTACAGTTCTTGCTCCTAGACAAGGCAAGGCTGTGTGTCATCGTTGTCGTGGTAATGTGTTCGAGTTGTAGTTAAGCCTGTAATGAGGAGAATACACTTGGGGGAAAGTGAACAGAGTGATTTACTGTCTCTAGGTTCACTTATGGCTGTGTTTGCACTCTGCCTCTTGTATCTGTGCACTTCTGCATAGACACCCTGTCCAGGCTAGAGGAAGTGGAAGATGTGCAAATGGTGCTAGATTTTCACTAATGCTCTCTCAATTAATCACAATATAATTGAGGCTGTTATGAACAAAGGGACTGGTTTTAGGAGACCGCTACTCCTCCGCTTAGAACTAAAAAAACCCTCTTAAAATATTGTTACCAGTGCCCTGTCACAGGCTTACTTTCTTGCACTGATCTCCCACACAGAGTATCTATCTTTAAAAGTTTCTGACCTTAGAAGAAAGGGTGACTGTAGCTCCTAGAGCTGCTTTGTGATTCTAAACTGGAATATATGAACTGCCGTTTTTTCTGCTGTGGATGCCTTTGTTGCTTCTTTGTGTACAAGGAAGCTGAAGGGAAGTATTCAAAAGTAAGAGGATGGGGTGCTAGGGTACGGCAAAAGGAATGTATTCTAGCTTTGAATCTAATCTTGTGCCATCAGAGACAATCAAAACCAGTTTTCATCACAGTATCCAAGTTCTGTACAGTAAAATAACTGTCTTCCCAGGGAAAGCTTTCATCCCTGCAGGAACTGATTTTCCACAGACTTACTAATAATTTTGTTATTTCTTCTTAGGAGCAGGTTATATGAAAGCAGGTTGTGTGTTCATCCTAAAGCAATTCAAGCCTTTAGTTCCACACTTTTCCATGCACAACCCAGTAAAAAGTTTTTTGAAACCACAGAAAACACATGATCCAACCCTCCAGGAATCCAGAGTATTTAAAAAAACAACATAGAAAAAGACTTTCTAGGTGAAGAAAATGTTGGTGTTCCAGGAAAAGATAAAAACATTGCCAGGAATACAGTCAGATCCTTATTTTTACCAGTGTAATTTCAAAGTCAGTGTATTTACACTGTTATGTGATGTGAGCTGCTGACTTTTCCTATGGCTTGTATTTGGGATAGACATACCAGGGCAGCTGTGGCATGGCCTGTCAAGAAACAATGCATTTCTGAGAGGGAGCTGAGGCTCTCGGCATCAAGTTTTACTGGAGATTAGTATGGTCACTAGCGCTCCTTAAAGTTTGCTGGAATCTCCTCTGTGCAGAAATACTTGCACGATAGGACTTTTTCAGGTATCCTTACCTCTGTATTACTGCAAAGTCTGACAGCGGTTGCATTTTAATTGTCTTGGGCTAGTTCCAGATATCCCAGAACTGATGGATGGCTAGATATCTGCTGGATTGAGTTTCAAGTGTCCCAGCTGCAGCTGAGTAAAGATTTGACAGGGAGTACCATGGAGAGGAGTGGGCACCCCTGTGTACAGTGTGAGAATAGCAGTTTGGTAGCTGTAGAACTTGAGCTGGGGGCTTCTTGCTTATCTTCTGAAGCTGTGCCCAGTAGCTTTCCAGAGGTGTTGCTCTTTCCATTGGCCCCACCTGGGAAGTGAAGCAGAACGTACTTTCAGGACTCTGCCATTAAGGAATACATAAATAAACTTGAAGTTGTAATATTTTTGCAGCAAGGTTAAACAATAACCTGATTCGTGAGGTGGGTTTCCTGGGATTGCAACACACAGTAGCCTGCTTTCAGTTTATAGTGTAGATCAAATTAAACGATAACCGTTTCTGTGGTGTAAGCCCTCTACTACTGCCTGTGAATTTGCTTCAGAACTCTTAGGAATTCAGTATGACTGATTAATGGGTGATCCTAATGCTGATTGTCGGCTGAAGGAAGATTTAGCCCGGCTAACTGCGGCTAGTAAATGTTGGATGTTTTGTGCAGATGTTTGCTGCTGTGCATGTGTGTGCATGCATGTCTCTGTGGGCTATAGTAGCCCAGTCTGGCAGTATAATTTCTAAGGATCTTTGCACCTAGCTAATAGTATTTCCATTTCTGAGTGCATAATGGTAGGAAATTGTTGTTTATCAAAGATTCCCTTTTTAAAACCACAGCTTAGATGCATTCATTCTGGCAAAAGCATTGTTACCATATTTTGGCAACTTGTGTGATGTGGGCAGTATAACTTTTGATTAATATTCCAGATGTTGTTACTTCCTGAAGGCTCACATTTCCCACCCAGCTGACCAGTGGTAAACAACTAGTTTTACAGTCAAAATAATTTGCCAAGTTGCCTTGGGCTTCCTGTGAAGGTAACTTGAAACTGAATTCTCTTGATTAGTGTGTCAGAATGCATAAAGCCAGTGGGATGCTTTCAAAATTGATAATTGATAGGAGTCCCTAACTGAACGGAATTTCACAAGTTGCAAGTCCAAAGTGTCACAAACTTTGGACAGGAAAAGCAAAACTACTGATTTCCCAGTTAGTAAGATTACTCCCCATCTCCCCCCTCCCCCTCCCTTTCTTTGATTTCTGGGAGGTTCTTGGCACAAGATAATTTTTTATTTTTTTCCTAAATATGGAAACTCATATTGTGAAAGTAGGTGTGTAAGAAAAGCATCAGAAAACTTTGTATAGCATGAGAAAATGGTGACGTTTTGGCAATGCAGCCTGAAAAGCCAGCTTCCATCTGGAATTGGTAATTTAATTCTTTATTCTGCTCCCTTAATTCTGCTTCAGTTCCCTAAATAATCCCTTTCTAGGTCATGTTAACTGTGAATGCATAGCAGTAGACAAAAAATTTTGTTTTGCAACAGGTGCTTGTATTTGTAACTGTGTGCCTGGAAGCTTTGGCAATACACAACATATGCCTTTGCTGAACTATGTCTGGGAAAGCATAGTTTTTAGCAAAAGCATGGATTTCCTTTTTGTCTCTGTGCGTTTACTTCCTGTTTTATTCAAAGAAATGGGACTTGCATTCTTGTCATGAAAAGCTACTTCAGTATCTCAACATGAATGTATATGCATTTCTTGATATCTAATTTCTGTATCTACATTATGAAAAATACAGTGTTAATTCAGATAAATTTCTGTCCATCTTTCAGAAACATGCTGAAAACTGCCTATTTTTGGGTTTTCCACAGTTTAATTAACTTGAGTTAAAGCATCTTATTAACTAAACTGTAATGAGTGTGTACATTGGCTATCTCTGCATTTCTTTGTGTAAGAATGTAAAAATGAGGCCCAGCATTTCACTGGCTCAGGACATGATTCAAGGAGACTTCTCCCTTTAAATCTGTGAGGAAAAGGTCTGTGGCAAAAGTCTATGAAGAACAAAGTTTGATCCTGAACAATTTTTTTAAATAGACCAAGAAATATGAAGAGGTATGAAAGCAGAAGTAGGAAATGCTAGTTTTCTGAAGTGATATGCTGTATAACTTCTCTGCTTTAGGTTTAAGGCGTGGTACACGTGGGTGCAGGTCTGTGTGGTGAGTGTGTAGAGACTGTGTACCTGTATTCTGCAGAAGCTGGGCTGTGTGGTGGTGCTGCAGCATGTGTGTAGCGCAACATTAGGTGTAGACAAGGTATCTTCTGCTATGAGCCATATAAAATTTGCAAAGCCAAACTCAGGCAAATTCTGAGGAAAGCTTCTTGATGAGCACACCATGGAGAAGTCTGTAATAAACTCCACTACATGCACACTTCCCTCATTCAAAGGGTATCTTGCCTGCTGGGAACTGACCATATGTGGACATAAGATAACACGACACTTTTTTGTGGGCATAAGATGATAACAGTAATTTCTTCTGACTTTCTGATTCTTCATACAACATAGTTAAATGAGAAAAGTGGCTGCCTGCCATTTCCCTAATTCATGGGCTGTTGCTTTGCAGCTGCTGCTTTCCTGGTGGTGGCTGTATCTCAGTGATTTTTATGTTTTCAAATCCCCATCAAAGATTTTTAGACTAAAACAAGCAAATATGCATGAAACACTTAGCACGTCTTCCGTGGCAGGTGCCACTGTACTGCAATCTTTCTAAGCTTGGTACACTTCTCCAAGTATACCCTTAAGTATGGTACACTTTGAGTGAATTGTAAATTTCCTGTGAGCTTGTTTTCAAAAGAGATGTGGTCTGAACTTACATGCAAATTCTAGCATGTGCTTCTAATTGAAAACACACTACAAGACAGGATATCAATGTAATTTAGATTTTGGATGATTATCAGATAAATTTAATCCAGAAGGGAAATGATATCTAGGTATGAAAGGAAGCACTATTAGCTAGTGAGCAGGTGGACTATTCTTGTTGGAAGGATCCTGTACTAGGAGGGAACATAATTGAAAGTCCTAGCATTGTATGCCTTACAGTTGAAAGCTGTTATTGTTCCTTTCAAGGTTTTACTGATTCACAGCTGAATGAAAAGTTATAGTTGGTATTAAACCAACCAGCCTTTGGAACCTTTCTTTTTCTGACTGAAAAATAATATAGGTCTAAAGATTTGTTCAAAAAGAGTGTTTTATGCTGTCATTTGGTAACAAAGAGAAATTTTGAACATGCAAAAATATAGAAAAGGTGCAAACATTTGGTTAGTTTGGTAACCTTAGCTTTCCTTTGTGGGTAAAATGTTATATTTACCATTATGTGAATACTTCTACTGATAGAAGGAAGGGTAAGGTCTATGAAAAACACCTTTCTTCACAAGGAAGGAGGCAGGAAGGGTGCCCTCAATGTAATTATCCTGGATTAGCTAAGCACAGTCAAGGTCAAAACCTAAAGCTGAGTACTACCTCTGTTCAGTGAATGGTTCTTGCTTTCCTGCATGTGCTTTGACAGGTGAGAAATCCTGCTGAACTTGGGCAATGTTACGCCATTGATTATGGCTGACAAGTTTCTCTGAGACTGCTATGTAAGCATTTGTTGCAAGGCTCTGTGCTGGTTTTAGACCTAATGCGAAAGGTTAAACCCTGATTTCTTGTGACCTTCCAAGCACAGCAAGAACTTCCCAGACTTTAAGAGCACCCTGAGGTGAGGTCAGGCATAAGTCAGTGCCCTGCTGTGTATGGTAGCTTGAATGAGAAGACCAGAAAAACTGTTTTGGAAAAAAATTAATTGTTGGGTATTTATCACCTGAGTGATGCAGCACAACTTTATGCAGGAAATGCAAATCTACCAATTATCATAGAAAACCTCTTTTGCAATGGGAAAAAGGAGTGGAAATCTGTTTTGCATGCCTAGCATAAGGTCCTTACCTTGTCCATTTGTATTCCCTATGGTGGCTCGGAGCCATTCATTAATGTGTGTTTAGCAGTTTGTGAAAGGTGGGTGGTTTTGATGCCAGGAAAGACAATGCTGAGCAGGACAGAGTTGGCATAAGTTCAGCTGCACGTGAAAAACAGGCAATCAATATTTGCTTAAACCAAGTTGCCAAACTGTGGCCTGGGTTTTGAAATGTTAATTACAGGGTGTGCTGTACATAGAGGCATTTAAGAGTTGAATGAGACATAAAAAGAGACATTTAAGTTTTTTCCCAAAGGAAATAGTGAGTATGAAGCTTAAAGTCACTTCTCTGTCTTGCCAGGAAAAGGAGTACTTAAATTTTGAACATGGAGGTTGGAGGGAGTGATCTTTGCAGGCCATGACATATTTTGTTACCACCAGTACATGATCTACACCTCCTTCCCCACCCTCCTTCCCTCTGCTTCAGGCAGCAGAAGATATTCTTCTGCAGCTTATTTTTCTGTAGGTTATCAGATGACCTGAAAATGTACTCCAAAATAGATTGCTGGTTTGCTAGTTCAGTTTCTCTGATGGGTGTCTGATCTTCTCATCTGCTGTTTGTTGGTCAAAACTTAAAATTAGTATTTTGTAAGACGGTGGTGACTTCACAGCTTTTAATGCGCTGCAACTACACGGTGTTATAAAAGGCCTTGTTAGGCAGTGATTATTGATGCGGTGATGTGGAAGATACACCACCTAAGTATAATAGTATGGTAGTAACTCTCTGCTGTCCTGGATGACTGACTGTGACTGTTCTATGCAGTTTTTTGTACTCTTGTGATACTTAAGAGATCTCCTGCTTAATATAATGGGCAAAATACTGACTCTTAAAATGGATTCCTACCTCTCTGACAGCTCAACAGATTCTTATGTTTTAGCAGGACCTTGGAAGGGGAGCAATTTTCACCCTTTGATTTCTTCTTTACATGGCTGTTGTGTGTCTGTTCAGTGTTGTAGGAAATGAAAACCATGCGTCCCATTTCTTGACTTTTCCAGATATCTCTCCAGCATCGTACCTATGCCTTCTGACTTTGTCCTAGTACTCCTAAAGCACTGCTATGTGTTTTTTGTGCTCTTGTAGCAGAAGGTGAAAACAATTTTGAGGGAATCGAGAGCAAGTTTTCTCTACGGACACCTGCAGATCCTGATGAAGATGTCTGCTACCTGGTTCCTGGGCAGATGAACAGCCTGGCACAGTGCAACTTCAATCATACCAGTAAAACCTTTGTGGTGATCCACGGGTGGACGGTAAGATGGGAGGAATCTCCCTTCTAACCCCACTTCCAATAAGCTCTGCAGAAGTGTCTCACAGATACATTAATATATCTCCTATTTTAATTAAAATCACCCAAACCAACAGGTGACAGGGATGTATGAAAGTTGGGTCCCGAAGCTGGTGGATGCTCTGTACAAGAGGGAACCTGACTCAAACGTCATTGTGGTGGACTGGCTAGTTCGAGCTCAGCAGCACTATCCGGTGTCCGCTGCCTACACCAGGCTGGTGGGAAAGGATGTTGCTACATTCATTGACTGGTTGGAGGTAAGACATGGAGACATGTCTTGTAATGTCATGTACAGTCTATGTAATGTCATAGGAGACAAAACAGCGATGATGCAGCTGTGTTAATCATCTCCTGTTGGGTAGATGGAGTTAAACTCTTTGCAGACAGTAGTTTTGCCAGGCTGGTAAAATCCCAGCTTTGGTTTACTGGCTGTCTCCTACTCAGAGGCCTTTTGTATTGCATTCCAGAAACTTCACCTTGTGGTCTGTGAGCCCAAAGTATTTCTGAGGGCTCTGTGAGAAGTAGCTATGAAAGACAAGTTCCTATATATTATACAGCAGCCAGCCCTTGAGAATTGGAAATGTGCTCTGCCTTAGGAGATACAGAAACTGGTGGGGAGAGGGTGTCTGAAGTTCTTTATAAAATAAACAGCCCTGTGTTCTGTCCTTGATTTTGCATTCCTCTCCATTTGGATTTTGGCCATAAATTAGTTAGATCAAGAAACCTACAATGACACAAAATTATGATAACTGTTTTCTTATAGTGTTTCTTCTATTATTCATGGCTCAAACAAAAATCCAAGTAATTAACAAAGCATTTTATTTCATGTCTTCTGATGCTTTTGTGTTTGGTTTTGAACTTTAAACAAATTGTTCTCTTCTGCAGGAGAAATTCAATTATCCTCTCAACAATCTCCACTTGCTGGGGTACAGTCTAGGTGCCCATGCTGCTGGGATTGCTGGGAACCTGACCAAAAAGAAAGTGAACAGAATTACTGGTAAGAAGACCTGTGATTGTAGAGTGGAGAGTTGCATCTCCTCCATACTGAAATAGTATATTCCACTGAAAAATCGCCAGAATAATTGTTGCTTGCTGGTAGTACTTTGGTTATGTATTCATGATTGAATGAAACAGCAGAGCTGATATTTCTGGGGTAGAACTGGAAGAAGAATCAGAAAATAACAGCAAAGGTGGTGAGTGAGAAGCCTTTATTTGCTTCTTTACAACAAATGAGTGAGTGGGCCCCGATAAAAGAGTAGTTTGTGGGGTTGTGGTGGGGACTGACCAAACCATGGCTTGGAAAAGGTCGCACTATCTCTTGCAGCATGAGAAATTCAGGGGGTTGTCTTTATCCAGGCAGTTATTCCTTGCAATGGCTCCTGATGGGAGCCATTGAAGCAGAGCAGGAAATAAATTCTGCTGCAGCAGGTTTAGTACCTACAGAACTCTTTGCCATGGGATGATGCGGATGCAGGAACTTTATATGGGCTCAAAGGGAGACGGGACAGATAACAGATAATTCAGTGTGGATTATTACAAAGTCAATCATAACAGGCTCAAGAAATATTCTAGGCTGGAAATAATACTGTGAGAATTTGGGAAAGACATATAGTTACCCTGTTTCTTTGTCTGCTTAGGTGTCTGTTTAAGGTGATTTTTGGGGCTTGAGAGATCTGCTAGACAGGGCAGAGTGCATGGCCACTCTGGGGCTGGTTTACAACCCAACACCTGGAGAGCTGAGCTCCTAGCACTGATCTCAGTGACAAAGGGATTGCCAGCATCAGCAAGTGAGGCTAAGAAAATTGTTCATCGGTGGTGTCTTTGTTGGTGAGAGATTGGGAGCACCCTTCAGAAGGGAGCCTAGCTCCTGGCACCCTTTACTCTTTCACCTGAGCCTGGCTGTGATCCCAGATCCACAGGCATGCTGAGAGGTGGGCTAGGCAGCAGTTACATCTGGAAAAGTCAAGTCCTGAGAGGTGGCACATTAAAGTCAGGAGGCCAAAGTGCTTGTCCCTCTGCCTTTCCTTTCTCTACCTTGCAGCTTTGCTGCTTTTACAGAGGCTGCCAAATCACTGACATGTCAGTAGCCCTCTGTTATGCCTCTACAGTTGCTCTTGGTGCTGAGGATGAGTCTTTCCCTGGGAAAAGCACAGGGAGCAATGTAACGTGGTCCCTGAAGCCCTCACAGCTGAAGGGGGCAGCTCAGACTGAGTAGAGCTAACTGTGGGTGATCAACACAGGTGCCTGTCTCCAGCTGAGGGCTGCAGAAAAGATGTTTGCTTTCAGCCATCTCTCAGGTAGTTGTCTGAACAGGAGATAGTACTTGTTCACTGGCAGAACAAGTTCTGGATTTTTTTGATGTTAGTGTTGCTGCAGCGTGACAGTTTGCCATAATAATCCCCTTCCCCTTAGGTATGTAGACAGTGAAGCCCTCATTTATGTTTCCCTCTTGTTCCCCTGGCACGGAGTTGCCAGCAAGACTTTTTCATACTTCTGACACTTCAGATACAAGTTCTACAGCTCTTGACAAGAGAGGAAGACATTGAGAAAATACTTATGAGCTTGTTTCTTCCATCCACTGGAAATGCTGCAGCTCTGAGAAAGTTAGCTGGGCTTCCTTCCATGGGTTTGCATACACTTTTATTTTATTAAACAGTGACAACATTTCAAGGTAGTGCATTTGATTCTCCTGTATACATGAATGTTATTTAAGTGATCCATCTGTAAGGTCTGCCGGAAAACTCGATATTCCCAATGAGCCCAATGTGACAGCCATGAGTTTGGCATTTGTTATCAGTGTCAATATCTTTGGCAGACAATAATACGAGTTTTTCTTTGTGGTTTGCCCCATAAAGGCCTGGATCCTGCTGGTCCTACCTTTGAGTATGCTGATGAACTCACCCGCCTCTCCCCGGATGATGCTGAGTTTGTGGATGTCCTACACACCTACACCCGAGGCTCTCCCGACCGCAGCATTGGGATCCAAAAGCCTGTTGGACACATTGATATTTATCCCAATGGTGGAGGTTTCCAGCCAGGTTGCAATTTGGGAGAAGCACTGCGTCTGATTGCTGAGAAAGGCTTTGGAGGTGAGGTTGCTCTGAAACAAACAATATAATATTCCCCAAGGGGAACCTGAATAGCCCTGCAAGGTATCTTGCAAGGAAAGATCTCTGAGAGGCACAGGAATATGTTCTTTCAAGTGCTTCTAAAAGTCATCCTGTAAAGCCCAGCTCCGCCGTAGTGGGTCAGGCTTGTTGACAGCATGGCTTGGGGGTTTATATCATTATATGCAGACATGTATACATATTACACGTTTTCATTTTTCAAGATGTGGATCAGCTGGTGAAATGCTCCCATGAAAGATCCATCCACCTCTTCATTGACTCTCTCCTCAATGAAGAAAAGCCCAGCATGGCCTACCGCTGCAACACAAAGGAGGCCTTTGATAAGGGCCTCTGCCTGAGCTGCCGCAAGAACCGCTGCAACAATTTGGGTTACAAGGTCAACAGAGTGAGAACAAAGAGAAACACCAAAATGTATCTGAAAACCCGTGCTCAGATGCCCTATAAAGGTAGGCACTCCTTGCTTACTCGTGAGTAAGACTGGTTCTTGTGCTCAGCAGTGTGTCATGGTGGGCATGTGCTGCGGATGAGAGTATTGGTGCTTTGGTGCCTGTGGTGAGCAGGGGTGAAGCTGGCCTGTAGTTTGCCATTGAATACAAGTCTCATAGAAAGGTGTTGTCTCACCCAAGATGTGGGGTAGAGTACAAAAAGAAAGGTATTTTGTACCAAGTTTCTAAGTAGCAAAATTAGACGTCCTCTACTACTCTCTCACTTGGAAATTTTTCAGTGTTTTTCATCCAAATGATTACTTCCTTCTGCTGGGGAAATAATCAGCAGAACTCAATCTGGTGAGCACCTTATTTAAAGATACACAAGCATCAGATCTATGCCTTTGGTTTTGCAGTTGCTAGAGGTGCACCAGCCCTCATTAAAATATCACAGTGTTTCTTGATTCCAGTTGCTGCTGTTGGAGGTCTGAGAAGGACAATGCCAGAGAGAACCGGGAGGCTCTCAGCTAGGAAAGTAGTGTTGGATTTTACTACTTTATTTTCCTCCTTAGCTTTGCCTGGTATGCTTATAGTGTGCCTGGTATACGCACGCTATAAGCATGCCCCATGGTATGCTTATAGCGTGCATTGTGTGGTGGACCAGCAATCAAAAGGTACATTACACTGTATTCCAATCAAAAGTAACATTGCACTGTTAGAGCAGCTGCAAGACTGGTGTTCTGTTGGCATTTGGTGCTTAATCTGCAGTGTGAGTGGGTTGATTTTTTTTCCTTTTACCAAGCCTCCTGTAAGAAGAGGGCACAGCTCACTTGTTTCAAGTATAGCAGGTCTTACGTGTTCAATAGCAGATTTGAAGGTGATATTGCATACCCTAGGGTTATTATAGTGACAGCTTGAGTGTGGAGTTTAGCTGCAAGAACTGCAAAGGTGTTCTTTAATGGTGATTGCCTTGCTTGCTAATACTTACGTTCTCACAAAAATGAAGTTCCCTGGACACCTGCAGGGAAATAAACTCATTTTAGTGAAGTTGGCACATTCCAGCCTTGGATTTTCAGAGGCAAGGCAGAGTGGTTTTGTCATCAGCTGTCTCTTTGGAGGTTGAGTTTTATTAATGGCATTTTCTTTTGTATTCTTTCAGTCTTTCATTACCAGGTCAAGATCCATTTCTTTGGAAAGACTAACATGACCAAGACGAACCAGCCATTCCTGATCTCTCTCTATGGCACTCTAGATGAGAGTGAGAACATTGCTTTCACACTGTAAGTAGCTACAGAAACAACTGCAAAGTACTTTTAAGTTTACCTTAATTTGTTAAAGCCTCAACTGAAAAACTTGTTCTAGCTCCAGCTACAGTAGTCTTACGGGGTCCTAGAATCTGCTCTTGTCCTTGATAAAGGAGTTGCATTCACGTCTGAAGCTAATGAACCAAACCCTACAGGAGCTTTTCTTGATAAGATGTCTGAAATGTGGAAATGTGAAGCCTGACCTGTGACTCAGCCTAAGAGAGTTTTTCCAGTGCTTTCATATTTTCTTCTTAGTATCTTTTAAAATTTACTATGTTAAATTTTCTTAAAAGTGGACTTACGTGTCTGAAGGTCTCAGAGCAGAAGCTGAGGGAGACTTGGGATTTGCTTTCACAGCTCTGCAAATAAGCAGAAGTTTGTGTGTACATCCCTAGACACAGGCTGGCAGGCAATGGAGCTGGAAAACACCAAAGCCTGATTTCTACTCTGGGGAATGTAAACTGTTTTGGGTGGTGGTTGTCTGGCTTTTTTGAGAGTCACCAGTACAGGAGGGGACAGCCCTTGCCTAGCAGAGTGTTCCAGGATTTTACCAGCCTTGCTACAGAAGGATGTTCCTTTTGCCTCTACAAAAGGTAGAGGTCCTTACTTCATCCATCAGAACTATGCAGAAGGTTGCTTCCTTCTCTGGAGTACAAAAATTACAGGTTTTATTGCTGCATAATTTTCTTTGTCTGTCCAAGAGGTTTAGGTGGTTTTTATTTTGGTTTTTCCTTGTGTTTTTTTTTCTCCTCCCCACAGGCCTGAAGTCTCCTCAAACAAGACCTTCTCCTTCCTGATTTACACAGAAGTGGATATTGGAGACCTGCTTATGCTGAAGCTGCAGTGGGAAAAAGACACCTTCTTCAGCTGGTCAGACTGGTGGACTCCTTTTACATTTGACATCCAGAGAATCAGAGTGAAGTCAGGAGAAACTCAGAAAAAGTAATTTGTTTTGTTATAAGCTATATTAGTTCTAATTGACCGTGCTTCCTGGTTTCTGGTATCTCCCAGGCTGGGACAAACCTGTTAAGCAGTTACAAATAGGTGCAGCAAATGGTAATCAGGGTTTCACTGGTATCAAAGCACCACTTGTAACAGCCAGTTTTAGTAATTTACTTCCCCTGGGATCTGCAGTTTGTAGTCTTATTCCCATGTAATTAATTTGTATCCCACTGTTGTATCTACTTAAGGTTAGTTAAGCTGGTATCTCCATGAACCAGCATCAGTCACTGTGTTTGCAAGTTCTGTCCTCCTTTTTCATGCTGGGTGTTTTGCATAGGTTTTGTCACAAAGAGCATGCTTAGATGGAGATTTTTAGAAATCCTTCCAAAAGTGGGTTTGCACAAGAAATTATTGCTTAGTTAAGTTGGATTTTCTTAGGGGTTAAATACCTGAATGGTGGCTGAAAACTGAAACACATGACAGTTGCAGGACATTGCTAATGCGTGAATGTTGAAACATCAAAGTCTGAATAGAAGTGCTTTGACATGAATCTTTTGAAATACTCATATTCACTAAACATGAGATCTGTTTGCAGAACATGGGTCTGGAACAGAGTATGTGTGTCCTATGTATAGTATAGTAAATAATAATAAGTTCCTTCTTTGAATAAGCAGGTCAGTCACTTGATCAAAGAGCAGTTATCAGAGCTGAACAAATATAGGGGTGGGGAAAGTACTGATAAATACAAAAGTGAGTGCTCATGTTTTCTGGAAATTGCAACCTACTTCGTTTGCAAACATTTGGGGGAGTATGGCTTTCTTCCAAGTTCAATCACCTGGCAGAAAACTCACATAAATGTTACTGGTGTAAATAAAGATCCAAGAGACTTTGGGATAGAACTTCTGCTGTGTTAGCCACAAGAAGATTTTTTGCAAAGGATTAGTGAAAGTTACGGCTATGCTTTGATGCCCATTTCATTTACCAGTTCTTGCACAGCATTTCTTTTGTTACAGAATTCTTTTTTAAAAATAACTTTCTCACAGGCCTGCGAAATAGCAGTGCCCCACATGACAAAGTATAAAGACTGGTTCCAAGCACCAGTCTTCTTTCTAAGATTAAAAAGGGATGTTTGGCTCAGCCATGTGATTTTTCCAATATTTATTCCACAGAGTGGTGTTCTGTTCTCGAGATGGCACCTCACGTCTTGGTAAGGGAGAGGAAGCAGCAATTTTTGTGAAATGCTCGGAGCAGCCTGACAACAGGAAGAGAGGAGGGTATGAGTAATCACTATTGGTTTTAGACAGTTTTATTACCACTTGAGTGGTAATAAAACTTTCCCTTTAATTGATCTGTGCACTAGTCTTCTCAAGGCTTCAGAAGCCTCACAGCTCAGACCAACCAGAGGTTTGCTTATGGCCACTTTAGCAGCTCAAAAGCTCTTAGCTTGCTTTTCTGCTAACTGTCCTTGTGTGGTTGTTGGCATGTCTGAGAAGCAAGTGCTAGTCACTGCCTCTCACAGTCACATGGTGGCCCAGTATGAGGGACTGTTAGAGTTACAGAGAAGGCACTAGCACAAAGAGGAAAGCATGTCTCTGTCTCAAGATTCCCTACACTTACCCTTAGCTGCAGAACATTCAAACTTCCATTACTAGGTCAGCTCAGAGCCCTCCTTCTTTACTGGCCAGCAGCAGATTTGGAGGCTGGTACAGGAATGGAGCAGGCATATGAAGGTGCTCTTCTTAGCACACTGCTTTCTGAGGCAGCCATCAGGTGAGTGAATTCCTGAGATTTTCATCACTATGGATCAGAGATGTTTAATAGCCCTTTGTTGCACTTTAATATTTTTATCAATCATTTTCCTGACCCAGGTTAAGTGTAGGGACAGTCTTTGGACTTTACCCACTAAAGTTGGAGATAGAGAAGTGGTTATATTTATTTTAGTTCAATTGCTGTGTGTGAATGGTCTCATGGGGACACTTCTGGACTGAGATCTAGCTCTGCATAAAAATGCACATGTGCTGACCATTACTCTGGGGCAATGACCTGGGCAGACCTTCAGACCTCTGTATGTGTATCTGATGTAAAATCAAGCAGAAGCCGGGAGAAGCCCAAGCACGTAATTCATCTTCCTGTTAAGCAGGGAGTTTTAAAATTTTAATTCTCAAAAATAAGACAGGAGGGAACAACTATCTTACATCTTTCCCATCACCTTTATATTTTGTCTTTTTCTCTACAGAACCAAGAAAGCCTTGAAAGAAAATTCGGCTCATGAATCTGCTTAAGTGACAAGAGCAAAGATTTTTCACACTGGGGAGGAGAAGAGTCTGTTCATCCCTGTGGACTGGATGTTCAGAACCAAATATATAGAAATATTTATCCGCTGCTGGATCTTTGCCTGCTATTCCTAGCTATTTTAGAGACTTCTTGTAAAAAGTCTCAGCATATGAAGTTACTAACCATAAAGATACATTATCCAAATAGTTAAAAAGAAACCTGCAAAACAACTTGCCAAAGTTTGGAGTGCTGAAAAGATATAGGTAATTTTGCTTAATCATGGTGCCTTGTGACAAGGCTTCTTGACATCAGATCCTATATATAACAATATTTTTTAATATTTATTGAGAAGAAAAAAAGCCCTGTACTTGGTTTTATTTGTTGTTGTTGTTGGTTTTTTTTTTTTTTGTTTTGTTTTGGTTTTGTTTGGAGTTTTTTTTTTTTTTTTTTTTTTTGTTTTTTTTTTGTTTTTTTTTTTAGTTGGTTTTTTGTTGTTGTTGTTGTTGTTGTTTTCAGGAGTAAATTGAATCTAGACAGATTTTTTTTCTGTCTTGGGTAACTGAATTTTCAGGCAGTTCAGTGGAGAGAGTTCATCGTTTTCAAGTGTGTGTTTAGCAAATAAGTAGGTTTCCCATGTGAAAAAAACCACCTTTGCTGTGTGTAATACTAGAAGGTGTCAGGGACTGACTTAATATGGGGATGAATTTTTTAGTTTGTGGTTATGAATGTATTTAATTGGGGGTAGATGCCAGTGCTGCTTAGCAATAGGTATGATCTGTTAAGCTATATACTTCTATACCGCTTAGCCTGGAATAAATAACAGCTGTAGGAGAAGGTAGCAATGCCAGTGTCTTATGCAGACATTTAATATTTCATCTATGCTTTCAGTTATTGCAAATGAAGCTGTCTAGCCTTCAACACTGTGAAAATGGAACTGCAGAGGAATTGAGCTACTGGAAAATGCAGGAAACAGATATTTCCCCTACCCTCCACCCTCTCCCTGCTTGCTTGTGTCATGTATGCCAAAACTGTCACAGTTTCTCTGCTCTTTGACATCAAGTGTCAGTCATACAGCTGAGTGGCTACTGTATGCAGTTTTCAGTACAAGTAAATCCACTTGATAGCTGACAAGGATGCTCATACCTCCCTGTACTGGAATTGTGACTGCCAGTGATCCACCTCAGTTTGTTTCTTGGCTGTGATACGGTGCTAGGAGCTGCTTAGTTTTCTGCCATGAGATGGAATTCAGCTGGAAGCAGGAGCTGAGCCAATTAAAAGCAGCCTGGTTGTGTGCTCCACAAGAAGGAGTGCTCTGAAAAATACCCAAATTAGCAATGCTGCAAGTTTAAAAAAATAGGTATGTTGAAGGCAGTCTGCTTCCCCATTTTTAAGTAACGTATAATTTTTCTAGTGTGCTGAAAGGTGCAATAGCCCTCTTTTAACTTTCTAGAGGGTAAACAAAATGCTGGGGAGGTACAAGGGCTTGAAGGTAGACATTTGGAAAATTGTAATGTTAGCTATTGATGCTGGGTGTTGTAGTTTTTTCCTGCATGGGCAAGATAGCATGGAGATGGTGATTTCTCCAGCATCATCTCATCTTAAAAGCAAAGAAAAAATATCTATGTTTATGTGCACAATTTGTTTCCTATTTCCAACTGTAGCTGCTAATATATTTGGGGATAAAAGTCTTAAACAGTGCAATATGTTGGAATATTAATAGCTCTGAATTTGCTCACATTTGATTTCACATTTGATTAAACTACAGCAGAGATGTGATGAGTCACTGAGGGTGGGGTTGAGTACTGAGCCACTGCATATGAGACCTCTAAAAATAAATACAGTGATTTATTCCCTATAGATTCCAAATTTTGTTGCAATTTTCTCTTAAAAGTAAAATTCTTCAGCAAGTATCTGGACAGCTGTGCTCTTAATACAGGATCAAATACAAACACATTTAGGATTTGGATACAAAATAGTGAAGGTTCTTTTTCATAAGGAAACATGATTTAGCTTTGGATGTTATTTATTAGCTGTAAATAAGATATTTATGAGTGTAAAGGTAGTTTGTATATATTGCTAAATTTGCTGACAGTCTCTACATTAATACAGTCATGTAGTATTAATCCTGTATATAGCTTTCAGAGATTTTTATCAACAAGCCACTTGCATTGCATTGTTTCCTATGTCGTTAATACTTTTTTTTTTTTTTAGAAATCTCCTCAGTTTTGTATAGAACAGAAACTTATGGTTTTAATAAAATTCTTAAAGTGAATCTGAAGTCACTACTTTCCTTTTGATGAAACCATCTGCTGTATACCTTTTATGTGAAGGCCAGAGCCTGTCCTTGAATTCTGGGCTGAAAAGATGGAATGAGACACTAGAAAAAAAAGGCAATGTGTGATTTTTGTGCTGCTCTCCCTCATTTCATTTTGGGAAATGCAAAACTCGTGTATTAAGACATCAAGGAATCATGGTGTGGAAGAAAGTATCCCACACTAGAAAAGAAGTAGCTTTTCACCTGCAGTTTGTGGTTTTCAAGTTTCAGGTCCTTTTAAGAACGGTCCAAGAACTGTCCTTATTTTGAAAGGCTTTTTTTTTTTT
>VWYO01011380.1:17583-47018 GCA_013400275.1 Rhadina sibilatrix
CTGAACTATGCTTCTGTTCCATGTTTTACCAAAATAGAGATGTTCTGACTCTGTGGATGCAGGAGGAAAGCACCAGTCCCCTACCACTACTATTACTTTAGGAAGTAACAGTGAAAAATCACTTTCAACCATGTGCTATGAGTGCAACTGAGCTCAAGAATGGTTGTCACCTGAACATTTTTCTGTAATACACAGCAAGGCTCCACCCAGGCAATGGAGGAGGATTGCTAGAATTTAGGGGAATTGTAGTGACACACACACACGGGGGATCATATTACGGGTAATTAGAGCAGTTCTCAGATGACCTGGGGAGCTCTGCTTCCAACAATCTTCCTCGGTGAAAGATGGCTGCTCTTTGACAAAAGCAGAGCTTCATTCCTTGTGAAAGCAGAGGGAAGCTTTGCCATGGAAAATGGATGGTTGAAGAGGATGAATGGAGGGAGGAATGAGGGAAGGGAAGGGAAGGGANGAAGGGAAGGGAAGGGAAGGGAAGGGAAGGGAAGGGATCATCCCCTGTGTCGGTGTCTGGGTTTTGGGACTAGAAGGACTCCTTCAGGTGTATGAGACATGGCCTGGGATAACATCTCCTAAAAACACCATGGTATAAATATTCCTTTAACATCAAAGCAGCCTCAGTACACTAAATGTGTTCTTAGGTAAAGTAGAGAAAAAGTTTTTGGTAGAGGGACAGGAATCCAGGTGTCCCCTGTGAGGCTTTAGAGCCAATCCTGGGCCCCTTTACTCTTGCATGTTGCTCTGCAATACCCAGCCACATCAGGAAAGGTGATGATCCCTGCTCGCCCTGTCAACTGTCGCTGGAATGAGCTGTGGGAATAGACTGTGCAGCAGTCAACCAGTGGGTGGGCAGACAGAAAAAGACATTCTTGGCTGGAAGGAAAGAGTAAAGAAAAGGGATTTTAGCCAGTGTACCTGCAAGATGAGGAAATCCTGACTCAGGTTTCTAATGCCTAGATTTTCATTTTCATGTTTAATTCTGAGAAAGTTTTGGAACCAGCAGTGGCTTTGCTCTCCATGGGTATCTCCATACCTTCTCCATTCAGATATAGTTATGTGCCTGCTCTTTTGTGTTAAGAACAAAATGTCAAAGCTTGCTGCTTGGGATGAGCAAGACATTGCGCATGTGTTATTTCTGAAGGTCAAAAACAGATATTGGAAAAAAAGTTTATGTAAGAGGTAAGAATGAAACTAACTGTAGTATTTTCCTTTTTGTTTACAGTTGTCAGTGCAAGGTTCTCCATATTCTGACTGTCAATACAAACATAGCAGTGTTAAAATCTCAGGAAAGACATTTCCATTTCCTCCTGCTGCATCTTTCCAGAAAAGTCATCTAGTCAAATGTCTTTTGTGGCAGGCCTGGAAAGTCACCAGTTTACGCTTAAGTGAATAAAGGGATTAGCATTCTCCAGTGGCTGAAGGAGAACAAGGAAATGAGAAGAGGAAGGGAAGGGAACCATTTGGCAGAACATCCCATATAAAGCTTGTCTTAACAATGCTTTTATATCTGTGTGTGGTGCTATCTCTGCTCAGCAACACTCACAATGCTTCCCTAAAACAGCTCAAGTAAACTCAGAACAATACATCCACATCAGAAATGCAGACGCTAAATTGGGACCACTTTGGATGTAGCAGGTGTTAGTGTGGGTGTGCAGTGCATTTTCAATGACATAATCTCCCAACCATTCATGTCAGATAAACACCATGTTCTTCATTGTAGGCCCTTCCTGTGGGAAGTGACCCAGTGTCACCAGTCCCACTTCTTGCCAATGACACTGGAGAGTATCTGCTGCTGTGCATCACCCCACTATGTAGGACCATTCAGTGAAAAGTAAGAAAGCCTGTCTGGCCAGGGGTTCCTCAAAAGAGCCAGGAAGTGAGGGCATGTCTCATTTTGTTCCACCTGCCTAAGGCTTTTTTACCCACAATTAGCTGTAAACCTGGAATGTTCTAAACAGTGAAAGAAGGACTCTCTAAATATGGAAATTAGGAGCAGTAGGAACAGATTCCTATGCTAAGACAAGTTGAAAAGGTGCTAAAATTATTTACACTTTTTCAAAAGAAACATTAAAAAAAAGTTTTGCTGGAGTTTTGCTGGCCAGGTCCTTAGGCTTTGTTCAGCCCTTGCTTTTTTCCTCTGGTAGGCTTCATTCAGGAGCTTTTTGAGGTTTGCTCCCACAGCCTGGGTTATTGCTGCTGCACAAAACCTTTGGAGTCACTTCTTTCGGATTAGTAACTTCTCCCATGGGTAACTGTGTATGTAAGGAGGGGGCTACCAGTCCTAATCTTCTGGTGAAAGGGCCAATTCTGCCTTCAGTGAGAGACACAATCAAAACTCCACCGAGGCTATGAAAAATCTTTTTGTTGACATTGTGGAATTGTGAATGCTTTCTTAACACCTGACACAAGATTCCAGATTTAAAATGAAAGCACGGCTCCAACTTTCTTGTCTTTGATATGTTTATGCAGTGTTTCCAAACTGAGTGCATATAGTGTCAGGTCATGATCTGTTCAGGCACTAGGTTAAACATCACCTCTGAATGACTTCTCACAAATATTGCCAGCATCTCTTGGCAGTAAAAACATTCGTATTTATGGAGCTACCAGAACAAACTGCATAATTGCAGTGATGTAAATAGCACCCAATAAATATTAAAATGGATCAACTAACAGAAAAAACAACCTGAGAGAAAGATGTGCACAAAACACAGTACCTCATTTATCAACCAGGAAGGTATGATACCAAGAAAACCCAAGCAGTCTTCACTGTTTCCCTTGCCCTTCTTGCAGGCAGGCATGGGCAATGGGAGCCGTCTCGGGGATGCTCTCGCATTGCTCCAGCTCACTGCTCTGTGTGGTACACTAACATGTCTCAGGTGGTTTACTCCTTCCAGATCCTTCTAGAGTCCTGCTCTGAAGCCAGGCATGGTTACAGTGATACTTAAATTCCTCACTGCTGCCAAGCTGCACAAAAAGAAACAGCGTAGCTAGAGTGGCTGGTTCCCGGATCTGAATCAGGGGACTGATCAGCTTGACAGCCTTGATGAGCCAGGAGGCTTGACAGAAATCTAAGTGTTGGAGCATTTTA
This sequence comes from Rhadina sibilatrix, assembly GCA_013400275.1. Taxonomy (NCBI): domain Eukaryota; kingdom Metazoa; phylum Chordata; class Aves; order Passeriformes; family Phylloscopidae; genus Rhadina; species Rhadina sibilatrix. Next base: position 20,687 of record VWYO01011380.1, read on the forward strand.
TTAGGTGTCAGCATTAGTTTTGGATGAAATCAAAACAAAATCAAAACAAGAAGTAAAAAGCAAGAGCAGAAATGTCTAAGAAAAGGCAAGAAGGAAGGAGGGGTCTTTGATGCTGCTGTAGGTTTTACAGTACTCTTCTGTAATATGGTGAAAACAACCATACCAAGACTTTCACAACAGGGTTGTTAAGCATTCCTTTGATTTTAAATACGTATTTTTTGACATCAGAAAAATAGAAGTGTGCACCAGAGGCTATACACTTAAGTGCTTTACACTGTGTTGATATCCATTAAAAATATTTAGTCCGTAACAAACCAATCCTAAAGAAAAATGTGTATAGACTCGTTATAGAAAGATCACCAAGATTAAAGAACAAAAAGAAAGATATTAACAAAGGTTAAAAAGAAGAAACACATGTTCAGAAAGAGGAATAAATTAAGAGGAAGAGGAAAAACAAGGAAGAAGAACTCTGCTTTAGCAAATTATTCCACCCAGGACACCCACCCACATATTCTTGAATGTAATTGAGCTATTATTTATATGCTCATATGACTAATTTTCCCCCTTTCTAATGTATTTATAACCCTGACACAAAATTAAGCCAAATTTTTGTTTATCTTGGAAAATTTTTGCCCTTTGCTAGTGAAGTTTTTCAGTACAAGGGTAAAAAGTAGATCTTAATCTCTCCAATTTTATTTCCCAGGCCTTAAAAAGGAAATTCAGGTCAGATTCAATGCAATAGAAAGACTCCTAGTATCAGTCTTCTCCTAATGTCCTGAGCTCAGAGCAGTGATGGAGTAAGCAAATGCCTACACAATGGCTTGTTCAAAATACAAAAAATGCTTGTTTCTCCACCCCCTCCCCGTTTTTATTTATAGAGCTGTTTTCATGTGCCTTTTTGTAGTTCTTTGTTTTTCTTTTACCATCAGCAAATTTAAAGACCCTAGGGAGAAATCAGGGAAATGCTGGAGAACATTCTTTTGACAGCAATCTTACTTGCCTACTTTGTGTAAAACTAAAAAAATAAAATTGCATTTTCATGGCTGGATATTTTTTAACAAAAGGCTGAAGCACTCAGTCACATTCAAAACTGGGTGTCATGTCCCTCTTTCTCCCCTGAATTTGAAAGCATAATTTTGAATTTGAATGGGAGACATCAGGAGAGGAAAAGAGGGCAAGACTTCTGCACTAAGTTTCTTTGGGGCTTCTTGTCAGTGTTTTAGCAACGGTCCCTGAGACATTTCAGGTACTCAGTGCTGCCTCTAATGACTGACTCTTCTGCCTCTCTGACCATCATTCTGGTTTTAGTCATTTTCTGACAGGATCCCTATGAAGGCACCCCTTTAGCTGTCAAGGTTGCCTTCAAGACTTCCTTGGGCATCTTAGGGGTAGGGATAACTACAATTATATGGGAACATTTTAGTCCAGACAAAGTGTAATTGAGTTGGCAAAAACTCTGACAAGTAGCTTTTATATAACCAGAAATGAAAACTTGTATTTTCTTACCAAGCTTAGACCAGATGCTTGGACATCTTTGTGTAGGTATGACTAAGTCTCTATGACCTTCTCTCCAAACTTATCCTAGCTTGCTGCTGAATCCTGTTTTCCATTTCTCCTTTCATTTCTCTTTTGGCAAAGTTTGCAGAATTCAGCATCCTTCCTCCTACCAACACCCCTGTACTCCCTGTCCCATGACTGCATAAGACCCTGGTAAATTTGTGTGTTGCTCTTTACAAGACAACCCTGCCTCCACCCAGATAGGAGACCAGCCTGCATCAGCTACTTCTCTAAGGATCCTACAACATTTCTTTGCCTTTTCTCTTGGGTTCCATTTAACCCCACCGTGTGGTGAAAAAGCCCCCATACCAATGAGGTGAAAAAGGTATCAAGATAACAAAATAGGTGTTTGAATGTCCTCCATAAATTGATCAGAATAAATGGGCCTAGCTGTACAACTGTCTTCTCAATTGCAGTGTATATCCATTGAAAGAAATAGCAGAAAATGTTTGGACTTTCCTCTGTGTCATGACAAAATCTTGAGGACTTTGGATCTTTATCTTGTAGAAATATTAATCTTTATTAATTATCCTATTTTCTATAGTATTCATTGCTGATGTACACAAAATGTTGTTAAGCAGGAATACTATTCTCTCTACAATGTTTTGGGTGTGTGTTGCTGGGAATATTTTACATGCTTGCCTATTGTTAGTCAGAAAAAAACCCCAAATATATATTTTCAGGATGTGCTTGAATTATGTATTTAAAGTTAGAGATGAGAGAAAGAACATTAAATCCTTGAAGAGAAACATTTTCCTCATTCAATTAAGTAGCATATTCTATATTGGACTGCAGGAAAGCCTGTCCACAGAATAAACATTATATTGAGTTCAAGTTCCCTACCATTTTACCAAACTAGTCTTTCTTACATTACATAAACTAATGGTGAGTGGAAATAAATTCAACTGTTTGTGGAAGAAATGCTTGAAGATTTGGAACAGGGATTTAATTAATAAATCCCCAAAACTGTATTAAAACCTGTTTGACTGTAGGACAAGAGGATTAATTGTGAGCTCCCTACAGGTCAAGCTTGGAAAGTGATGCATTTGAGCCAAATACAACTTCTGTAATATTTTTCCTGAACACTTTTTTAGAAATATGGTACAAGGCCTTTTGACACTTTCTACACATTTTAACTTCGAAAGAATCAATACAAGCAAGCAGTGAGGGGCCATCATCTGAAAGCAGAGACAGTTAAGATCCCTTACTCCCATTTCTTGGTTAATGTATGTCACAGAATCAAGGAACAGTTAGGGCTGAAAAGGACCTCTGGGGATTATTTAGTCCAAGTGCTGCCAAGGCACCACTGAAGAGTCTGGCACCATTCTCTGGGAACCCATCTTGGAGATATTTACATGTATTGCTGAGATGCCCTCTCTATCTTCTCCAGACTAAACAGGCCCAGCTCCTTCAGCCTCTCTTCATAAGAGAGGTGCTCCAGATCCCAAATCATCTCTGTGGCCTGCACTGAATCCTCCACAGTAGCTCCTTGTCTCTGTCTTACTGAGGAGCCCAGACCTGGACACAGCACTCCAGATGTGCCTCACCTGGGCTGAGCAGAGGGGCAGGATCACCTCCCTCATCCTGCTGGCAATGCTCTTCCTAATGCACCCCAGAATCCCATTGGCCTTCTTGGTCACCAGGGCACTGCTGGCTCATGGACAGCTTGTTGTCCACTGGAACCCACAGGTCCTTCTTTCTCCACAGAGCTGCTTTCCTTTGTGTTCAGCCTGTTTGGAGAGGACTTCTTNCCATCTACAAACAAGTCTTCTGTTCTTCTACCTTTTTCTTTACCTCTGAGGTCTGGGGTTCCTGAGTGCTAGATTCACAGTAAAGACTGAGGCAGAGAAGGCATTCCATAATTCTACCTTCTCTGTGTCTTCCAACACCAGAACACCCATCTGATTCAGCAGCAGCCCCACATTTTCTCTATTCTTCCTTTTGCCGTTGACTTGTAGAAACCCTTCTTGTTGTCCTTGATATCCCTTGCCAGACTAAATTCCAAGTGGACCTTGGCCTTCCTAGTCACATCCCCGTGTACTCTGAAGGGGTACCTACAGTCCTTCCACATGGCCTATCCCTTTCTCCACATCCTATAAACTTCTTTCTTCCGTTTGAGATTTTCTGGGAGCTCCCTGCTCATGCATGCAGGTCTTCTTCTTCCTTTGCTTGATTTCTTGTTCTGATGGGGATTCATCAGCCTTGAGCTTGGAGGAAGTGATGCTTGAACACTGACCAGCTCTCTTGGACCCTGTTCTCTTCTAGATCTGTAGCTGATGTGATCCTTCCAAATAGGTCCTTGAAGACATCAGTTAGCTCTCCAGAAATTTAGGGTTCTAGTCCTGCATGCTGCTTTATTTCCTCCATGCAGGATCCTGAATTCCACTATGTGGAAACCAAGGCTGTACCCAACCTTTGCATCTTCAATCAGTCATGAGCAAGTGAAATGTCTTGATGTGTGGGAACACCTAAATCCCTGATGTAGCACTCAACAAAGGTGTGCTAATTTGGGGAAAACATTGTACAGCTCTCTGCCTCAAGGAAAGATGACTGCAAAGTGACAGTAGTTATGTCAGAGAACATTTAGTGGATGCAAACCTTAGAAAGGAATAGCTTAGATTCAGAACCAAGAGTAACCACATAATTCTGTTAAGAATTGACACAGTAAAACGCATCACAAGGAAACTTTTGTGAACAATATTTCTGTTGTCTTTACCTAAGCATTTTCATTGATTTTGTAACTTCAATTTCATGCCATCTTCTCCTGTAGAAGAAAACCTGTCAATACTACTGTCACCACGTACAGAGGTGTGAAGTGTAGTGAAGAGTAGCCAGGCATAGAGCTCTTTACTACATGCAGGCTGACTAGAAATGTGGCTGTGTTCCTGTGCCTCTGATGAATTAACTACAGAGTACAAATCTCAGAATAAATCTTCCATAAAGAAATGAGAGTACAGTGTAAAAGTCCAAGCAGCTGGAAGCAGCAAGAGTTAACAGAGATGAGAAGATGAGCCTGATCAATATTTGGGCTTCAGACATGGTTGTGTGAAAAAGCATGAAAGAATGATCCTTGCTCTTTAAGTATGTTAGAGACAAATTCTCGAATGAAGGGGAGCGTAAACAAGCAAATACTGTATCATTCACTTGCAGTATTTATCAGCACCTTTCACATTTGTTGAAAAACAGTGAGGGAAAGAGAGAGGAAGGGGGGCGAGGGAGTGGGTAAGAGAGCTTTCCTAGTAAGTCACTACCCTGAAGACTGAATGCTGAAGATAAGGTGGTCACTGCTGTGCAGAACAGGGATACCGTGCATACTCACCTTCCCAGCCTTGTGAAGCAGAACCAGTGTCCTTCTTACTCAGTTACAGCACAGCTAGGTCATAGTTCCTCAAGCAAATCTCTTAGCAGACATATTGTATTGGACTGCTACTAACCTCAGATCTTCCTTTTCTCCCTCAGGAAGTGTGAGGAAAACCCCATTTTCTTTAAAAGCATAAACAATATAACAGTAAACTCGGGAATCTGATACTTTTCTTCTTTTTTTTTTTTTTTTTTTTTTTTCTCTTTTATTTCTTCAGATATTTTTAAATTGCTTCNTTCACATTTCATTTCAATTGACAGGCAGTGTTTCTAGGATCAGAGTGTTTTTATCTTTGACTGAAAAATGCCTCAGAATAAAACTAGGGGTGAAAATGTCCTTTTACTGCATTAGCAAGAATGTTCCCAGGGAAATACATGGGCAGTTTGCAGATAGGCCAGTGGTCTGGCATTTTTACATCCCTGTGGATATTTAAGGTCTTGCTGATATGACAAGAATAGATTGCCAGTCTCCTTTGCTGGACTTGCTATCACATCTCTGCTCTATTACTGTCCAGTGCACGTATGGTAATGTACATACACACCTACATCCATATACACGTTTTAAAATTTCCTGATAGCTATGGCCAAAGAAAACTTCCAACAGCTCTGAACAAGCTCTTTATGTTGTACAGAGCTGCTAGTGGTTTGCTTCAGATACTTGGAGTAATTTCTACTCTCTTGGTAAATGGCAGAATCAGGTGGACAAGTTTAGAAGCCTTTACTTCTCCTGGAGAGATCAATCTTTGGCTACTGCTCCCTAGAAGAGCTCCTTTGTACCTTTCACACAGGAAGGAAAGAGGCTCTGAGCCTGGGGTATTTCCACAGAGCTGTGGATAGGCTTCATGTCTCTCTCTGACCATATGTTGGAAATGACCCTTACACATTATCAGTTCCTGGGAGACTTGTTTGTCTCTTTCAGAGGCCCCATGGTGAGGAGATAAGTTGGTGAGAGCTAGAAGGGAGGAAAATTCTCAAAGAACAGATCTAGAGCAGTCTGAGAACTGTAAAAGTAGCTGAAGTGCCAGTTGCTCTTTTTAACAGTGGGAGTGGTACCTGCCAACACTGGGAAAACCACAGCCTCTGCAGATATGCCCTTCCCCTTCTGGTGTGGGTAGGCATGGAGCAGCTAGCACTAGCAGGAAAACTGGGCAACCTATGGCTTTGGAAGAGACTTGAAAACAATACAGGCTGGGAAAAAATGGTATGCAAATGGAATGAGTGGGCAGTGAGGAGTTACTAAGTGTATCCTTGTTATCTTACCCGCCTTCCCAAATTTATCATGTCCCCTGTGACCAGTGTACAAATAAATGCTTAGTTCTTTTCAGTGCCTTCTTGACCTCTCTCTCCTCTGTGATTTCAATCCAACCCACTTACATCTTCAGGCTAGCTGTTTCTTTTCTGCAGAAGCTTTCCCAGAATGGGGCACATGGGGAAAACCAGAGAGGAATAAAGAGTAAGATCTACAAATAACCTGTCAAAGTGCCCATGAGGATCTCTTCCCACATGGAAATTAAACTTTCCTTTGCTTCCAGGGGAAAACAAGGCTTGAAGTCTCTGAGATCAGCAACCTGCAGTACTACTGCATCTAAAATCACTATGCATACATATAATCCATAAGAATATGCATATTTATATATATTTGCATACTGACTGGTCTAAACTCCTTTTCCTGTTTAGCCTTTCACTTGTTACAGGTGCTGCCTGACAGCCACTGTAAAGCAGCACACCTTGAGACTAACATGAGAAGGGAATTAAACAATAGAGAAAGGTTACTTTTGGACAAATTCCTGCTGTAGGGCCAGGATGATTATTTGCATGTGACAGCTCCTTGTGCAGGAGGGAACACAGAGTTTGATGCTGACGTAAGATGCCAGGCTGTTTTGAGCACTTGGCTCCAGAAGTAACATTTCTGAAAGGGTTGTCTTGGCTATGGACACAGGCAGGCTAAGAGAATAACTTTTGACAGAGCTTAAAGACTTCTTTTTTTTCTAAGATACTGCCAGTTAAGATGGGTTGGACTGGCATATTATTTCGATTTTTTTCCCTCCACTTTGTTGCCTAGATTCTTGTGGGCCCACACCTTCCTGAAGTTTGCATGTCCAATGATCACTAATGAGTTTTATTCTCAATAGAGTATATTTATGAAGCACAGAACAGAGATAGTGGGGTAGATTAAATGACACACCTACACAGACCATGGATGTCTCAGAAATTGTAAGCAGGTTTCTCAATGCTCATAAGCATTAATTCATTAGCCTCTTTCTTGTCTGGCTTTTCAAATGTAATTAGGAGGAGAAAAGAATTTTGCAGCCACCTCAGATCCCAGTGTATGTAAAAACATGGGATCACTGTATAAAGGTACAATGGTAAAAACCAGGTTACTTTCAAGAGCAAGCTGAGTCCCAGGAAGGAGAAGAGAAGGGAACAGAGTGGGGAGCACTGTTGTTTGACAGACCCATCTTTCCCATTTTTCTTACTCCAGGTGGCTCCATCATTTCCTAGAGTCATCAATATAGGGTCTGAAAGTCTGAACCCTGCAGTGTTGAGGGGAGCAGAGGAGCATATCTGCAGTGTCTTGAGGTAATTTCTGAATGAAATTTAGGCTTAACTCTTGGACAGGTGCTTTAATTAACTCACTGTTAGACAGGGAGTCTTCTTATTTCTTCGTGGTCCTTGTTCCACTGTTTCAGGTCAACAGCTCTGCAGTGAGACCTTGGTCACAGCCATCCTATGGGGTAGAGAAGAGGTTCTGCAAGTTCTTTATGTGTACCTTTTCACAGTGTTAATTCCAGCCATGCTGCTGGATGTGAGGAATCCTGTCTAAAAAATGTTTCAGCACACTCTCAAGAAAAAATAGATATATTATTCTGATCCTACTTTCTACAATACACAATATCCTTGCCATGTGGCCAACAAATATAGCAGGTTCACCAAGCAGCAATCCGGAATGTGTCCCTGGTGTGCTGACAATACTTGTGGGAACTTTCTCATCACAACTACAGTCCAGAGGGTAACAACAATGCATCTGTGATATAACCAAAATCTGAAGACAAAATAAGGGATGTATTTCACAGAAAATGTAGTTTAAAGGTGGGACACCTTGACACAAGAATTTTAGATGCCAAAAGACTATGTGGCTCAGAAATTATCAGATATCACTTCTGAAGAAAAGTCTGTCTAGTCCTGTCACGCACAGCAGTACTGCCTGTAGTACTGGAAATATCTGGGCATCATATGACTGGAGGCTGGGAAGTCATCTTGTAGAATCTTGGCTACCTTTGCTTTATTCTGCATGTGCTTGGCCTTACCACTCTAAGAGAAGGATTGTCAGCTGGTAAAAATGTAGCTTGGTCGCCTGGTCTAGACATTCTCATGTATTCTAGCTGATAGTCCTATTTACATATTATTCATCTTTCAAATTAGAGAAATTCTAGTACACTTAAACAAAATTTATTTAATGTCTTGGTTCTTAGGTTTACCCTAAGGAGTTGATTAAAATCACTTGTAAGTGTGTAAATTTTCTCTGTTCATTGAGCTTAGAAGAGGGTGGTAGCTGAGCCCTTTGACATTTCTTTCTTTGTTGAAAACCTGAGATTTCCCAGAGGGTAGATACACAAATAATAATTTGATTTTCTGTTCTAACAAGTTAAATACTTTTTGTGCAAACAGAAATTCAAAATTCTCAGTAGTGACAGTGAGGATTTCAGTTTAAAAAATGAAGGCTTCTGGATAAACTGCGAAGTAAAATTTTTGTATCTAAGTGTATACATCAACTGTATGCAGGTACAAAGTATGTTAAATGATACCTATTGCTAAACTGTTTATACTGAAGGCCAAGGTACACAGTCCTTGAATGTTCATTTGTTAACATGTTGAGCGAGTTAGATTTTAAGCTAAGGCTTAAAAAGGGTATTTGCTGATTTTCTCCCTCTTGATCCTACAATGCAATTCGGTGTAACAAGATTCCCTGTGAGGAGCCACTCTATCTTACAGTGTAGACACAGCCCAAGTATCTTTCTGGGTAAATGAGTATTAATAGGATCTCAGATTTCAAGACAGTGATTTCTGACAGAGACAGACAGAGGCTAATTAGTAGTTTAGGAGGTCTTCACACTTGGTGGGTTTTTCATGGTTTTCAGCTCATGAAAAATTTTCTCATTTGTTCCATGCTGAGAGAACATTGCTCCTGAGGCAGTGGTACTGCACTTCTGGAAGACCAATCATTATGTCCCAAAGGCTGTACATTTAGACTTCTCCTTAGCGCCAAGTAACAGATGCTATCGAGGGAGAGATGCCCTCTTCTCTAGTTCCAGCAGGCAGAGCTGCTGGACCCTGTGAAGGTGTAGGAATAATATCCTGTACAGCAGCCTAGTAGTAGGCCACATGATAACCTGGGATTCATAATCCAGTATCTTTTTATTTCTTTAGCTTTTGCAGATTATTATGTGTTTCTGGGTTCTTCTTCCCCTGTGCTAGAGAAGGAAGGTGCTCTGAAGACGGATATGGCTTTGCGTCAGAAGAATGTAAATTCTGAGAACACAGATTTCCTCCACTCTGCAAGTTGCATTCTGGGGTTGTCCAAACAGGGGCAAGACAGAAGAAAGTCCTGACTCTTTCCCCACTCTGTTTCTCTCCTAACTAGGCAAGAACCACAGCCATCCTTATGATTAGCAGTCCTCATTGAAGGACTATGAATAGAGATAGGCCGTAAACTTTAGGAAAGCACATCTATGCAAGCACAGGCTGGACTGGTTAATTGCACCAAACCAGAAATGGCATCTATGACTGCTGTGTATACTGCTGCAAAACATGTACTTCACTGTGCCACCTGATTCTGCAAGGCTTTCCAGAGAAGTTGCAATTGCAAAAAGACTAGCCAGCTGGTCTCTGACATAGAAAAGCAAATGTACGTTAGTGCCTGTTTAGCAGCTTATGTATACTCAACTGTTCTGCTCTCTCTGTGCCCATTTCACTCCTGGGCTCAGGCCATCACTGATCATGTTGCATACATTTGATGTAGCTTCTGGACTTCTCTCTGAAAATAAACTGTTGAGAGCACAGTTTGTTCTAAATTGTGTATATGCATTGTACTTTACTGCACAACCTGAGAGCCCTTCAGCTTTGTCTCAGCAGGACTTGCATGCTGAAATGCCTCTTTCTCTCCCTCAAGTGTACTTACCTGAGAGTATGGCATTGTCATGGTGGTCTGCAAAAAGAGCCTTCTTGACACAGAAAACTAATTACTTTCCCAGAATAAAAATGGTACAAATAACAAAACAATTTCTTGAAAAGGTCCAAGGATAAGGTCTCAATATACATTGCAAATGAAACTATTCCATATAGAAAGTAAAGAATCTACTAGCTAGGAACTGGTTTGGAGTTAATGTCCTATCCTTGTTTGTAAAGGCAGTATGAACAGAACCAGTTTAAGGTAGAAGAAGGGAAGTAGCCAGAGCAGCTTTTCCCCTGGACTGTCAATTTTCTGGTACACCTCTGTTCTGTTAATCCATTTTTGCTCCCTGAGAAGAGCATACTCCTCTGGCATTTATTTATCTGTCATGAATTATCTTAGAGCAATGAAGCAGAGCACAAGAGGGTTCAACACTAAGAGAGAACTAATCACCCTCTGATACATGCACAAGATAATGCAGAAAAAAATTAGACAGAATCTGTGAATCAGAAGGTAAAAAATTTGAGATGTTAGGCATGGTATAAACGCCACTTAGAGCAATCTTTACCCACTTCTTGATCATTCACTTCATTCAACTGAAGAGTTCATGGAATCAGATTAGTTCCTGTGATTATTTTTGTTGTTACAGTTGACTTTATCACGTAGCTAGACCCCTTGGCAGCACCAGCATGAATTAGTCCTCACAGCTGCCTAACAACGAGGAACATGGACAATTTTTCTTTGATTTGCTATCTTTTTCTTTCCTGGCTAACTTTTTTTGATGCCATTCTCTAATGGAACAATGCTGGTGAATTAGAAATTCCTGCCCTTAGCAAACCTTTTCTTACCTAAAAGACTTGGAAAGAAAAAAAAATTATGCAGTTTTATTATTATTCCCCTTTCTGATCCCAGCACACCTGATCTATCCAATTGAGTGGGGGACTGTAAACTGCTCGTAACTGAAGTTATGTACTTTATTTCTCAGGGAATTTCGGAAATAATTCACACCAGAGAGCCGAGTGAATGGATTGGAGAATTCTGCAAAATGCAGACAAAGTATGAAGTGCCAACATACTTAGCTATACACATTTCTCCATCTTGTTTCTTATAATTTCGAGCTGTTAAGGATGCTGAGTCAGACCAAAGTTCTTCTATATTCATGGCTGTCCCTTTTCCTAGAAGGAAGTTAGTCAGTGTTGCACTGGTGGGTTTGCATCTGCACTCTGTCATGGCTTGTTCCCTATGAAGACATCTGGGGAGTGTAGGAAGACTGGCACTGTACCAAAGCAATATGAACAGGAGTGGTGATATATTACTTTTCCATATAAGGGTAATCAGAGAAGCTGGAAGATTGACACTGGTCTTTGAGAAAGGCACAGATATGGAGTGGGTAGTGGGAGGAAGCTTGCCCTATTATCCAGTCACTCTTCTGAGATCCTGTGATAGGACTGCACTCATCCACTGTGAGCGGCTCAGCCCAAAACAGAGACCTCATGATATCCACAAGACTACTCTCCACACTCCTCTGAATGCAGAAGTTGTTCCTCCCACAGAGAAGTCCTTTATATTTGCCAGCCATGGATCTTGAAACCAGCTCAGGTCTGCAAATGGGCCTCTGCCTTTTCAGCTATCAGGGCAGCCTCACAAATGGATGGTGTGGGTTAGAAGTGTTTGTAGTACAGTTGCTGTACTTCCCCGCAGTCCTCTTCCCAAGCCCCCAAGCAATCTCTTACATTAAACCCTCAGGACAAAGTTTTCTGTTTTCTGAGGCTGATACACAAATAGCAGAATTCAAGTTCCTCATATCAGCCTGAAGAACTGATGTAGCACGCACACTGTCAGGACTGGAAAAGATCCAAATCCAGCTCTCTGGGGCATCCTTAACAGTGTCCGGCATATTTCTTGGAGATGGAATTGCCATGCTAAGAAAGGAGCAAAACTGAAAATCATTGTACCTGAAGACAACCACAGCTGGTTTCTGCCAAGTTTCATTCTGGCAAAACGAGGCTGTAGCTCTTCCCTCATCTTGGTCAACCCACTGCATTTACAAAGAAATGCACGTAGAGATTTAGAGTTCCCTCTAGAGGAGTGAAGCAATAATGTACACATCATTCTGTGTTCTGCTAGACTCCAGCTCTGTTCTCTTTACAGATAAAGGCTGACAGTGGGATAAATCAAATTATGAATTCCACTGCCCATGCATATGCAATAAAAATAAAACAGTGTCAGCTATGCAGAAAAAAGACAACAAAATCCTAAAGCTTCAAGTTTAACCCAGCCACAGTTTACACAATTCTGCCACTAGGAAGGAAGAAAACACTATTATTGCGAAAACTGTGAGAATTCCAGAGAGTGATCCTGACCCCATGGTGCTTAGATATTGTGGATCCCTCCAGTGCAGGGCTCAGCACATGGGAGAGAAAAGGAAATCAAGGCTCAGAAAAGGGATTAGGCTGTGATCAAACAAGAAAAGCAATCACCTGAAGAGAATTTATTTGTATGGAGTCATTTTGTCTCCAGGTTTTGTTACTCACTAATTTTTTCATTACTACCGATTTTGAAGAACTTAGTTTTGGGAAATATTTTTTTTTCATGTTCTCTGGATATTTCAGGATGCTTTCTTTCTTAAGAAGTGTTCAGCATTATGGAGCAGCTGTATAGCTTATATATGAGACATAACTTTATTTGCTACTTTTTATTTGGGACACTGTGAAGACCAGCTGTGAAGAATTAAGGTTTCTTGTTTTAGCAACATCTGTCCAGAAATCTCTATAGGAAAAGCCATGGAATTAAGTTGTCTGATTTCCAAATCAAATGTGTAAAGGCAGAAGTTACCAGCTAACTTGCACAGGGAAAGAAGACAACAAATGCCTAGCTGGGAAGAGAAGAATCATTCTTGGAAGGATTTTGTATTACAGCAGACTGGTTTAGATAGAACCTTTTAGGCTGGGCTCTTCAAAAGAGATGAGAAGAGATAGGCATATAGCTTCCACTTGGAGTCATCTAAAATTTCCTGCTGCAATTAGAGCATGTCGTGCTTTGGCCTTCTCCATGAATGGATGTAAGCATAATGCCATGTTGTATTCACTTATATTTTTCATTCCAATCATTTTGATTCCTTCAAAAATGTACGTGAATAATTGTTGATATCATTTTACACATGAGGATGAAGAGACAGTACCAGATTATGGTATATCTCTCAGACATGCATATACAAATACCTAGAGATACATTTAAATTACCTTCCCTTATTTTTATTATATACAATTATTTGTGGAGGAAAGTTAAAGTCTGAGGAAGTTAAAGACAGCTTGTGAACAGAAGATGCAGAGGTTTGCATTGTCTAAATGACCTTTCCAAATATTTGTGAGAAAACATACACATATTTTTTCAAGGCAACAGAAACAATAATACATATGAGCGCCACAACAGTCTGTCTGCATGAGAATTGCTTTGTTAAACACAAAGGTCCAAAAGGTCAATGTAGGTTTAATGTCTCTCATTTGTTTTGACTTTGAAAGTTAAGTTATGATGAATAATCTGCAAGTTAAGATGTTAGAGCAGTGGCAGATCCTGTCCTAATTAGACCAGTTTTGTGACACAGTTTTATGAAACATTTCCTTGCAAGAAAGTGGAACATGAAGCAAGTGAAAAAAAGAGGATTCAGAGGCAACCTAGGAACCAGCCCAATGTTTCAGGAGATTTAGCATCAGTTTCATAGACTATCTCTGTGACCCTGGATAAATCACTTGAATAATCTTTGCCTGCATACCTAGAGCTAAAAGACAAGGTTTTAAATATTCATTCCACTTGACTGCTTTGCATGCCTCTCAGATTCAAAATTGAGGTCATGTAAATCCAAAATGTAAAAAAAAATCAAAACCAAAACCAGAACAGAATTTATAAATTTTATGGAAGTCCATTGTAAATTGCAACACTGAGCAGTGTCCAACAGTTGATGTAGTTCTATGTAGTAACACAGTTTTATCTATATTACCCAAGAAACAAGATTGTGATTATTTTTATCTGCTGCTCCATACAATGGTGTTGCTCCTGAATAAGAGGTTTCAAATGTAGTGTCATGGATAGGACAAAGTGCACAATGTCATTACTACTCCATAACTGGAAAAACAGCTTGGGTATTCACTGCCTCTGTGAAACAGTAGCTAATACTGCAAAGGACACTACAAAGCCAGGTAAAAGCAGTTACATGCAACTCACCTTTCCTGCAGACAGGAAGGAGCAGAGATCTCAGCAAGCAAGAGGAGCAGTGTGCTGAAGGTGGTGGCTCTCGCCATGAGAGCTTGGTCCCATGTGTCCCTGCAGGTCATCCACTGCCAGATATCCCCCAGACAGTCACCCTCCTCCTCTTGAGTGGAGATGGAATGGGAGAACATCTCCCAGGCTGTTGGCACTTTCTTGGCCCATGGACCTCTCAAAAATACGGTTCAATGATGAGTGTAGTGAGTCATGGAGTAAATATTCTAGAATCAATTTAGATGTGCTACTTTTTTGCCAATAGCTGTGGGATATTTTTAGTAACACCTGCCTAATTGTGCTTTATCTAAGCAGTGGTACCTCCCTAACAACTACCTAGCAACATGATGAAGGTCAGACTATAGGCCTCTGATAATAGTCTCACCACCCCAGCAGTGCCAGCTCTATAGGCTAGAACACTAAACAATCACCTGCTTTACAGCTCCAACATCTCACTTGGCTAATGATACACTTTGGGAAGTTACTTGCATCACAAATAACGTTCTCTGCAACAATATGCAGATCTTTGTATGCTGGACTATGGCAATAAAGTGCTTCTATTTCTGTACACTTTTAAACTCACAACATTATCAATTTTGACTGCTTAAGTCAAGTGGCACTTTACAGGTTTTCCCTTTGTTTTAAACTTTTAAGTTGGAACTACTTGTTTGCATTATGTTCCTCTTTATGAACAGGTTTTTTTACATCCTAGAAAATTTTATTTTAACATAAAATTGTTGGTGATTAAAGATGTTGCTTTAGAATCTTTAAGACTTGGAAATAAAAGAGAGTTTGTTATACCAGCTGAAGTCCATGTTTTAGTTGTCAATAGCTTCATTGCTTTATTTCTTAAATGAGAGCTACCATTAGACTAAATTACTTTATGTGTCCTACCTCTGTAAGCATTTTTGTTTTTAGATTTACCATTTTACTTCTAGTAGTGGCATAGGTTGCTGGGTAAGTTTTCAGCTAGCCTGTAGTCACTGTTACTATGTTTAGGGCATAGTGATGCATCCTAATGTTACCACACAGAAGTCCAATATATTTTGCTTGCTTTGCATCTCCAAATTTTGAGCTCAAATATCATCTTTCTGTTCTTCATTGTTTAACTTCCTCTTTTATTATGCACAGATTTCACTTGCGAAATGGCATCCGCACTGTATCTAGGCAGTGCCACATCCGTAACAACTACTTGGCAACATGCAGAAGGTCAAACCATGGGCCTCTGGTACTGGTCTAACCACTCCACCTGCTCTGTTGCTCTGTAAACCAAGATATGAGGCAAATGTGATGTAAAACTAAAACCAGCTTTGTGAAGGATATTTTGGTAAAAGGATATTTGGTAAAAGCCACAAAATCTCTTTTTTACACATTTTTCTCATGCTGAATTCACCATACTGTTGCTGTACACCTGATGGAATTTACTCTGTATTGAGTAATGAAAACATACTCTGTATTTACAACATCAGTATATTACCAACAAACTTTCTTCTACTGTAGCACTGTCTTGACGGTGTTAAGAGAAGCCTGTTAACTTTGTGAAATAAGCAATATCAATGAGCCCAGAAAATAACTGTTGCTTGTTTAGTAAGGCAAATCTGGAAAAATATAGAATGTTTGTAATTTATCTCTATTGCAAGAAGTAGTTTAGTTTCACTCAGGCAACTGCTTAGTTGCATGAAAACAAACCTCCAGAATTACTCATAAATTTGTATCTTTGACCTTTCAAATGCAGGCTTTGCATAGTGATCAATATTTTCAATAACTGAGTCTCTGTCTCTTTTTTGTTCTGCTTTTGAATTATTGTTAATGAAAACCCAAGTGTTCTCTAACTGCAGCAGAAACTCTGATTACACTTGTAGAACTCTAACTTATTAATTACACTATAATTAATAGTGTATTTAATAGTCAGCTATAACCTTCTCTATCAAAATTAACAAAGACAAAGGAAGTATGCCCTTGAATGCAGATTGGCTTATATGTTAAAAAAGCCAGTTTGACTTTCTGTACTAATTCAAGCACTTCCATTCATTACTGGCAATTATTAAAGTTTCTATTCTTTTTGATATCAGAGTGTGCCTTTGAGGATTTTAGAAGTCTTAAAAATCAAAACTCAATCATGCTTCTGGAGAAAAGCCAGAAATTGGAAAATAGCCACAATAGTTTAAAGAAGCTTTTCAGAAGACAATGGAGCCTTCAGAGTTTAACCTCATACCATGAGAAAGGTTCACTAGAACATTTTCCAGGGGCAGTCTTTACCACAGATGTAAAAACTATGTCTGACTCATCTGAGTAGGCTGGGCACACCATGCACGTACAAAACCAGAAAGAAAAAACAACCGCAAGTCAACCCACAAACCAAAATAGTTCTGAGCCTGCATTAAAACTGGCTCCAGCATTCAGGAGAACTGTGAAGGTCTTGATTCCTTTCCACAGACTGTCAAGAGACAATATTAGATTTTTGAATGTTTTCTCCAAATTAGAAAAATTTAATTTGTATGTTTCAGTTCCTCTCAAGGGATTTTAGATCATCCAAATGTGTCACATGTATCTGATTCTTCCTTCCCTTTTGTCTCCAGAGTAGAAAGGACAGTTAAAATGACACTAAAAAATCCAGTGTGGTCAGGATTGAAAGCTTGTGTGAGGTCTGCCTTACCTGCCTTCCAACAACAGGTAGGCTTGGCCACCATTAGGCTCTTCTCTCCACAGACACCCTCATCCATGTTACAAAACACTTGCAACTCACAGATTTGGCCTCCTTATTCCTGGTCATATGAAATTTCCATACATCTTGGAGATTTGTAATACCTTCCTACAGCCCTCTCTGACTTGTTGTGCTCCAGCTACTTTGGAAGTTGAAGCCAGACTTAAGGGATGGTGTCTCCCTTTGTGGCTATTACTTTGGTTTTCAGAGCTAGTGCACCCAGAGCAAAAAGGTCCTCTCACTTCACCATCAATCCCCAATTGGGGCTGTCTCCACACTGATCACGAACAGAACTTCAAAACAAGTGGAAGCCCATAACTTGCAGAATATCCTCCCAATCTTGTTTGTGATGGATAATAATGGATAATTCCCTACCTGCTGCCACGTCTCTCCTTGCAAACAGCGGGACACATCTCTGCTGCTGGGCAAGGGAGGAGAAAGCACTGTGTGCTGCCCCTAGCTAGATGTGCCTGCTGACCCCTCTCCAGCTCCAAGGAAACACGTGCTCTGGCAGCACCTGAGCATAGTGGTTCAGAGCACTAGCCAAGCTCAGAGGAAAGGATAAGGGAAGGGGAGAGTTGGATTAGAAATATTTGCTCCACAGAGTCTCACAGGGGTATATGTGCTGGATTATGGAGAAGTGAGACAAGAAACAGATCCTCTGCACATTTAGGGTTATTAGCTATATGCCTTTAGTATGTCATCAATATATAGATGTGTGTGTGGATATGTGTGTGTGTGCGTATGTGTGCACATGCTTTTTCAAGACCCCGTTCCCACATTTTCACATTTCATTTGATCTCAGGATTGAAAGAATCAGACCTACCACTGACCGCATTTGAAACTCAGAGCTGCTATAATAAAGTTGCTGGATGTTGTGGTTAAGAACTTTCCCTATGTTTCCCTGTCTGGTTATCTATGAGCAGCCCAAAATAAAGCATTCTGCTCCAGAAGATATTTAGTTTGAGTGTTAAGCACAAGGGATAGACACACAAGCCAGAACATGACACAAAACAAGGGGACAACTTCATAAGTGTGGCAAATATTGCTGTGTTGTCCTTGCAGGTGAACTTGGGAAGAACCTCAAAAAAAGGGAGTTCTGAGAATAGTGTGTGGTTATGTAGATATTAATGATTGCAGATGAGACGAATGTCCTCATCTGGCTAGTCTCAGTCTTAAAAATCCTTAGAAATCCTGCTACAATGAAATTTTAAGGGTCCTGAGAAGCTGCCACAGTACTTCATGAGCTGCCAGCTCCCAAGGTACTTCATAAGGTAAACATTAGGGCATGAGCAGGCTTCGAGAGTGTGCAAAAAGCAAAGCCAGGCAGCTTATATTTAGCTTCACAAAGAGATTGGAGCCCGCAGAGGAAGGTGAAGAGAAGGGTAGACTATTTTCAATGACAGTAATTTGCATGTTCTTTCAAAAATACTAGCAAAGAACTCTTTTTTTCCACAAACCACTGTGCTGTCCATGATACGGTTTCCCAAATCAGCTGTTCTGACAAGGGCATTATAGCAGAATATCCTTGGCCTTTTACAAATTCACCAGCAAAACAGCATAATGTGAAGGTAGACATTATAACAGGCACTTCTTTTACTTTTGTTACCTGTCGCCCTAGTTGGAACATTTTCAAGTGAGAAAAACAGTCAAAAGTTTATAACAGGGAAATCTGATGTTGAACTGGCACTATCCCCCTGTTCATGGCTACATTTTTGTACATGGCTACAACACACTCATGCTGTGAGTCTTTATTTCAGCTTCCTCATGTCTCATCCTAGATCCTGAAGAGTAATTTTTCTTCAGGTGGCCTATTTCCTTAAGGTGCTGAGGCAGACTGGGTTTTGGCATTTCCTTGGTTCTTTACATTATAGACTGTACTTTCAAAGACCAAACCTTCCAACTTTGTCTCCCCTGTTTGAAATGATGTTTATACCTTGGCTGTAAAATACAATTTCATTAAAGGAAATGCATTCAGTAAAGAATTTGGAGAATGTCTTTTCATCTGGGAAATTGATTTATTTTTCCAGTTTGCAGCTATGCCATCTGAAATGGCAAGACTTTCAGAAATGGGACAAATTACTCTTTTTTAAACTATATAGATAGTAATGCTATCTCAGGAATTCAGGTTTGACAATCTTGGTGTCCAGAAGATTATACAGTAACTGGGTGCCCCAACTCTCACCTTTTTATCATACCACAAATTCTCCCAGTGAAATAAATAATTTAGATAGTGTCTGACCCACTGTAGACACTGTTCAGATAAAAGGAAACACAATCAAAATTTTATTTTATTAGTACCTTTTTGTCTCTTTTCTGGGGTACACACCAACCATCACAACGGGAAGATGCACTGTGGATCTAAGTCATTGTTTTGTAAAGTGCTTAAGAGAAGTCACACGGTGTAACAGACTGAAAGTTCCATGGTGCTGTCTCTTCTGCCACTATCTCCCCCTAGATTGCTTTAACAAGCCTGCCTGGCCAGTGACATTTTCTCCTTCTTCCAGCAAAAACCTATTAACTGCATTTGTTGTTGGCTGGCCCAGATCCCATCTTGGAGATGAGGTCTCTTAGCACAGTGCAGTGCAGCTCTGTCTTGCTTTGATTGTAATGATGTTCATTATAATGCTAGCCAGAAGTCTTTTTCTTTTTCTCTTAAGTGGCAGCTCTCTGGAATTTGAAAAAAAACCACATTTTCCTTGTGGTTAATTGCATTTCATCAGATTGGGAATCCGCTTTGGTATTATTTTTTTTTTTTTTCAGTGAGGAAACCCATTAAATTAAAAAAGCAAGGAAGTTACACAAACCCTCTTTTGATTCCCTATTATTCGTGGAATACAATTAGATTTCAAAGGAACTCATTCTTTGGTAACTGTGGTGCTGGCTGTTATTAAATGCCCTCATCTACTTTTACATTACATTCCCAATTCTTTATGTACAGACTTGCTTGGATTTCAGCTACTTCACTACTGAAAGAAGATCATTCAGTTTGAAAAGAGGTGTTGTTTGGCCTTGTTCAGGACATTGAAAAACTTTGTTTGAACTAACGAGCCTAGATTGTCAAGTAATA
This sequence comes from Rhadina sibilatrix, assembly GCA_013400275.1. Taxonomy (NCBI): domain Eukaryota; kingdom Metazoa; phylum Chordata; class Aves; order Passeriformes; family Phylloscopidae; genus Rhadina; species Rhadina sibilatrix. The sequence goes on from VWYO01011380.1 coordinate 40,805, forward strand.
GTCCATTTGGTAAAAATAGGTATTATTTCCTGTCAGAAAAAAAAAGAATGACGCTATCAGATGAGGGTGGAAGACAGTTTTCTGTATTATCTTAATTCATTATGGCTAGTCTGATGAGACAAGAGGGTGTTAATATGTTTCTCATCATCTTGGTCTGAAACTTCACACTGCATGTTTCCTGCAGGTGGTTCAAGGAATTATCTATCTACTCTGTACCTGGCAATTCTGGGAAAACCATGATGATTCAGTTCACTGGCTTTAGATTCTAAGGAAGATGACAGACATACTTAGTAAGACAGTCATCTTACAAAGAGATGATATCTTTTTCCAAAGTACTGGAAAACTGACAGGGTAGGAAATGGTTAAAGAAAATAAAAAAACACAGCAACTCAGAACTGAAGTGACTTGGGCCTGGCCAAACAAAGGATGGTAAGAGAGATGGAGACAAAAAAGGTTTTACCCACTGGACAAATAGGATTTAAGAGACACCTTAGTCCTGATCACCTAAATTTATTCTAAATTAACTTTCTATTGTCCTGGTCAGATCACATTGTTAATTCCCATTAATTTTTTTGCAGGCAAATTTAGATGTATCCTGGCTGTCTCTGTGTGGATCTGGACTCTTCCCAGGATGAAAAATTGTATTTGGATAGTTTGTCCAGAGCCAGTTTAATGAGGGGCTTCACCAAAGAAAAAATACACTAACTTGAGAGGCATACCCAGAGAGGTTAGAAGAGTTCTTTTTAAAATGAAAAAGATATCAGCTCAAAGTCCAGTATTGTACAAGAGGCCAAAATTTGATTGGTTTCTGTAGCCAAATTCTTAGTTAATATCAGGAGTTTAAGCCATTTTCTGCAGAAGTGAGTTATGTTTACTTCAGAGGTCCTGCCATTTGCTGTGTACATCTGCCAAAAGCAGACGTTTTCTGGTGTTTTGTATCTATGCTGAAGCCTTTGCTGCACCAAATCAGAGAGTAGATTTCTAGGCAAGAAGGGATGTATGCTCAGTAATATGAATGCTGGTGTAAACAGGCCTTGTGAGTTCACTCAACAGTTCCTGTATTGGTTGTGCATGTTCTAATGAAATTAAAAAATAATTAATGAAACATTACATCCTGTCATCCCTATTCCAGTGGCTAACTGCTTCCCTTTAAGAAATTGTAGCATATATATAACACAAGCTTTTTCAGTTTACAGAGTTTGAAGCAGCTCAGGTGCCACAGATGTAGAAGACTTCCCACAGTAGAAATACTGAACATGCTAACAAAGTTTAACTGAAATACTTCTTCACTTTTCCTTTTTTCATGTTAAGAATTTGAGTTATTTGAAGTGTTGGTCTTTTACAAAGAGAATTTTGTACTATTGGGTAACAGATTTCTGTTCTTCCTGGTAATAGGGGCTATTCTCAGTATGTAAAAATCTAACTGGAAAATTAAGGTTATCCTTTTAAAGATCAAAAACTTGTAGTGCATAAAGTTTCATGTTGACTTCATAGTATGCTTAGCCATAGTTACAGCATGCAAGTTTTTCACAGTGAAATTACACTCCAGATAGAGGTCCTATATAGAGGTGGCTATTTGCAGGTTTCTCTTCAAATAGACAGGGGATAACACGTTCACGTGGACTGAAGCCAGAAATTTTTAGCTGTGAACATCTTAGAGCCATCATCTAATACCAAGATTTAAAGTGACAAGTAGTAAGAGTAATTATGACATTATTCTCTGCTTGTAAGGCCAATTATTGCCTTTAATTCATGATGTTCTAGTTACAGATGAGGCAGATTTTCCATTACAAGCTTCCTCTCTGTGTCTGTGTCGTGTGAAGCTGACACTTCTCACAGCAGCTGTCAGTCCAGTTGTAAGAGGATTTTATGATTAATGAGATACACTTTTTGTCGTTTCCAAGGTGCTTCAAATCCCACATAGTATACTAGAGGGGAAAGTGGGACACTTAAGGCTGATGTGTTCAGCCTAGAACAGTGTTAGCTTTTCTACTGAAGCTTAGCTGTACATAGGCGACTTTTTGTCACAATGACCAGAGGTTTAGGTAAAGTAGAAAAACATTAATGTCTTCTCTGATCTGCAGCCATCCCCACACATTTTTCTGAAAGTAAATCTTTTGAAATGCAAATGGAAAGAGTGTGATCTTTGCCTTGCATTGAAGGGAAGGTTGCAGAAACCTTCAGTTGCACGCTCTTCATATTTTTTTGCTTCCCTGAGTTATTTGTAATATTATTTTTGGACGATGTTAGATTTTATTTTGTTAGGTTTCCTTTTGATTTTTGTCAGTTTTTCCATCTGTAGTACTTGTGCCATAGTAGCTTTTAGAATCTCCAACTGGTATTAGGGCCCTGTGGCACTTTTTATTGCATAACACTGGGATTTTGATGGTGTGGAAAAAAGCAGGATTGTTTAAGCAGAGAAATGACTGACAGGAATATGATTGAGGTCCATCCTGAGAGGGTCAGAGAATGTGAACAAGGAAAATAATGTTTCTCACATGAAAAGAATTAGGGGACCCCAAATTAGACCAAGGGTTAGCATGGAAAGGACAGGGCTCTCCACATAATATGTAGATGAGCCGTGGGCCTCCTTCCTCCACAAGTTTTGCAGGTTGAATTTTGCCTGGATTCAGAAGGAGACAGGACAAATTCATGGAAAGCAATCTGTCTTGTTCTGCCTGGAGGGTGGTTAATTCATAAATTCTTGTGGCTTATGATATTTCCAGGGCCACAAAACTTAACTGTGATATTCTGAAGTAGCATAATTGTAGTTCTGTCCTGACCTTACATGGATTCTAAAGTATGTGTTTTTTCACATTGATGGGAATCAGGACCACATGGGTCTTTGGTGCGATGCCGTTTGACTCTTTTTATGTGCTTTCTGGAAAGGCTAAACTAGACAGCTAGTTTAGTTTAGCCTTTCCAGAAAAACACATAAAAAGCACATAAAAAGCCTTTAGCCTTTCCAGTCCAGCAAAGAGGGAATCTGAGGTTTGGGGGGACTTGAAGAGGGAGAATCTCAACAAGTACATGTGATCACTTTCTCCTGCACCTAAAAGCTGGATGAGACCCAAAGCAAAAACTGTGAAGGAGAATTTACTTAAAAGAAGGACTTCGCTAAATGCAGGGACTGTTTTATCTGTACTCACTTTTGGAGTCTCAGTCCATTAATCCATCTTTATCCAAAAAGCACTTCATGAACTTTTCACTAAGAGCCCACAGAGGCCTCATGGCCAGCAACAGCTACTCACACTCACTGTTGATTTAGGAAATTTGGAATCATAAACTCTAATTTTTGCTTAAGGATTTGAGGGAATGAGCTTGCAAAGTCACTTTAGCATGTTACAGGAAAGAGCCAGACTCTGCCATTACCCAAAGAAGAAAGAAAGATTTACAGAAAACTTCTCTCCCTTAGGCAGACATACCCCAGCTGCCTTATCTTGACATTTTTTGACAGGCAGCAGTACAGAATAATGGTATACTTATATAAACATGTTTTCAGGACGGGTAGGGATATATTTTCTTAATTACGCTAATTCATGCAGTAAAATTTCACTCATAACAGCTCTTCCTCATTGCATGTTTACTTGTTGCACTCCATTGTTTATCTTTAAAACCCTCAGAAATCTGGCATACAGATTCTTAAGCCACAAACAAGGATCACAGTCATAGAGACAACAAGGCTGTAATTTGTATTACTCAGTTTTTTGTTCTGTTGTAATATTGCCCAACTGCCAAGGACTCAGCTTTGATCTTGCTTTCTTCTGTTGTTAAGCTTACTAGAGGGAAGAGAATAGAAAAGAAAAGAAGAACTTAACTTATATTTAGGAACCTCAAGGACATGGTCTGATTTTCAAGGTTATATATATTAAGAAGATATCTTCTTTCCTATGTGTTGCTTTTCCTAAAAAAAAAAACCCCATGGTTTCCTGTCTGTGCCTACATATACCTACGAGGGTGCTCATAGGGAAACTCCCATCCTAGTATTCCAGTTCCCACTCTTCTGCTGGCATAAACATTTATGCGACAAAACAGCCAGGACTAAGAACATATCAGCTGAAATGTATCCTTAAAAACACACAAAAACTGTCAGACTTGAGCTATTGTAAACCTGTGTGTGTCCTTCACCTAGCAAAAAGAAAGTCTGTTGAATTGCAGTGGGCTGCAGCATGAGATGTGGCTGCCTCTCTCAGTGGTGATAAGGAATTTTCATGGGATTCAGCTCATACACTTCACCTCTGCAGCTGCAGAGAGCACCAATGTCTTCATCCTGCATTTGCATCCTGAGTCTTCCATCTGTGATAGTAGTGTGTCCTAAAGTTTCCAAGGGGATAGTTGGCCTGGTGAATTAAAAGTGCCTCCTCTCTTTACTTTGCCCCAGAGAGGTGCGTAGCTGTCAAGAGAGCCTGTTTCTTAACAGGGGGTGGGTCTAGCAGTGGATTTGCTGTTGGGCTCTTATGTTGTAACCACAGCACAGATCTTCACATTATTGCAGGGAACTGGTGTAACTACTTGAAAGATTTGCTGTCTTGCTCTTGTTATTCTTGGAGGAAAGCATTCATGCACAAATTGACATAGATTAGGCCTGACTCTGTTCTTGTTCATAGATATTCCCATGCGACTTGTCTGTTTCCTTGGCAATACATATGCTACACAGATTATGACACTTGTGTCAGGGTCTTCTTTTGTATTTTTGGAGCCATGCAGGCATCAAAGGACCAGGTTGCATTCTTGAACCCTGTTTTCTGGCTCCAGTCAGCCCTTGGCACACAGGGAGACAAGGAAGAGGAGACTAACAGGGAGATACTGCTGTCCATGTCAATGCATGCAGACTCAAAGAACAGAAAAGAGATGACTGAAAATCCCAGTAAACACAGAATTTGAAATGCTTTCTGCTTTCTGGAAAATGAAATGGAGCTATTTTGTGTTTGCTGTAAAGTCTTAAACCTCTTTTTGTAACCACCAGGAAAATGTTTCCTTCAGCACTATTAATAGAGTGATGGATTTTAAAAAATGAACAGATGGGATTCTTTTGGGGTTTCTTATTCACCAAAAGACACATTTCTGCCCTGCAAAAATAATAGGTGCAGTGTCCATCACTGTCCACAGGGAGGGGAACAAATCCTAGCTCCTAGTATACACTGGGATTTTTGCAGAGAGAATGCAATTTATCCACACCTAAACAGAGTGAAAAGAATCTGATGGTATTTTACTAAACAGACCAAATGTCCTGGCTAATACTGCAGGGTAAATGTACATTTTGTTCAGAGGCAATTTTAGCAATCAGTCTGAACCTGAAGAGAAAGAATGACATATTTTTTAAATATCTCTGCAGTAGTGATTTTATTTTACTGGGTCAGAGGTCTGACCTGGTAGTAGGATCATGAGCCGGAAATCATGAAAATAAGATTGAACTGAACTTTTAAAGACATTAAGCAAGAGAACATTATGTCTGCTGTCCTGATCATTTTGAACCTCAGTCCAAGATGTTTCCTCCTTTTGTGGAGTTCTTGAGGGCAAAAGTGTTCTCCTTCGTTATGCCAATCAGCATTTCCTTCCTACATCTCCTCTTAACATTCAAGATCTGTGATGTTTAGTCATTTCCTTTTACACTTTCCAAAAAAAGCACTCCTTTCCACCTGTTTCTACATAGACCTGGTGTTAGCAATTCTGCTCTTCGTTATGGGTTAGCCTGTGCTTTGGTCAAACCATTTTGCCACAGGATGGAATAAAACCTGACCAGCTTGATCCAGTGAAAGCTGTCCTTGGCCCTGGCAGGGCTGTTGGAACTAGATGATCTTTAAGGTCCCTTCCAATCCAAATAATTTTGTGATTTTATGTTACCAACTCTCACAAAAAGTATTTGTGGGTGAAAATGTGGTCACTTAACCTGTTTCATACTTCTTGACGTGAGGGGTCATCCCTTGGCAGAGATATACCTCCAGAGTACACTTAGACTGTGCTTTGCTGTCATGTCATTCCTTCAAGGTGGATAAACAGTGCAGATGCACTAATTCATAGCCCTGTAGTTCTCCAAATAGCAGAGCCATGTGATCATGGGGCCATGACGGAACTGGCATGGCTAGACATCTGCCTGGGATGCTTTTTAACTATGCTCCATTCATGGGGCTTTAAGGCATTTGAGAAAAAACACAAAAGAAAGGTAGCCCCCTAATCATGTCACTTGGAAGGAAAGTTTCTTCCACTCCTAGTT
>VWYO01011380.1:47039-81365 GCA_013400275.1 Rhadina sibilatrix
AGTTTAATGTTAATGCTTTTTTTTTTTTTTAAGATGTTCGAATGCGGCCACAGTGCTCAAGATGCTGGTCAGCCTTAACTGAGTCTAGCACAAAACATCCTCTCCCATGAATGTTACTGGACCAATGGCAATGGGGAAATCTAATTTAAGTTGATTCACATAAACTGATTATGTCAATAATTATGTCAAAGAGCTGTCAAGCTCTTACATCATTCTCACTATAGTACTGCAAAATTCCATGAGAAGGCCTATTTAGAGAATGATTATTACCAGGTTATAGTTCTAAAAAGGACCTGCACTTTATCTAGTTAAAAACATTCAGAATTTCAGGAGAATTCAAAACAAAAATGAGAAAATATGCTGATGTTGACAGACACTGTAGCAAAGTAATGTAGCTTTTTTTACATCTTGAGTGGGAAAAATGTCAGCTGAAAACATTACCTGCAAAATCAGCCTGTTTTGTTGAGATGAAAAGGATTCCTAACATATGCTGTGGATCCATGTTGGAGGTTTTGCTAGAAGATGTTTTGCTCAGCTTTCACATGGAAGTGTGACATACCTTTTCTTCATGGATTTCCCTAAACATGCAGAGAGATACTTGTTCAGATTTGTTTAGATAATGTTTGCTTTCCTGGGTTTCTTCTAAAGGGGTTTTAGTTCTGAGTGGGAGACACTTCTGAGTCATAATGACGTGTGTGTGACCGATAATGCAACTGATTAAACACTGAAGGGTGGGCAAAACCCAAATAATTGATGGCTGGTCTGTAGTGCAGAACTCAAATTGGGCATGGTGCTCATGACACTGCAAACATGTGGAGGTCTTTGTAAGTAAACATGTATGATTCAGACACAACCTGGTACTGCCTGAGATTGGAGTGGGGAAGTTGCTGCAAGGATGAATAATGCTGGAAGTAGTAATAGGCTACCCTCTTCTGAAAGCACAGACGAGAGGAAGAATAATATTGTTATTTTTCATGCACATATCAAGCCAGAGATTGAGGACTGCTAGTGGGAAGACATAACTACTTATCTGCAGGTGAGTAGAGTTTAATCAAGCCATATTCTGTTACACAGACATTTGTTTCTATCCATGTGTAAGACACCCTGGAGTGTGAGCAGTAGCAAAACTTCAGGTAGGTGATATAAAAAACATTTTCTTCTCAAACAATGACTATAATTGCATTTGTCAGGAAAAGTTTTCTGTCATATTTTTTCTGTAACTTGTGTTACAGTGAAGTAAAAGCAATCAGTATTAGTTTTCATTTCCAGGATAAAAATATTCCATAAGCTATCTGTGCTCTTGAGAATATTTGAAAATTAACTTATGAAAATCCTTATTTGGCTACTTGCCTAGAGTAACTAATAATAACAACAACAATAATAATAATCTGAAGAAGTGCAATTCAGAAAACAGCTAAGCAGTCCAATAGATTTTTCTGGCCTAGATTTTCAAAAAAACTGGTGTTGCTATATCTTCTTTTTTTTGTAACTTAAAAAAGAGGGGAAAAAGGAAACATAAAGTGGATCTGCATTTTCTATTGAAGGGAAAATACCTCCAAAGAACTGCTGCTTCATGATGCTGAAGAACTCACCTAAAATACATGCACTTTTGAAGTTGACTCACCAAATTTCAGTCCTGAAAATGCTTATGCACAACTTAGGTTAACATCTATGTATAGTTTGTTCTATGGGCTCCAATGCTAAAGAGAGATGTAAGAGCTTGCATGACATTTTGCAGGACTGCAAGGAAACAAGGCTGTTTACAGCTTGGCTACTGTGTTTCTGTTTCTGGCAGGACTGTGAAATATTACAGCAGTCTGAATTTAAATACTTTGATTCATTGCTCTACTGTGTAGAGAAAATGTCTGTAACTCAGAAGCTGAAATTATTCTTGGATAGGAGCTGTCTTTGGATTTTAACAGAAGTGTCACATAAAAGCTGCTGCAATGTACAGGAGTAGAATTCTAATTGAACCTTGAAAGAAAATGTTGATTGTCTAAAAATATTAAGCTGTTTGAAATGGTCATGTATTTTTACTTCTCCTCTTATGAGGAACATAGAAAGCAGTGGAGTTTGCAAATGCCTGTTTTCACATTTCAGATCGTAAAGCTGCTGCAGAGATACTGCACATTGCTTAACATTGCCCAGCAGACATAGATACCATATGCAGTTTTTTTTTACTCTGGGATGCAGTTTGGGATTGTGGAAGGCCTTAGTCAACCGTGATTTGGGTGTAAGAATCAACAACTCCCCATGCACTAATTTGTTTGGAACTCATGAAGTTTTGGTTACTCTCATGTGAACAGGCTGTGTACTCCTCTCACAAGAGCAGCACATTCCTCTAGACCAGTTTCTCACTTGCCAGCCAAAAAATTTCCACCTTGTAAATTGTGGCTTATCATGCTACAGACTGGAGTGAAAATTTGTAATCAAGGACTAAGTGTGGGTTAAGATCTCCCTTCCATGCAAATCCAAAGTCACTCAACTTGTTAAGCAGCTGTTAGTAGCAATTAGTTATTGTTATTAATTATAATTGTAAGAACTAGAAATAATTGGTCATAACAACATCATACATTAACTTCATGATACATTAACTTCACTAAAGTAGGTACTGTGCCACCATCTGAACATCGTTTTCTCCAGGAAAGAGATGCATTTCACAACAGAGAATGGCAAAAGCAGGACATAGCTTGTGACCTCAATATCTGTACAGATCAAGGCATAAGAAATCCTTTGGAGGAGAACAGAGCTGGACAGGAATAGAAATGTGCAATATAAAAACAGATATCAAACAATTCCATATGTTTCTCATGAGTTTTTTCCAATTTGGTTTCAAACTGGGAAAAAAGTCTCTGAATGAAGGCTTTGTCAAAACTACATATGGTTTGCAAGGACAGGGGAGAAGTGAACAGTGGGGACATCTTTACTTCAGCAAGGCTTTTGACACTCTTCCCCTACATGCTCATAGGTAGCTCAGAAAGTTGGGTTAGCTGGGAGGACAGTGAGGTGAACTGGGAACTGCTGAATGACAGAGGTCAGAGGGCTGTGACCAGTGGCACAGGGTGTAGCTGGAGGCCTGCAGCTGGTGGGGCTCCTCAGGGATCAGTTCTGGGTTCAGTCTTGTTCAACTGAGATTGGGCAGCTTCTGAGATCCTCCTTGTTGGAGGCCAACAGCTCCACTTCACCTGTTGTGTTCAAATTAACCCACGAAAATATCAGGAAAAACGAAAGAAGCTGGCTTGATCTATTTGTCTAGTCTTCCTTTCAAGAGAGAAATAGGACACAATTCCTCTGACTTATTTAGCTGTTCTGCAACATGATATTCCAGACTAGCAGGAGACTGTATTTCCTTGGGTGCTTTCACATCTTTCAGTAGTTCTCCTGCAGTTGGGCTGAAATAAAATACATCATCCCACACATCCATTCTGCTTTCCAGAATAAGAAGGAAATCTCTATGATTTGTCCAGGGATAAGTACTTGCATAGCAGATGCCTAAACTGTAATTGGTCTGTCTGAGCTCCATGTTGTAGAATTACTGACTGAATTTGCCAGCCATTTCAGTGTATCACCTTTTCATTTTTCCTACTGTCCTCAATATCTTTTGTTTTTTGGTGACACAGACTAGTTTAGTTGCCCGAATGGGACTGTGGTTAAGAATGCTTAGCACCAGGGGTTTAGAATAATACACTTGTGTTTACCAAGCAGGTTTAACACAAGCAGGGTCCAGGTGGACAGTAAGTTGGGCATGAGCCTGCTGTGTGCCCTTGTAACAAGGAGAATTAAATGTGCTGAGGCTGCCTCAAAAGAGAATAGGCATGCAACTTCTCCATAATCTTTTCATTCTAAGGAAGAAAACATTCATCTGTCTTATGCTTGAGGTGTTTATCAATGCATCACAGGAAAACTTTATTCCCCTTTTATACAGAACTAATTGAAAAGAAGTAATTCTGAAACCTGAAGCCCCGAAATAATATTTTGGCTGAGCCACATGCTTCTTACTTTATGATTGAAACAAACATGCAGTCATAAACTGACATGTTGCTTCAAAGTGCAAAAGGTGAAGAACATGTAAATTGGCTAACTCAGTTCAACATCTCAGCTGAGAAGATACAGCTCTGCAGTTGTTAAGACCAATAGGTAACCAAAAGTGATTTAATGTTATGTTTGTAATCATTAATTTTTCTTGTTTATTTAGACAGTTCAGCTAATTGAAGGCCTCTACAAGCACAATTAGAATTGGTACAGATATAGCAAACTCAAACTTACTGAATTAAATGACTTCAACTTTTTATGTAGATACTGATCTTATTTGAGGACTTATTTTAGGACTACATATGTCTTTTAAGGAAATATTAAGGTATCATTCTCTTCCCTTCTTCTAGGAAATTTAAGGTGACTATAAATTAAAAAAGCGCCTACTGCCCTAATGCTGACTTGAGCCAACTATGCTTGTTTCTTCTCTTAGGAAGAAATGTTTAGTCCTGAGGATATTGTGAGTAACACTTCTACTTTTTTAGAATTTTTGTATTGGAGGATAAACTCAGTGAAACAGATGAAGATCAGACTGAATTGATGGTATTAATGTTATTTTTAGCCCAAAATTTCATGTCTGGCTGTGACTAGAGATGTTGCTTCAGCTAAAGGTGCAAGAAACCTCATAGTAAGCAATGACTAAATATAAAAATAAATTTCTGTCTCCTACTTAGAATGTCGGTTTATATACCAAGGCAGAAGTGGTTTTATTATTTTTATAAATATTTTTGTCCTCTCTCATGTAATTATATGTGATGTTTTTGTGGGTTTTTTTTTTTTTTTTTTTTTTTTTTTTTTTTTTTTTTTTTTTTTTTTTTTTTTTTTAGATGTAGAAATATTTCAGATTTTTTATGATATTTGATCTGTCTTTCTGGTCAGCCTGAGAGATGTTTCAGCAGCTAATTCCACAGGTTAAGGAAGTGCAGTATGGGGAGACATTTTTCCCCATCACTTTTAGACCAGTTGTCCTTCTTTCCTCTTCAAAGCTTCTGTTCCTTTCTGTTGAAAGAGGGCAAAGAGGAGAATATCAAAACTTGTCTTTTTGCAGCCAGAAATCTACTGCTACCCTGTTCCTTCTCTTGTCAAGTTTTGCTTGCAATTAGCCCTTTGACTCAGAGTAGTTCTTTCTGTACTGACAGTGTATGAAATAGTGTGTGAGAGACTCGTTTGCCAAAATATGAGTGCATTTCCTGGCAGTTTCCCTGTTGTATTATATTAAGGAATTACAACCACTGAAATCTGCAGTATTCATTTTGGTCTTTAATCCAAAATTTTGGTCTTTAATCCAAAAATTTGGTTTTTATTCCTTTACCTCTGCAAGGGCTTTCCCTTGTGTGATTTGTCTTGGCTGGCTTGTTTTTGTCTTTTTTGTTGCTTCTAACCCCAGATGGTTTCTTACACATACAGTTCATACTGACTGGGCACAGATTCCAGAAACATCCCTGCTTCTCCCAAGTTATCCGCTGCTATCCTGTACCTGGGAATGTACTGTGCACCCAGAAGAGCCAGGACAACTTTCCAAAAGCTCACAGACAAATCCTTCTGAAGACAGATGTGTTCCTAAATGTTAAAGTGTGCAGCGATGCAATCATGGATGACAATGGTGCAAGAAGCACTAGGCCATGGTTAGTGAAGGAGTAAGCACGCCCTCTGCAAACTTGATATCATTTGGCTTATTTTATCCCCATTTTGTGCACACCAGAAGTGCACAGAGTTCCTTTTCAACAGTTCGGGTAGCATATAATTTGTTGACTTGCAGCAGTACAACTTTGTCTGAATCCAGGCTCTTTACTTATCAGCTCTGTCTCTGTTTCCATTAGAAAGCTTCAGAGATCCTTGCTCAACTTGTTATATCTGGATTTCAAGGCATGTCATTCCTGAATGGCCGGGGGGGCCCCTCCTGGGTCATGCTACCAGCAGGCCAGCTACCAAACCCTGATGGCACTGTTGGTGAACTTGGTCCAGTCCTTCCTGCCAGCCTCCAGAAATGCTGACAGAATGAGAGTGGTGTCATTGAAGCTGCTGGAGGAGCAGTCCTGGTTTTGTCCATTCACTGTTTTTGCTTAACCTCCCCCTTTCAGGCATCTGTGTTCAAACGGTAATCATGCACCATCAGCTTCTTTTTCAGGTGGGAAGGAATGCTGAATTTGGGTCCCCACAGAATAGAACTCAAACAGAATCTGTGCTCCCTTTGAGAGAGGTCAGTATTTTCTCACTTTAAGAAATGGTTGTCCAGTCTCCTAGAGAGAATAAGGAAAATTCCTGTATTACCATATTTGCCTAATACAAAGGGATAACAGTTACGTATTTCCTAGGATTTGCTGAGATGCTTAGGTGGTGGACTGATGGTGCTAAGCTTCTGCCAGAAAATTGCTGTAGTTAGATCATTCTCCTATACACTATAGGGAAGAAAAACTGCCATCCTCAAGGACTGTAAAAATGCCATCTAACTGGTCCCATGTTTCACATAGATGTTGTTTGCTTTACAGGTATTGAATGGAACCTGAACTTTGTCAGAAGAACTGTAATTGATTCTAAAATTGATAAAACATGCCCTGCAAGCTCCTGGAGAGTTTGATTTACTGAAATGGAGCCATATTGCTGTGACTCAACACTTGTAACAACACATTATGATTGAGGCTGGTGTTCTAGGTTCAGAGTTTCAAAGATACTTAAATACATAGCTCCCATTCAGATTAATGAGATCATGGGTAAAACAGTGTAATCCTTACGTGTTTTACTATCAAATATTGACAGATCTTTATGACAAAACCATATGGTGTGGTTTATGGATTCAGGTCCAATTCCACTAAGGTACTGTGCCTGAAAAAGCAAGTGATTTCAAGAGAACTGGGAATTCATCTTATTGCTGAACTACTGCCAGCTGCTGAGTTACATAAGTAGAAACTGTGCCACAAACCCTTTTATTCTAAACATAAATATCCTTAGGCCCTGTTGTTTATATTTTTGAATTCTTTCTTTTGGAAAGACAAATGTTCACATATGTGCACCAAACCCTAAGGAGACATACACAAGAACAGCACAGAGAAAAATAACACCAATATCCAGTGAAGCATCTTTAAATGGCAGCTATAACATTTGCAAGTTCCTTTTTAATGATGCTGGACTAAAAGTTTGGTCATGCTTTTATATTAATTGAAGAAATATTGCTTGCATAAAAGCTTCTCTTTCTGTCAGTAAATAGACAATTATTTCCTTGAAAGTGTTCAAGTCAGTGTCAAAAATTGTAAATAGAATTAGGTGCTGTCTCTAATTAAAAAATGAAATAATATTTTTTTGGTCTTCATTGCATAATGAAGAAGCTTGTGTAAAACACCAACAGGAGAAGCTGAGGTTCCTGAGACTAAGATTCAGAACTGTAAATTACTTGCTTCATAATGAAAAGTGATCCAGTGTCTTGGACAAGGCAAAAAGGAAAGTGTAGGCCCAGTGGAAGCAAGGTCAGGTGACATGAGAAGAATACAGAGACACTGCTCACCACCATAGGGAGAACATCTGTGTGGCCAAAACTCAACTGAATTTGAAGCTGGCCAGAACTGTGGGCGACAATAAAAAGAGTTTTTAAAAATATATTCATAGCAAAAGGCAGTATAAAAATAACATTGTCCTCTTACAGGAGGAGGATGGTCATCTCATGAACAGGGACCTGGACAAAGCAGAGGTGTTTAATGCAATTTTTGTATCTGTCTTCAACACAGATGACAGACCAAGGGGGTCTCAGCTGGAAGACTACAACTATGAGAATGATCAACTCTCAGTCGACCCTGACATTGTGCAGCATCTGCTGCTGCAGCTGGATCCCTACCAATCTACAGGGCCTGAGGGGATTGATCCTAAAATCCTCAAAGATCTGGCTGATGTCATCACAAAACCTCTCCCTTTGGTTTTTGAAAGATCTTGGGAATCTGTGGAACTCCTAGCTGACTGGAAGCTGGTGAATGTTGTGACAATTTTCAAGAAGAGCAAGAAAGAGGACCCCAGAAGCTACAGGCCTGCCAGTTTCTCTTCAGTGTCCTGTAAGATTAATGAGATTATTCTGGTAGGTATTGAAAAACACCTGAAAGGAACAGAGTCATTGGTCAAAACCAGCATGACTTCAGCAGAGGAAAGTCCTGCTTATCAAACTTAATTTCCCTCTAGGAAGGGTGACCCACTCAGCTGATCAAGGGAAGCCAGTTGATATAATCTTTTCGAATTTCATAAGACTTTTGATATTGTCTGTCACAGGACCCTTCTGGAGAAAATGTCCAGCCCACAGCTCGGTTAACACATCATGTGATGAGTGAGCAGCTGGCTCACGGGTCAGGCACAAACCTCTAAAAGTCGGTACACCAGGAATAATTTATGCTGTAAAAGAAGCAGGACTCCTTTTGCAACCTGTGTCTTATCAGGGAAATGTAAAGCATAGGAGAAAAATCACTGTTCTTAATGTTACATTGAAGTTGGTAGTATATCAGTGCACAGGGTAGCCCTAGGTACACACAGTGTGTTTCCCCTAGCTTGTTTTGTTTCCTTGTCTGTGGGTATTATTCCGTGCTCAAGAGGGTTCTCATGTCTGTTCTGCCTGCTTGCAGATTTACCTTCAGTGTGCTAGGCCATGAGAACGGCAACTGGAAGCCTTGAGGTCTGTACCCTCCCTTCCAGCTATGCATGATCACATCTTGAATAACAAGGTGGCAGCTGCAAATGAAAAAAGGATAAGTATTGTTGCAGATAATATCTTCCCTACTGTGATTTGTCACCTCTTGCCTATCATGGTTCAATATGACTTAGTCCTTAAAATGCAGAGCAAAACCTCAGAAATAGGGGTGGTCAGAATCTTGATGACTCAGTTCAAACATTTCTCAACTTCTTTGACTGTTAGAAAAATGAGAGGAAAACAGCAGGACATCACTTTCCTCTCAACAAACTGCATAATAATCTGAAATGCAACTCATTTGGAAGAAAAGAATTATGCATTAAAGTGTAACTTTGAAATTTGATGGTTAAACTTGTGTGTCCCTCTTTGGATGTTTTGTTTCTGTCTTCTGATATTTTTGTATTGCATCTACTCATGTTAGCCTCTAGTAGTCCCTCATGTCAGCTTACTTGCTTCTGGCTGATTACCTGATGATCTTTTAGGAAATGCCTCTAGGTCAAGAAAATAAAATTATTCCTTGCCTGCCAAGCCTTACTGTGGTCTGTGTATTTCAACAAGGTGATATTAACAACACAACATAGTGAAAAAAAACTTCATCCAATTCATTAAAGCAAGTTATGACATATAAGGGAATAAGAAAGGAAAAAGTCACCAGGATCAAACTTGATATTTAAACTTTTTAATAAAGCAAACCAGAATGACATTCTTGAGGCAGTTCCATCCTGCCATTTTAACAGCACCATCAGTTAAATTAAAAGTTGCTAATGACAGCCATGGAATGTTCAGAGAGGTTGAAAATGATGTTGTTTTGAAGATGTCCCAGTCTTAACACATGGTGCTTGTGTAAAGTGAGGTGCTGGATTTACCCTTGATTTCCTTTCAGCATTTACTATGGTGTGCTGGTTTCAACAACTACCTGGGAAGTAAATTTCAAACAAGCCCCACTCTTTTGCCCCACCCATTCCAATAATGGAGGAACAATGAGGAGAAAATATAAACTGGAAAAACAACTCACTAAATTCGTGACAGCCAGTGCAGTATTAATGGCAAAAATATATAAAAGAGAGAGGGACCCACAAAACATTACTCACCATTGGGAACAAAAAAAATCTTCCCAAAAGCAGTGCTGCCCATGTGGTTTCCAGACAAAGGCAATACATTGAAAAGGGCTCTCTCATGGCCTAAAAATGCTTCCTTGACCCCAAGTCTGAAAAAAACCCAAAACAAACCACAACAAACCAGGACAAAACAACCTCCTTGGGAGTTAGATCATCCCTGTTGGGCTGTCTGCTGTTTTTCTGGACCAGTGTGTTCAGCTGTGCTCAGCAGTGCTCTACCAGTTTGACGTAGCCCTGGGGGCACATATTCTGCTGGACTTCGAGGAGTGGAGGAAGGGTGGTGGCAGAGAGGGAGCTGGGGCCGCCAGCTGATACCAACACCTTCTCTCTGGAGAGAGCCAGGCAAGATGGTGAATTTCTGGCACTTGGCTCTTCCTGATAAAACCTTGTCCCCACCAACGATACAGGTGGTATGAAATTAAAAGCCCTAAAAGCTCCACCCCCTTTTCTCTGTAACCAGGACATATGGTTGCAGTTTTTGTATCAGTATCAGCTCCAGCTTCCATTACTGGAAGCCTCTCTTCTGTAAAGATGCCATGGTATATTCCTCAAGGAATGCAAGTTTCTTGTAGCATTTGCACTTGCTTCAATGGCAGATCAGCAGGGCCAGCCAGTCCTTTCAAAAGAGCAAACATGCAAGCAGAGAACTCCTGATTACCACAAAAAGCAAAATAAATAAAAAAAGATGTACTCTGGCTGACTCTAATGTAACATTTTTAAGAGAACAGATCATGCTGTTGAAAAAGTCCCAGGATATTTTAAACTGATTTTATTCAGAAGGCAAACATGATGAATAACAGACAAGGCACTTAGACCATGATTCATGAATTGCCCAAATAAAAGCAGTGATAATATCCATCAAGGATGGTGAAAAGCTGAGGACACACCAAACTGTTTTACTTTATTTTTATTCTGACTACATTTGTACAAAACTAGCTTCATTAAGAAGCCTTTCTGACAAAGTTTTTCTTAAACAAATGGTTCTATTGTCTCCCTCTATCAAGATAAATATTTTCTCCTTGTTCTTAAGGCAAACTTTGCCTCTCACTGACACTCTTGCAGTGTGACAAGACTGCATAAACCACTGTATGAGAAGATCTCCAATATAATTTGCATGAAGTTGAGCAGCATAAAATGACATTTCAGGCAGAGGTATTTGAAAAATTCTGGAGAGTAGATTTTGTTTTTCAACGAGAGGAGGCTTGCAATGAGCCAAAACCAGAAGAGAGCATTAACATTTAGGTGAATAGTGACAGTGATGGTAATGGAAAATAGTAAGGTATGAAAGGAATGAACAATTATGATAATTTTATTTGTTTCTCAAAAGATGAGATAATGTGGATGACAGAATACAAACATCCTTCTGCAAGTAGTTATTCCTCTATTTTCAAGTAACATTATTTGTCATATGTGCATATTTATTAAAAAAGTCTATTTTCTTATATGTTTGCAATAACACATGAATTAAAATAGCACACAGATTAAAAAAAAAAAAAAAAAGAAAACATTACTCTGTAGATGCCCTAGCTTTTTATTCTAATAGTGCTTAGCAGAATAGGTAATGACACTCAGTTGCTTCTGTAGCTGACGGTAGACACTACTGAAAACAGACTGCAATGTAAAATGCAGAGTCATGTACATAATGCCTTTAGGTATTCAGAAAAAACCAAAACAAGCCCCCAAACAGTTCAGCCTTTCACATTGCAGACCTTAAGAAGGCAAGCACTTCAATAAAAATCTATCCATGTTTTAAGGACTTGAACCATGATATGGATGGTTGGAGCTCCTACTTGACCTCAAGCTTCCTCTGTCAACTTGACCAGGACAGTTACTGTCAATTCAGTTTCCTTTGAAAAAGGAGATAATCTGTGTTTCACATTTTCATGTTGCAGGCTGGTGGATGAATAGATTGAGAGCAGCCTTTCTGAGAAGGGCTTGGGGAGCTGGTGGGTGAGAGGCTGGACATGACCCAGCCATGGGCACTCCCAGCCCAGAGAGCCAAACGTGTCCTGGGCTGCATCCAGAGCAGTGTGGGCAGCAGGGGAGGGAGGGGATTCTGCCCCTCTGCTCTGCTCTGGTGAGACCCCACCTGGAACCCTGCATCCAGCTCCGGGGTCCCAGCACAGGAAGGACGTGGACCTTGGGGTGAGTCTAGGGGGGGGCGGGTGGAACCATGAAGACAATGAGAAGGCTGGAGCCCATCTTCTTTCCCACAAAAACAGAATGAGAGGGCTAGGGCTGTTCAGCCTAGTGAACAGAAGGCTCTAGGGACACTTTAGAACAGCCTTCCAATATGAAAAGTGGGCCAACAGGAAAACAGGAGAAAGAGTTTTTACAAGGGAGAATGGCTTTAAACTGAAAGAATGTAGGTTAAGGCTAGATATTAGGAAAAAATTCTTTACTGTGGGGGAGGTGAGGTACTGTATCAGGTTGCCCAGGGAATCTGGATGCGCCATCACTGGCAGTGTTCAAGGCCAGGGATTTTGAGAAACCTGGTGTAGTAGAAGGTATCACTGCTTGTGGCAGTGAAACTGAAACTAAGTGATCTTTAAGATCTCTTCCAACTCAAATAATATTATGGTTCCATGATTATATGATATTTGGGTGGCAGAGTTGCTGACACAAGAAGTAAACTCTGTGTTCTCAAATGAAGAGTCCTATATGAATGTGACTTCTACAGAAGTGCACCAGGTCATATAACACCTTATCCCTAGGATACAGGGATATAAATAATGAAATCAATGAATAATGAAAGTATTCAATAAAACTCAAGTGGAGACTGTTGTCAAAATACACTGCGGCAGTAATCTTTGTCAGGCTTTGTTAAAAACAAACATTGGGAATGTAGCTAGTCCAGGAGATCTGATGTTGAAGAAAGAATGCCTGCTCTGCCATAGAGATCTAGCATTGCCTTTGCCAATCATTTAGGTGTCCCAAAATAAACTGACACCACTAATAGGTAAGCATCCAGATATGAAGCCCAGGCTTCATACCTAAGCTTGTCTTCCAAACCTAAGCTCCAAATCTAAGCTTGACTTTTGCCCATCATCATGCTGGAGGGATTATCTTTCACACAGACAGTACTGAGGCAGTGACTCACTCTACCCTGTTATTTAAAAAGTATTTTTAAACAATTTTCTAGGTACTTTGAAGAGAATGTTGCAGCACTGGATTTGATTGTGAAGGTTGTGAATGGAACACTTGGTGTTACCAGGACACTGTGAGAAATGACTTCAGGCAGTGCAGGGCAGATTACTTTCCTTATCCTTCATTTTTCATTCTGAGACAAAGCTATCATGGTAAGGTATCATGATAGCAGCAGAAAGATAGTATTTTTTTTTTTTTTTTACACAGTTCAATAACCATTGTATCTTTTCCTTGCAGTATGAATACACAATGCTTATCTATCCTACACCATTGCCATCCCAAGAGTAGAAACCTCTTTGACCCCATCAATCTAGGCTGCAAAACCAAAACCCACTGCTGTTGCCTAAGAAGGTCCCAGCCCAGTACAGTCCCAGCTGTACTTCAATACTGTACTTCTAGTAGCATTGAAGTACAGCTACTAGACCTGCAGGGGTGGCAGCTGTCTCACCAAGATCTCTCACAAGTCTGGCAAGAGCAGCTGCCAGCTGCCAAAAGTAAACACTAGGCAATTTTCATTTTTGCAGGCCCATCAAAATGGGTCTTTTCTTTCGGTTTGTACAAGTTTCTGGACATGCTATTTGCTACAGATGTTTTGCCAGACCCATTCCTGCAATTTGACTCCCTGAAATAAGACAGTTTATTTCTGTTAGGAATGGTAGTGGCTAAATTCTTACCACAGCTGGATATGGCAGGGTGGTCTCATTGTTTATCTCTGCATCTCTACCCTTTATGGTTGCAGTTCAGTCTGGAGAAAGTGTAATGAATATACTTTTTCAGAGGTGATCATCATGCAAGTCAGGACAGAATATATCCTCTGAGATCTTCAACTGTAGCAGCTTGTGCTCATTTGACTTATAAATTTGGCTCTGCAAGAGGAAAATGGATAGATTTCAGGCTGTCTTATTTAATGGAAACCCACTGACAACTTTGAGGGCTGTGTAGATTTTGTTCTTTTCCAATGCAATACCAGACCCATATCCTACAGATAAAGGTTGACCTGCAACACTCCTTTCCCTGTGAAGTCTGAGATTTTTGTCTATAGAGGGTGGCACTTCAGACAAAATATCATAGCATAATTTTATCTATCTTTGTGCTATCAGCCTTGAAATAAACTCTGTTGCCATATAGATTTATTTCAGGAAATAAAATAATGCAAATGTTAAAATGTCCTAGTATGCTTGAAAGCTTGTGTATTTTTCCAGCTTTGTCAGTTGCTCTAGTAACAGATATTACCATTCTTTTTCTCCCACAAACCTCACCTTGTTTTTTTCCTCTCTTTCTTTGCTGTTGAAAGTGTACAAAGAGCAGGAAATGGTTTGGAGGGACATTAGGTAAAGTACTTCCCTCATATAGATACATTTTTTACCTAGGCCAAACACATTCCATTTATGCACTATGCCATTTAACATTTCTTTCTTTTGCTGTCTCTTAGTTGATTCTTTTTCTGCTCAGCAAGTTTTAGTCTTGTTCAAAGAAGTGTACTGACTGCTTTTTTTTCTATACCAATGTAGGTATTATTACCACAATAGTCAAGGCATTTGAGTTACAAGGAGATACAGATTTATTGCAAGCTTTGGTAGGTACTGTAACACAGTTATGTTTGTGCCAAAATTTGTGACTACTCTTGATTGGACTAAATTATCGTATTCTCTGTCAGAACCAAGAGTCACCTGAGGAGACTTAATTAGTGACAGAAACAGTCAGAAAAAGTAAAAAAAAAAATCCATTGGTGTAAAAAAATCTATTTGTAAAACCAAGCCATAAATTCTCTTCAAGAGCCTCAATGCTGTTTTCAGCTGCACCTACACAAATGGTGTAGGCAGATACATCTTTGCTATGTCTGCCCTTGCTGATGGCAAGACACAAACCAGCTCTCTTCCAGGAACTGAATAGTCTCAGTCAGCATATGTACAGCTCTGAGCTAAGGCATTTAAATGGCACTGGCCTGCAGCCAGCATTAGGCACACAAATGAAGCAGACATGACCATGACCGTCTGTACCTGTCTGTGCCTCCAAAAGTAGAGTCCTTGTCATTGTTTCCAGCATTCATGGTATAGAACACTTGCTAAAACCATCAAAATATACTCTTTGCTCTTGATGTACCCAGCTGCATGTCAATCCAGCAAAGGAAAACACAACAAGCCCTGCAGCAGCTCATTTATTTCCCCTGTCTTACTCTCCAATTTTTCTGCTTTTATTCAGCTGCATCAGCTTAATTTGGTGTTATTATTTTTTGTTTTATCTAGGTTTACCCTCAGCTGTTTCCTCTATCATATGCAGGACACTAAAGGATAAGTTTATTTCAATTTTGCTCATCCTCAGACAACTATCCTTTCAGTGGACATTGCTGCAGGTAAAATTGAGCTTGAATCAAAAGGCTGTTGCATTCAATGCCATGGCTCAGACCTTTGTGTTACCTTCTTGTTCAGTAATGTCCACTGGGCTTCTCTGTCTAGCAAAATCTGTTTTGAAGTCTGCTTTGAAATTTCTGCCAGAATGCATTTTTCATTAATTTTTTCCCCAAACCATAGTTTTGTTCAGTGTTGTGACACTTGCCTTGCATGTCTCATGCCCTACTCTCTGTGTCAGGAAGTCTCTGCAAAACTTGACATAGGGAGCTCTGAAGAAATGCAGGTGAGTCACATTAGAAGAAACATCTGGTCCTAGGAGATCATAAGACAAGACAGCCTTGACTTTTGAATCAGTGACACTGTTCTGGGTATTCACAATCTTCTTTCATTCACAACCAAGGACTTCAAGATTTTTGCAATGCACCATTTGTGTAGAGGTTGCTGCAAGCTTAACATATATTATCTTAGAACACAAAGGTTCACACTGTAAAAGTCCTATATCCTATGTAAGCAGGATGCAGGGGATAAATGTAAATAAGAATTGAAGTCTTGTGGTCTGGTCATGGGAGAAGCAGGTGTGATGACTGAAAAACTTCTAATCTTTCCAAGTGGGTACTTGGGTCCTGGAAACTGATCAGAAAGGATTCATAATCATTAATTTTTAAAAGCCACACTCAGATGGTAAGGTTTTTCCTTCAAGCCTAATGTCCCGAGTTGAGGGCCATTTCCCATTTTGAGAACCAAGTGTTCACTGATCACAGTGAGACGGCAGGCACTGATGGTATATCTGACACGGCCACACGATAAAGACTCTGACTGGTCTGCTCCAAATGACCCTAAGCATCCAGCAGGATAAAGAAGAGGGATTCTTGAGGAAACATGGCACCACTGCCAGAGTAGAAGAACTTCAGTTTCCCCCTAATAGCCTTGTACCTTCCATTTTTTTAGTCCAATTCCTCTGAAAGTCCAGAAATAAGAGACTGCGTATCCTACCTCGTACTCTGATGTGATGTTTAAGAGTTATTTATGTAGAATGTAATGGTCTTCTAAGAACCATGAAGTGTCCTGCTTCTGTAAGATACATGTATTTCCTCTGAATGATATGTTGGTGTCCTGGGGTGACGTTACAATGCATCCCCAATCGTCTGTTTGGTTTATGTTGGATATTACACTCTGTATCTTTAATTTGGATCTGAGAGTAAAATGGGGAGAAAAGTGCACAGTTTGTTTTCAGAAACCTCTCGGACTGGCCTTGAAGAGTGGGAGTCACCAGCATCAGATGGTGAGGTTTATTTTTGTTTGTTTGGTTGGTTTTTTTGGCACTCACTTTCGCTTTGCTTTGCTTTGTAGCTAGTTAGTGTAGCTTAGTTAAGCTTGAGAAGCTTTGCATTTCTGTTTTTCTTTTTTTCCTTTTTTCTTTTTTCCCTTTTTTCCACCTGTTTTTTGGAACTGTTCAAACCTCCCCCATACTGAGGACCCAGGGGGTGCTGGGGGAGCTGGCACCTGGACCCACCGGGATGTACCCTGCGCAGCAACTTCCACCAGCGCTGGAAAGAACTGAGAGCAGAAACCATCTACAGGAGGCACTTTGTTTTCCTTAATTCATCATCTGGTATTGTTCAATTTATTGTGCTGGGGGAGTGCCTTGCTGGTTTAATAAACAGGTTTCTTTCCACTTTCTCTCTGCGGAGTTTTCTCCCGAACCAGTTGGGGGAGGGGAGGGAGGGTTTCCCTAGGAGTTCTCCTCCCAAATTTGTCTTAAACCATCACAGTTGGCTAAGGAGGTCTAGTCCAAGACCAGAAATTCGTTAATATGTAAAGCAAAGCAGGATAAAGAGAGCAGGGATGAGGAGTGGACACAAAAAAGTAACACAGGCCTACTTTTCCACCCCAGTCAAATCTTTCTTGCCTGCAAGCAAGGTTGGAGATGTTCTCCTCCGCCTGTCTGAAAGTGGCAGAAGAGCGCTCTGCTGCATTCTGCCCCTGGACAGTGTGCAAAAGGTAGTGATAGATATGTTGAATGCAACCCATATTGGCAACTGTTACTGGGAACTCCTGGTTGTTTTATATGTCTAAAGCTGTTCCATAGGTCTTGCAAGCAATGGTCATAATAGACTTCTTGATTACTCAAAGAGTTTGCACTTCTGCAGCTTTTCGTGACACATTTGAATGCCATTCAAGCATTTCTAAAGCGAGTGCATGGGATCAGTTAAAAAAAAAATGTAACAATTGTGTAGCATGATCTTCTAAGTATTTCTCCTCATCTAACACTTGTCAGAGCACTTGGTCAGTCTTACAGCAGTCTGTCTGGTTATCATATCTGCTTATCATGGGGGAGCTCTTTCATACTCAGGTTGACCTGATTTTGATGTACAAATCAAAATTCAAAGAGACTGGCTCAAGTGCTTGCAGGTAAGTGATTAGAAGCAAGAAAGATGAAAACAAACAAGGGCAGGAACTCCAGGTTTTAGGCTACAGCTGATCTCTTAATTATCTTTGGTCATACTTTGGACAGGAGGAATATACTTCCAATACATAATTATCTTTCTCCACCCACTTCCAAAGAGAGAAAGAGCCATTTGGGATTTTGGGATTGTAGAGGGATTATGGAGGTTTATCATGCTTCCATTTTTCAGGAGCTCAGTCCTGTAATGTCATCAACATACACTGCTTTTGCAGGTTAAGATTTATTAAAAGCACTTGCCTCGTTGGAGTCTTCCATGACCAGGAATGTCCAACAAATTTGGGGAAAGAAATGAGGAGTCTAGGGTGTCCTTTGGATCATTATTGCACTGGAGGCTTCCCTCAGAGAGGAGCTAAATAATAGCAAGGTCGAGTAAAGCAGCTCCTTACAGAGAGAGCAGAAAGGATCAAATTTGACAGAAGAGAATAGCAAATGATAAAGGTTTTCAGAAGGAGTATTGTGGCAGTCAAGGTACACAGAGCTTAAAAAGTATTAAAGAGAGGATGTAAAAATGAATGTATCATGTAGTTAGTACTCCTGCAAGTGTGGTATAAAACCAGACAGCTTATTACAGCAGCTCTAAAGACACAGACAGTACCACTTTGAACAAGTCAATGCACTAATTTGCTGCTTACTGTCTTCTACCAGATAGAAGTGTTCCACTTCAGCATTGCTCCTTGAGTATATTAATCATATCCATACTGATTCTCTCCCTCTTGCCTTTTAGGCTCTGTGTCCTTGTCTGATGAAGAGCCACACTGCCCCCATCAAAGACTAATCACCCAAGGAAACATGCAGTACCCAAGACAAGGCAGTGACTCATCTAATCCCTGCTGGTGCTGGCCTGCTTTGTAAAAGCACTCGTATTCCTATTATGTTTGTGTGGCATAACACAGGGAGGAGATGCTCCTGCAGAAATCCCCCAGATAGGCCAGCACTCCTGGTCCAAGTCACAGCCTAGGGTTTTAGGAGTCATCTCATCCTCCCCATTGACTTATTCCACTGGCCCTGGAACCACGCTATCATTTTGATTTACTAACTAGAACTACAGCCCCTTTTCAAACTTTATGTTAAGACTTCATGTGGCACTTTGGAGAGAAGTGAAGGTCTTAAACCCAGAAACAATATTATTTCTTTTATAAAATCAACCAAAACAAACAAACAAACAAACACCCCCAAAAAACCAAAAAAACCAAAAAAAAAACCCCAAAAAACCAAAACAACAAAAACAACAAAACTAACAACCAAAAAAAAAAAAACCAAAAAAACCCCACCCCAAAAATCTCAGAGCTGGCATCAAGATTGATATGAGTCAACAGGAATGAATAGTCCTGCTTTGTTCCTTGACTGAATATGCAAGGTTAATCCAGCTGCTTTCAGTGGGGCAGAAAAGAGATTTCTTCTAGAACAACATGCCAGAGACTTCTGTATTTTTTTTTTTTTAGTGCCTTCCAGCAAAGATCATCTGCTAGGACCATCTGGATGTCATGAATTCCATGAATTTTGTCTGTTAAAGGTAAACTTGGCTGTTTGTAGATTGGCAGATGCCTTTTTTATTTGTGGCTGACATTGCCTGCATTTTCCTGTTGACCATAATCTATGATAAAAAATTTTTTGGCTTCGCCTTACCTTCCCTACTCTGCCCTTTCAGAGATTTGAAAAAGCATAATTTGTAGAACTATTTAGGAAAGGTAAGCCCAAGAAGAACCTTTACTCTCCACCATTCGTTTGTACTATGGAGCATACCCAGCCCCAAAGACAGAATAAAGAAATGATAATGTAGATTTTCTTTAATAATTGGTGCCCTTCTTTCAGTGAGACTTCCTGTTCGTGACACCCTGCTGATTGGTTTTCATGGGACCTGAATAGCTAACAGCTCTCATTTCCCCACAGTACTCCCAAGGGAAAGGAAAGGGCATGGAGGAATGTCTGGGAGCTGTTCTTAATAAAAAGTATTAATGCATCCTGTAAGCATCTATGTTGCAGAAGGTTCCCAGAGATTTAATGATGCTGGAAGCAGTCATTGAAGAAAAACTTGGGCCATATTTGAAACACCCATAAACAATGTCTCATTTACATGTCACATTTACTTTTCTCCTATGAGGAAGCTGGGATTTGACAACCATCAAGAGCACAAGGTCTGGGTCATTCTGTGTTTGTTAGAATTTAGGCATGGATGGCACAGGCAACTGTTGGGAGCTCTGTACTTTATCTGGTGTCAGTGGGGCCCTGTAGACTGCTGCTCTTTAGCAGATGGGCATGGATTGAGAGAGCTGTGCTAGCAGAAACTTAACTGGGGCTATTTCACAGTGTTGGTTTCAGTGTAAGTATCTACAGGAAGCCAAGGCAGTTGGCCTTATACTGATGAAATGTACAAGTGTTCATGCACTGGCATGCATTTTTAGAAGCATTACAGCCTAAATTATCTAACTAAAGGTTTTCCACGCAGAAGTCTATAACAGGCCAGGGAATTAAAGAGGGCCAATACCCCACTGCTGGTATTCAAAGATGTAACAAGAAACTGCAAGAAACTAATCCAGCTGGGATTTGTTCAGCATTCCAGGCTGAGTCCTTGGCACATCCTGTGCAAGTCTGAGACACAGTCTATTATTGCTTGAAGTTAACTTCATGGGAACTATGATCCAAACCATGCACACTTAGTACTGCAGGAGCAGGAATCCACCCATTATTTATTTCATCACAAAGGCATCTGTAAAGTATAAATGCACAGGTTTTAACATAGACCAGAAAACTGGTGTAAGGCAGTCTACTAGATATTTTTGAACTTGTAGAACTTTGTCTCCTTAGACACATATGATTCTTGCGCTTTGAGCAGAGAGGTTTTCTGATCCATGCAGGCAAATTGCCCTGAGTCACCAACTCAAACAATTAAGCAGGAAGACATACAGAGGAGGAGGCTAGGCCCTACATTTCCTTGCCTGTTAACAAAGACTGTGGAAGCAGGAAAAAAAAAAAATACAAGAAAAGCCAAAGTCAGATTTAGAACACTTGAAACAAAACCTCATGATTGAAAGGGAAGAGTGGTGACAAAACAAGATGGTTTTGTCACAGTCTGCAGACCTCTCCACATATACCCTTTCATGTTCCACTAGTCTTCAGGAGCATTCTGACCTAAGTTCTGTTAGGCATTTAGCTTCCAGCTTAGAAACATGATGGAAGAAGCATACCACAAGAAAGTAGTTTTGCTTCTGTGTTTTTTTTTCATGCTTGCTTTCAAGCCCATGTTTTAGTGGTCTGTAATAATGTCTTGTCATGAAAACAGCAGTTTGCCTTAGTCTCTCTGATATGCTCCTGGTTGTTCTTTTAGCTGTATAACAACGTGTTCCGTCTTAGGTTGCTTTGAAAGACTGACGACGTAAGCTGTTCCAGGGTGCTGTATATTTAAATAGCAAGCTATTGCATACAATGCAGAAGTGTAATCTAAAATGCTAGCCTTTTTTCTATGTGTGCAAGATAGATACTGGTTTACCATTGGAAAAGTTGCAAAAGGACTCTCTTCTCCCTACAGCATCTGTATTCTGTCTTTCTATGTTGGGAGAAGTGCTGAGGAAATGACTCTTGCCCTAGCACAGTCCTATACCAGGTTTTGGGGCTGTTACACACACCCCACCTGTGAGTATGGGATACATGTAGGGTCTATTTATGTACGATGTATAAGGAAGCCCTGCAACTGCACTGCTATGACATGCACAGCAAGTGTCTGTTCCCAGATGTCTGGCATACTGCAAAGCAGGTGTGTGTTTGTGAGTGCCTTGGGTGAAGGGAACATCCCTTCTTGCATTCCGGGCAGGTGGAGGTATTAATCTCTGGAAAGACTGAGGCAGCTGTGGATATGCGTGTAGATGTAGCATGGTTAATTTGGGAGTTCAGAAACAAAATAATCCAGCAGCTCTTAGGGAATAAACTGTTAATGAAGGTTACCGAAATATGAGCTGAAAGACCTCCAGTGCTCCTCCCCAGGTAGCTTTAAACCTGAGTGTGTCTTCTCCATTCTAGAATGCAGCTGCACAGGCTAAAGGTTTGACCGGGATCACCTAATGAGCTTCTTAGGAGGGGTCTCTGGCCATCTCCACTGGATGTCTTTGGCTATGCTAACGAAAGTCAGCATCTCTGCTTAGCTTGCTCATGTCTTTCTGAAACATGGATACCATTGGAAAGTTTTGCTATCCACCATTTACTATTTGCTTGCTGTTTTTTATTGTCTCATCAATAATAAAAAAACCTTAAAACTTCTCAAATCTATTATAAAGTCTAAATCTCTTAACTGATTATTCAGTGGTCGTCCCTCATAATTCTATATCCGAAATTATGTTGTTTTTCTAACAAAACTTTCAGCCCAGAGAGTTCATGATGAAAACTAAATGCTGATCCTTGTTTCATGTCATTATGTTTAGTTTCCATCTTCCTTGGGTTTTTCTTAATTCAGAAAAGCTAACAAAAATATGGTGGGTGTGGTTTCTATTCCAGGGAAGTAAAATTAGAATAACCTTTTGTTCTGACAAGAAAGGTATCACAAAAACTGCATTTCACAGCATACCTGAAGGACAGGGTGCCATCCAATGACATCTGGACAAGCCTGAGAAACCTGCCCACATGAATCTCATGATTTTTAACAAAACCAAGTTCAAGGTGCTGCACCTTGGCTATGACAACCCCCAATATCAGCACAGGCTGGGGATNTAGAGAGAGAAGGTTCCAGGATGATCTTTTTGTTGCCTGCCAGTATCTGAAGGGGGTACTGGCAAAACAGTACAAAAGAGATGGAGACGGGGTTTTAACAAGATTATGAACAAGGGGGACTGGCTCTACACTGAAATACAGTAGGTTTAGACTACAGATTAGGAAGAAATTCTTTGTTCTGAGGGTGGTGAGGCAGAGAAGTTGTGAATGCCTCATCTGTTACTGTTCAAGGACAGGCTGAATGGAGCTCTGAACAACTTGACCTAGTGGGAGGTGTACCTGCCCATAGCAAGGAGGTTGGAACTAGTTGGTTCCTTCCAACCCAAATGATTCTGTGATTCTATGATTTTCTGATGGTGCTGCTGTTGCAATAGTTCTTTTATCAAATATGAGTTGCTCTTTTTATTATAGTTTCTTTTTTATTTAGCTGTGCCAGCTCCAAGAACCTGGATTAGTAAGAAAAAGTGAGGAGAAATGTTCTTCTTTATTTGTTTCATAATATTAAGTCAGTTTTCAGGCTGTATTTATGTAAAAATGCTGCATGTATTTTTTCATATCTTTTGATATAAATGCTGGTTTAGTGTGATATAGTGGGCAATAACTACTGCCATGGGATATCTTATGTTTCACATATCAAATTGGAAATCAAAGTGAAAAAAGAAAAGTACTTTTTCAAATTTTGCACAATATTCTGAGTTTTAATTGGATTTTCCTTGGTCAAATAGGATCATATTTAGTTCCCTCAGCATAGCTTCATTTAACTAGCTTGNTTTGGATTATTTAGAGAGAGAAGGTTCCAGGATGATCTTTTTGTTGCCTGCCAGTATCTGAAGGGGGTACTGGCAAAACAGTACAAAAGAGATGGAGACGGGGTTTTAACAAGATTATGAACAAGGGGGACTGGCTCTACACTGAAATACAGTAGGTTTAGACTACAGATTAGGAAGAAATTCTTTGTTCTGAGGGTGGTGAGGCAGAGAAGTTGTGAATGCCTCATCTGTTACTGTTCAAGGACAGGCTGAATGGAGCTCTGAACAACTTGACCTAGTGGGAGGTGTACCTGCCCATAGCAAGGAGGTTGGAACTAGTTGGTTCCTTCCAACCCAAATGATTCTGTGATTCTATGATTTTCTGATGGTGCTGCTGTTGCAATAGTTCTTTTATCAAATATGAGTTGCTCTTTTTATTATAGTTTCTTTTTTATTTAGCTGTGCCAGCTCCAAGAACCTGGATTAGTAAGAAAAAGTGAGGAGAAATGTTCTTCTTTATTTGTTTCATAATATTAAGTCAGTTTTCAGGCTGTATTTATGTAAAAATGCTGCATGTATTTTTTCATATCTTTTGATATAAATGCTGGTTTAGTGTGATATAGTGGGCAATAACTACTGCCATGGGATATCTTATGTTTCACATATCAAATTGGAAATCAAAGTGAAAAAAGAAAAGTACTTTTTCAAATTTTGCACAATATTCTGAGTTTTAATTGGATTTTCCTTGGTCAAATAGGATCATATTTAGTTCCCTCAGCATAGCTTCATTTAACTAGCTTGGGTTAATAGGCAGTCATAAAAATGGGCATTGGAATTAGCACACCTCTAAGAGGAACAGAGTAGTTCTCAGTGAAATCAACCATGTTTTCAGGCTGTCTGTACACAGATTAATGTCTTGACACTACTACCAGTGTCATACATACACGTGAGCCAGAGCAAGAAATTGCATTAACTCCATGATGCTTAACCATGTCATAAAAGAGAGGGCCTCCTCTTAGCATGAGAAGAAACTGGTTTTATGTAGGCTGCCTTAGGGTCTAGAGACTTGTCTTGCTTGACCCAAGGTTACCAGCTTGGAGTAATCAACAGACTTGCTGAAAAACAAAGCCAGAGACAAATACCAGGAAAAGGCTGGCACAGTCTGCATGTTTTTTTCTGGCCTGCAGTATAAATCCCAAAGAAGTTACTTTTAATAAATTCTCTGTGATGTGCATTTTGAGGAGTATAATCCAGGTCTTCAGTGGTAAAAGGAAGTGCTTCTTTTTACGTGACCTACTAGATTTGAGGCAGTAGAATGCATAAGCAGGTCTTGTCTAGAATGTCAGATTTCAAAACTAGCATATTTTTACCCAGAGTGCTTCCTGACGAGTTTCCTGTTGTTCTCCAAAAACTTCTATTGGAAATATGTCTCAGTCCTGAGATGGAATTCCTGGCTCAGTGGCCAGGAAGGTGGATTAATCTGCTTATTCTAATGCAATCCAAGGATACAAACCACTGCATAACACCATACATGACCAGGGCACTGGCCATCTGAAGGGAAAGGACACTGCTCTTTCTTTTTTCCCCTAAAGAACTGTAAATATCATGATGTCATCCCAATGTAGACATGCACAAAGCTACATCTTTTGAAATTTAGGAGTAGTTGGGTTGAAAAGCCCTTTTATATTATGCTCTGGTTTTATCACTAGATGTGGACAAAGCCAAATCCATGAAGCTTGGATGATGTCATTTACCAAAATATTTGAGCTTAAAAAGGCAGATTTCCCAAACCTCTTTGGTACTGTGATGCTCCCATTGCTGTGAGTATGTGTGGGGCAGATTTCCTGTGTACTGAACAGGTCTGGTGTGTGGAAATTACTTTATTTTTCCCAGACTGAGTGGAGTGAGTTTCTGTTGTTCTCAAGTGTGAGATGAGAAACTTCAGATGCACCCTGGCTGAAGCAGATCTGGCTGCATTCAGTGTGCTCTCAGCTAGCCAGTGGGTCTATGGGCACTGCCTGGTAACCTACAACAGTTCTTCTGGGCCTTCAGAAGCAGCCTGGTGGCACCACTAGACCTTCTGGCTTTACAGGCTATAGCTTTGACATCTCTTTTTTCTTCTTCTCAGGAGCTAACTTATTTGGCATATGCCACTTTTTAGTAATGTAACCGGACATTTTGCTCCCCGGAACTAGGCTTCCTGGCCCCAGCATTCCTGCACATCCCCAAAGCCCTTGCCCACCTCAGTGAACTCACAGCAGCTTGTATGCTGCATGGAGAATGCCTGATCTCCCTCCAAGTTCAAACTCTTCATGTGGGAGCAAAAGCATCCTAAAGAAAGTCACTCCACTCATGTCAAACATGTTGTCTACCTGACTGGTCTTCAGTCTAGCTGGTGCTAAAACAAAACTCCAGGCCAGGAAAAGGCTTTGGTATCTTCAATGAAGAAAATCATGATAAGAGTGTGCCATGCTCCAAAAAGAGATCTCATGAGCAGAAGAGGCCTGAAGTATGGCCAGATACAATGCCTGTTGTGGGAATGATGCAAGAGGCCACAGCCATACACCAACTGTTTTGGACAAATCCTATGAGCTAACCAACTCAATGGAAAAACTGTTACTGAGGAGCAGGCCAAGGGCTCACTCATCCCTACTGAAGAAAGGCCCAAGACAGAGGTAATCAGAATTGGAGACCAGAATAATGGAATTGATCTTGCAGGAGAACAGGCAGCCCAAAGCTTTAGGAGAACCTGGTGCTTCAGCAAGTGACCAAGGCAGCACTAGCCCAGTGCTGGAGCACCATCTGGTGACGAAAATCCAGAAGAGTTTTCTGCAGATCCCATATGGTCTGAGAAAATAGGTTGTCTCTGTGACCAGATGCTGCTCAGGTATCTGAACACTGACCTCTTTGAGACAGAACATTCATCCTCCTCTGGCTGTCTAGCAGAAGATGTGGCAAAAAAATCACAGAGGAAAGCAGCCTAGTCTGTGTTTGCTGCAAGACTAATACATGCTTTTAAATAGCAGTCAAAGAGGAAATAGCTGAAAGAGGTAAATTAGCTTAAATGTAAGTTGTTCTGCCATTCTACACATCATTGGCCAAGGAAAAGGAGAGTACACAAGAAAGAGAATCTGCCCAAATGGCATGTAGGTCCCATAACACCTACTATTTTGTTAGGTTTTTGACATGAATAAACTCCCCTTTGTGTGACATTTCCTTACACTTCTAAATGCATTGGCACTACTAGGCTTGTAAAACACCGACAAGACCTTTCTTAAGGGACAAACTTATCTGGAATTGTAGGATGTGGAGCACTGTTCCCATCTAGTCTTTCCTTCCAGGATGTGCTCAAGACTTTGTTTTTCCAGTATCAGCAAAAGAACAAAAATATCTCAAAAGGGAAGAATATAATTTAGGTGGATGGCAATCCTATTCATTAACTATTCAAAAGGCTCCTGTTCATTCTTTTGCATTCCATTTAGCTTGTGAACCTCACTCCCCAGAGGAGGCCTTTTGAACACAGCATTTCTGTATGCATGAGCTGGTCAGGCCAAGCACCATGGCAGGGCAGAATATGCCTGACTGGACATGGTTTGCACCAGGCATGGTCAGAGAAGTGTGGTTAGAAGGAGGCTGGTAGCTAGAAATTATCCCTCTTCCATTGACTAAGGTCCTGGCCTTGTGTCCCAGCTGCCATGGTGAGGTACAACTCACCTCTGTCCACAGCTGTCCCACTGTCCCTGCTCTCTCACAAAGAAAATGTCCCATGCATCTCCCTTCTGTATGTAATATCTGCTTCAGACAGGATACCATGTGGCTGCTGTCAGTGGCTAAAGGTTTGAAGGCACAACTCCTTGATCTCCTGTTACCAGAGAAAGAAGCCATCCCTGCAAAAAAGTACATTAAAAACTACTGGCTTGTATCTGTGACCAAATCTCCAAGCTCCATCCATCCATGGCTGGGAAGCTGGCTGTCTGAATCATCTGTTGGGGTGAAAAACTAGCTGCTTAGAGAAAATACATACAGCAACCCATAGCTCCCAACACAGCCACATAATGGCATGCAGCGTTGGAGAAAAGCACCTGTGTGTTCTTTAGAGAGACTTCTTGTCCAATGCCAAGTTGACTCTGTAGCATTGCAGGGCAGTTCTTACCTAATTCTTGATCCCAGTCTGGATTTCCTGGGTGAAAGAGCAAAACTGTGTTCTGCCTAGTGGCAGAGTATTGCCTGTTCATCCTGCGAGGATGTACTAGTGATCTGGCTGGCTTGTACCATAACTACCAACACGAACAACCCAAAACACAGGCAGCTTAAATTTCTCTGATGTTTCCCCTGCTGCCAATTCTGTTAATATTTCTTTAGGGGCAAAACCTCTTTATTTGGTGGAGTTTTTTATATCAGGGTTGCAGTCAGAAAAGATTGCTGGAAAGCACCGATATCTCTTTCATTAACTGGTGTATATCTTTGCTTTTGTTAAGTGATGCAGTGGTTCAGTTTCTTCTTGACAGGAGAGTCAAAGCCACATCAGGCAGTCCCACTGAAGTGCAGGTAAAGAGAGGCTGATAGGTCCAATCCTATATTTGAGGCATTTTTCTCATTACAGCCAAAGGTGTCGTTTCTTGCCACATATCCATGTGGATTTGGCAGTAGAATGTGTCAGGATGCAGGATGGAGAGTACACCCCACACAGACAACCAGTGACATGTAGGTCAGCAGGTGCTGGATTTCTAATTTTTGGTATCACGTTGCATGAGCATAAGCTTCAGTGTAAGCACGGCAGGAGGAACACGCTCCAAGTCTGCAAGAACTGATAAGCAGAGCTGTCAGCATTGAAACTACACCCCCACATGTCACATGCAACTCAACACCACGCTGGAGGGTTTAGGACTTTGATCAGCAGTTTGTTCCAGAGATGGACAACCAAACTGCCTTGCCTTTTAAGTTCTACTGGAATTTTTTCATATTTATGTACCCTTTGGACACTGCTTAGTCCTTCTGCTGAAGGTGAAGGACTCGGTGTGACCTTCAGAGCCTAAGTGGAGAGATGGGAAGAGAAGCATTGACTGGTTAATTGCATAGAAAGGAGGAAGAGCCTTAAAATTAAACATATTCTATATCAGTAGGAGGATACAGAGCTTTATACTGTGATGAGCCAGAGCTCTGTAAGCTGTTTCTCTGCAGAAAGGAACAGATTGGACCGTGAGTCACTTTGAAAGTAGCATGATCCTTTTTTAACTCAGAGCAACAGGTCTTCCACTTATGAGTTATGACGCTACTGAAGGTATATGATACAGAAAGCGCTTCATTTCCCTTCTGCTGTTCACCCATTTCCCTGACAACCAGGTAGCACAATAAAATAATGCGGCAGATTAACACCACTTGGTTTCTACTTAGGGACAAATGCTACTTTTATTCCAAAGTACAGGAAAGGAAACAAACCCAAATTCCTTTCTTACATCACTGTTGATGATTGTCATCAATTGTTGAGAGCTGTTATGGCTTTCTCTCCCCCAGTCATGTCATTTGGTGAGCTGGATAAAAGGTTGAATATGCAGAAGAGGGATTCCAACGAACTCTTTACTGGACACTGCAACTGTGCTGGTAAATATTGCACCAGATTGTTCTGCTTCAAAAGTATTAATGCTGGGGAGGTTCTCATGATGACCCAGCCAAAACTGAAGTTCTCATGCCCATCCTTTACTCACAGATTTGACATGTAATTTTTTTAACAATATGAGTTAACTGATCGAATTAGTGTGAGCAGTAAGCAAGCAAAGTAACTAAGCAAATCAACTTACATAAAGGCAAATCAAAAGCCTGAGCTGTTTAGCAAATGGATTTGGAAGTGGATGAAACAGAATTCTAGCCTGAGAAATTTATGGGTTGTACAGATTTGCCAGAATTCACAGGAAAGCAAGAATTAGGAATAACCATTTGGTAGTTTTAAGACCTGTTTCCCTCTGAATTTTTTGTTCTGGTCAAATGACAGCTAGCTCTAAGGGAACTGGCTGCTAAGGGAAGGAGAAGTACAGACACTGCCAGTCTTCTGAAAGCACTCTGGCCCTGATCTGGGTTGGTGATCAGCTGGTGTGCTGTATGGCTTCATTGCCAGAGGGACCAGAACCTTGGGCTGGAACAGAGCAAGAATAGGCTTTAGCCAGCTGGGAAACCAGACACACCTTTTACTTTGCCCTCTTTCAGTTTCCCAGCTCTCCCCAGTCCTTTGACCCAGAATCAGCCAGGGATGCCACACAGGAAGATCTGAAATGCTCATCTGTTGTGAGGGAAGTACCGACTGTCTTTCCAGTTCTGGAAGTCCTTGTGGTTAAGAGCACAGCAGGGAAAACTATTCATGCACTTTGAAAGTAAAATCTTTTGAGAGAAGCTGGAGAACCTAAATATATCCAATGTTAAAAAAAAAAAAAATCTGCTTTTATATCCACTATTTCTGGTCTCAGAACTGCAGAGAAGCTGGTCAGACACTTATTCTCTCCCTCTCCAAAATCAAAAGAAACAGACATTGCAGTGGGCAGGGTTCAGAAATCTGTGGGTCTCCTTTACTTTTCAGCACAGGTAATTCCCATTAAAAGAAGCTCACACCTCTCCCAAAGAATGCATGCACTGTTTTCTAAATTGTCACGACAATGTCATTCAACCATATATGTGTCAAATGGACACTTAAAATATATCTGAAGTTTTGAAAGTCACAGTCAAATGCTCTCATGTCCACAAGCCAAACACATATTTTGTGCAATTTTTTGTCATTTTTGCCTTTCCAAAGACCAAGACAAAGCAAAATGAGCTTTATGGTAAGATGTCTGGATCTTAGAAATTCAGACTTAACACTTGTTGTAAATATCTGTCTATCAAGAGAGGAAGGGATGATTCCCAATGCTGTTCCAAATATGTGGCATGATCATTATGTATATGAAGAGGTGAATGGAAGACTTCTAGGGACATCTTCTTCCAGAGACAGGGAAGAGCCTTGCTAATCACATCCCAATCATCTCCCACATGCTTTTGATGAACTCCTCAGAACAAATGGAATATTCTTCTCTGACAGATTCAAAACAAGGCTTGCTGTAAGGAGCATGGCAGAAGCCACAGTATTTGTAACAGCATAGTTCAGTGTAATATGTGTCCTTGTGACAGAAGAAAAATTTTCCTTCATTCTGCCATCTTGACTTATCTGTTCTTTGAAGGTTAAGATAGATTTTTGTGATCAACCAATCTGCCTTCCCAGGAGGGCAATCTATATGTATTCCCCCTTCCTTCTTCCTGAGCTGGTGCATTTCAGCCTGCCTGAATGGCAGTGGTTAACATTTGTCATAAAGTTTAGTTGAGCACACCAATGATGAATTATTACCATGGATGAAAATGTGCAAAATTCAATGTTAGATTTCCCTCAGATTCACTTTCAATTACGGGACCTCCTTGCACCTCTATCTATTAGATGCAAAAGCTGTGTCTTGTTTGATATCTTTCTACTGGTAGTTTTGTTCTTTCAGGTATTTTGGGACATACCTGACAGCGCTGGCAATTGTCCTTGTCCCAGTGGAAGCTGAGCTCCTTCTTACACTTATATTTTTAGAGGTTTCATCTAGGTCTTTATCCCTTTAGTGGCTAACATGACAGGTTACATCTAGCTTTGATGGAGAGTACCATCCACCACCATATCAAAACCCACATCAGACATTTATGATACGGATGTCACATCAGACATTTATGATACGGATGTCTGCTAACTTCTGTCTCCCAGGTTACCTCCATTTTTTTTAATGTGCTAAACCCACATTAACCCAAATGAAATTAAAAGAAACCTCTTGATGGCCTAGCACAAAATTCTAGCAAGATTACATTGTTTTAAGACTTATTTTTTCAGATGGTAGCTTTCTGGTGGAGAGAACGAAAAGGAGAATGAAGGTGTAGCATTGCTTGATGCAGAGCATACTCTCACAAAATGCGAAAGGAAAGGGCTTGGCAAGGGGAAAGGAGTTATATTTAGAGCAATACTAAAGAATATTAGCAGCAGAATCCTTGTCTAGAATGTGTTCATCCTCATACTGAGCATGCCAAAGGCACTTGAGAAAACGAGCTGCCAGAGCACAACCAGAAAAAGATGGTAGCCAAGCAATCTAAAATCAGTCCTTACTTTTTACTTGGTTCTTCCAGTTTCTTTCCTCTACTGACAGCTCCGCTGCCTGTGAGAAAACTGCTCAGCATTCATCCTTAAGCTGTCCTTAGGCTCAAAAGGGACATGCTCTCTACGAAAACAGAGTACAAGAGAGCGAGCAACTGCTCACCGAACTGTGGTGGTTTGTCATAAGCATAACAAACATACTGCACCCCTTGCATGACTTCATGGGGAAAACAAATGCCCAAAGGTATGAAGAGTTTAGAACAGTCCCCTAACAAATATTCCAGGATTTGGTCTTTTGACACTGGACAGAGGTAGAAATACTTGCTTTAAAAAAAAGGCATCTGAAATATAAGCCTGAGATACAGACCAAGTAGGGTTTGTGCATAAGGGCCTCAAGAGACCCTATACAAAGATATAGGCAGATAAAATAAGTGAGCAGAGTGCAGAGTAACCTGATCTTAGCACTGCCTGGCAGAGCAACACAAAGACTTGAGTCACTGAAATGCTGAAGTACTGGCAGGCAGGATGGAACCTGCAAGAATTTCCATGTTTCAGCCTAAAACTCATTTAGCTTTACCTCCACAAGTTTGGGGCAACTTCTGAGCATTAGGGTTTATCTCACCAAAGATAAAGCCGGAACATAAGGAAAGTGTGCAGCTGTTTTTAGCCTGGAAGGAGAATGCCTCAGAGGAATGCCTGCATTTTGTGTGTAGACTGCTATTTGGATGATCTTGTAAGATTAAAGAAAATGGGTCTTTTAAGTTATTTTAGTACCAGAGAAAGATGGGTAAGGAGTGTCTAGGGAGTAGAGTCATTAAGCAACAAATAAGAGGGGAAAGCCTGTTGGTTTTCATTAGCAATGTTAATAGCAACATACATTTCTTCCTTACTGGGGATGCCTTTGACATATAAACAACTATTATCAAGTGACCAGTGGTAACTGATGGGACTGTAATAGTTCTTTAGTCTACCACATGTGCAGGGAGGAATTCCTGCAGTCGGATAGACAGTGCAATATTATCACACTTGATCTGTTTCTGTGTCTTTGAGGCTAAAAACAAACTTGATGTTGATGTTTTTAATTAAAAAAAAATCATCATTTTTTCCTCCTTCTTGGCTACTACTGTATATTTTTAGCTCTGTAAGACTTTTCAAACCTACTCACATCCAGAAAACTTATTTTTCGCTCTTCACTAAGTCTGATATCAAGTGGTACTGGGAGAAGTCATCAGCTTGGGTTGGAGAATTGTCTGAAACTATAATCCACAAAGTGGTTTTTCTCAGTTGTTGGACACCAATGGAATCAAAACCAGTCTGCAGGTAAACAGGGATGTTCAATAAGCTCATTTGACTATCTGTTATAGGATTACAGAGGTTGGAAGTTTAAGCAGTCAGCATTGCCTCATTTACTCATTTGGATAAGCAAGTGCTGTGGTGTGAAGCTGGAGGCAAAGATTGAGGAAGCTCTTTGATTGTTGTCTAATACATATATTAACATAGCCTCTTGGGCCAAATTAGAGACAGCTGTGGCCAGAACTATATTTAATCTTGCTTTGCTATTTTTTCTTTAGCAAGTAGTGTCAAACTTTTGCATTTCCTAAGACCGTGAGGTGGTAGATTTGCAACCAGAAGACCTACTATATATGTACATATAACTTGAAATGCCATAACTTCAAGTCCAACTAAAGTATATTCTTTAAAAAATAAGCATGATTAATGCAGTTGTCCAGATCAGTAGAGTCAAGAAGCCACATATAGGTATGTAATATCCAAATATGCTATGAAGTAGTGTAGCTGCAGCTTTAATACAATCTTTCCAGAAGTGCATGATGCAAGAGGTTATAATTTCTCTTCTGTTTCTGTCATAGCTGCTTGAAGTGCTCAGATGGATGTCGTAGTGTGGAGTGTTGGATGAAACCTGCTGTTGAGATTTTGTTACAGTGTGGTTTTGAGTAAACTTTCTGAGCAGCTCATCCTAAGGTAAGGGTAACCAGGGAAGTTGCTTGCATTGCTCCCTAGCATTGTGGAGCAGATGAAATGCCTTGCCATGCTGTGACTCTCCAGAGAACAAGCAGTCTCTAGGTGACCACATCTTTAATCTTGCAGTCGAAAGGCAAGCATAATTCCTGAACAATTCTTTTGACTGATTACTTTGATAAATTGTATTTTACAAAATTCATAACTTGAAACTGGATAAACTATTTGTCTTACTTTCCTCTCAGTGTTTTTCAGTCACAACAGCTGGTAAAGTTCTGTGATGACTACAGTTCAGTTTGTCATCAGATGGAAAGAGCCCTGAACACTCAAAGCGAATATTTAGCTAAGACTGGCCAGAAATCTGAATCTGCTTATTATCTAGACTCAAACAAATTACTAGTGTTCGGGCAGCCTCTTCTGTAGCCCTGAGAAGCCACAACTGACAATTTATTCTCACCCATTAAGTCAGATCCCAAACACTATCAGCAAGACCTAATAACTGCTGTGAAAATTATAAATATGCTGGCATTAGGAACTGGCAGCTCTGTTTATCTCTGTTACAGGCAGACTCTCTTTTCAATTTATCATTAGGAAGCTGGGAAATTGGAGCTAATGGATGGACTTCCTGCAGTTTTCCGCTTTTCTGACATCTAGTGACCACTGGATGGCATTGGAGGTTACTGTCCTGCTCACAAACACATTCTAGGAAGGCTCACTCTTTTATTTTAGGTTTTCAGAAAAAATTGTCTGGGACACTGAATTTGGGTTGTTTGCACATGCATAAGGCTGGTTGCCTCAGCTCTTGTAGATTCTTTACTGCCCTCACTTTGGGACTGCTTACAGCCAATAATAAATGCTCAGTGTGAATCTCCCCACAGGTGTTCATAGAGCCTCAAACTTGTTAGAGTATGCTGTCCTGTCACACTGGTGGGTGAGGAAGATAAGGAGCCTTGATTGTTGTATTAAGACCTGTCCTGGGTTGTGGAA
>VWYO01011382.1:0-77048 GCA_013400275.1 Rhadina sibilatrix
CTCCAAAAGCCCCCTGGGCAGCCCCAAGGGGGGAGCCGGGCCCATCGCCGGGTCCCTCCCTCAGCCCCCAAACCAGAATAGAGCACCCTCAGAAAGTCCCGTTTAACACAGACGACAGAACAATCTTTTCAGTGCTCCTAGAACGTGTAGGGAGAATCTTTTTCGATGTTCCTCAAATGCTAGAAGTGTTCGTCAAACGGTAGAAGGTGGATCAGCTGGAAAAGTGGTTCAAAAACAGACTGGCAACACTTGATTCTCAGTCTAAATAAGTTCAGGGGAAATATACAGAGGCTGACAAACAAAGACTTGCACTGCCTGTGCGAAGTCCACTAGAAAAATTGGGAATGCATTTCTTTGTTATGGATAATTGCTGAAATGGAACAGAGAAATATCACAGCAGCATTGGCATGAATCTTGAAAAGGATTGATTTATACAATGTGTATAAAAGAAAAGGATTGATTTATACAATGTGTGCAGGTGTTTATTCTGAGAGTTTTTTAATAAAGCAGGTTATACTTATAAAGCATGAATTTTATTTATAAAACCTGAGGAAACAGGGAAAAGCAAAACTGACAATTCACTTTAAATCTAACATAGCATCTCCAACACTCAATGCTATCTTATGTAGTGTTTGGTTTTCTAAGTAATTTAACCAATACATTTTCAAATGTGCCACCTATTATCTATCTCCTGCACATTTAATATAGTTGGAACTCTGGAGGATATTATGAAATTTCTTATACATGGCTTACAAATCCTCTTACTTAAACCACAGTTGTTCCCATTTTCAGTCTGAACCTACAGCAGTCTATGGAAGTATAATGGCAGTGTTGCTTTGTTGCTGTCTCACAGTATCTCATCTTTAATAAAAGACAAGGAATTATTTTACTTGTCCCATTTTTCTCTGACGGTGTTGCAAGCACATCCTTTTAACTTCAGTCTGCCTACTTTTCACAGATTTAAAAATCCACTCTTGCTTTTGATTACTTCTCAAATATCTCTGTTAGTATTTCACCCATAATATTCCGCATTTGTGATTTTTGCCGATTCAGACAGAATTAACTTTACCTTTTAAAGGAACAGTTTTATTAATTATTGTTGCCAACCAGATGTCATTTCCTGACCTAAGCATTCCCCAGCACCCGTTAGATTTCCCAGATGATAATAAAAGTAATCTCTCGGTATATGAAACTAATTTCTGAAAGATTGAGTAGGTTCTTTACCCCAAGGTGTTGCTCCAATTCCAGACAAATTTACACTGCTCTTTTTTGTGTTGTCTCCTCACTGTTGCACTGAGTTCGTGGTCCAGGCTGAGAAGAAGGAACTGCAGTGCTAAACTGACAGCTCCTTGTATCTAATGGCAGATACCAAGAAGCATTTAGTAGCTCTAAAGCTTTCATGTTGTTCAGGGTACAGTTTTTCCTCCTAGATGTCGCAAGCATGGGGAACACAGCTGGAAACATCGTTGCAGGACCATGGGAAGCTCCTACCCAGCCATTTAAGCAGTTCCATCTTCCCCTGTGCCGATGTAACTGTGAGATGTGTTCTCTTTGGGTTCCTAATTGCCATAGAACAGGTGGGAAGGCTGCTAGTTTAAAGCAAAAAGCCTATTTTTAATAGTCTGTTGTAATTCCCCACTCTTAAAGAAGTTTACTGTGGTCTATGAACGTGTGTGGGAAAAAAAATTTGGGATGTTTCTGGGTGTTTTTGTTTTGTTTTGTTTTTTTTTTAATTTGCTTGCATGTTGCTAACCTAACATTCTAAATAACTCCAGTATGTTTTCAAAGGTTCTTGCTAGATTTGAACAGTTTCCAGAGAAGAAATTGTCTGATCTAGAGTGTGATTTTCATCTAATTGTAGAGGAAAGATCTTAGGAAATTTGTAATACTCTCTCAAATTCTGAAGAACCTTTAGAACAAGTTTATACTGATAATGGGCTTAACATTCTGCTTTTCATTCATGAAAACAAAAGCTTGGGTCAAAATTAATGTATTACAAAGTGGGTCTACCTCTGCTTATCAGCTCTGTCAAAAAATCTTATTACGTCATAACAAATACGTAATGTCCTTTTGAAATCCTATCCATCAATTCCATGTTGGAAACCCCTAGTTCAGGAAAGGCTTTTTGGAAAGTCTTAGTGAGATAATTTTGTGTGAAGGCTTAACCTGTAACCATTTCATCCCTACAATATTATCTGTACAAATGAACAGTGGTGTTGTGATAGCAGTCTGCTGAATACGTTCCCTAGACACAGAAATCATAACAGGCTCGGTTCAGAATTCCCACTGATCTTTTCTGCTCACTTTTCCTTGCCTTTTTTCCCCCCCATGTTTCTTCTTGGTAGTGCCCCACTGACTATTGCCTTGTCTGCTCTGTACCATTCTTCATTTGGTTTTAATTTTAATTCACAGCGCATGTTCTGGTTCTATAAAGATCAGTTAAAACACACCGAGACCCAGCAAAATTTAAATTACAGCACTTTGGCATTCATTTTTTCTGCATTCCATTAAGTTTTGTCTGTGCACTGCAGTTCTTGGCCCAAACTTTGTTCTTGTCTCATCACTTTACAACTAAACTGAGAGCATAGAAATTTGCTAAGTGGAATTGGCTTTAAAAAACTCTTTGATCTCTAAAACTGCATAAGATACTTGGCACTGCAGACAGGGAACTCCCGTGTTTTTTGGCACATCTGGAAGCTCCTCTGGACTAGAACTCTGTTGTAGCAATTTGCAGCTGAAAGCGCTATCAGCATATTCAAAACCTCGTACACATGATTCTTGCCATGGCCCATGAAAGTCTGTCAGGATTCTGTGCTCACAGAGAGAAAACCAGCTGACATTCCTTTTTTTTTTTTTTTTTTCTTTCTCAGTATGTAGATTTCAGCCCAACTCTATTTTCCAGATAAGCATCCTTAGCTAAAAGGAGGTCTCACTTCACCCTTCAACTTTCTGTGTGTGGAGATGGAACTCGGCCAGTTCTGCCCATCTGCAGGCAGGCAGTTGTCTCCTCACTGTAGCTCCATCAGCCTCAGCTCTCAACACAGACTTAGCAGCTCTCTGGCTCCAGTTCCACACTTGAAAGCTTCCCAGAAGATCAGCCAGGGATGATGGATGCAAGGGTACTTGTAAAAGGAGGGGAAAAAGAAATTAAGAAATGACATGGGCATGACAGAAGGAGAACCTAAAAATAAAATAGGGTCAATCATCAAGATCTTGACTGAAGCTGTGTAATTCTGCTTTCATTCCTAGTTAAGTCACAGTGGTCCAATTCTATTAGTGTTACAATAGCTTAAAATGATTGAAAATATACACAACATAATTCTAATTTTAAGAAAAAATATAGAGTGAATACACTGGAAAGGATAAACTTAGCCAATATTTTGTTCCTACATTTTCTTTGTGAGGTAAGGGATATGTTTCTCTTAGCACCTTCTTAATATATTTTGGCTTTTTAGTCATCAATCTTATCATTGTACTTAAAAGGTTTCATGGTTTCAGGATATCCGTAGAGTCACCTGGTAGAGTTTCCTGGTAACGGTGAACAGATTGTGTGTATCCACTGTAAAAATGATTTTTTTTCCATACAAAACCTCTCCTAGGTAAGAATGATATTTCATTCTTTTCACATAAAAATCCATCATTTTTATTCTTATGCTCTTCTTAAATATACATTTTTTTTGTGTATATTTGTTACCCAGGATGACTTATTTAAATTACTTCCTTGTCAGCACCTGACCTGGTGCCAACAGCTACACCTGAACAAGAGATTTTTTTAAGATGTCTTTTCTGACTGCTGGTTCATAAACCTTGGGTTGGACCTTGCAGCTAAACTTTGGCCATCTCCTCTGGAAACTGAACAGTTGTCCTTTAGAAAAATGCCTTCTTGTGAGAAGTGATCTGCCTCTCTGGGGTGCACTGGGCTTTTGTGATCTTCTTTATTTTGGAGAAACAAGAAATATTTAGGGATTATCTTCCAGCTGCTTTATTTTTTTCATTAAAGCATCTAGTGGGAGAGTGTGGACTTTTATGTGAGATTGCTTTCACGGGAGATTACTACCATAGACAGATGGGCTTTCATTACCTGCTGTAATGGGCTATGCACTTGCAGGAGCAGCAGCAACACATTCTATCCTGAAAACTAAGGGCCAATCCACCTCTAGGAAACCTGCTTTTCAGCCAGATGTTATCCCAGACTGAGGCCAGGAGAAGGCAACTCGTAGATAGCTAAAGAATGTGCAAGGTATAAAATGTACTAGTATCGAGCTATTTTTAGTTCCCAGGTGTGAGCTCAAAATATTTAAGTTACTATTTTGTCTGTCTGAATAATGCAGCTCGTTGGTGTGACATAGGTGGTTTTCATCCCACCAAGGAGCAGGAGAGGGATGATGAGTGTGACCTCCCTCTCAGTCACACAGGCCAAGATTCTGTGCTTGGCAGCTCAGT
Organism: Rhadina sibilatrix; assembly: GCA_013400275.1. Classification (NCBI taxonomy): domain Eukaryota; kingdom Metazoa; phylum Chordata; class Aves; order Passeriformes; family Phylloscopidae; genus Rhadina; species Rhadina sibilatrix. The sequence goes on from VWYO01011382.1 coordinate 4,444, forward strand.
GTGTACCTCGCTGTAAATCGTGCTGATGGATCAGGAAATCAGCTTTGGACAAGATAAGATAGGATTCAGGGTGTTCTGGCTTTGTATCAATGAGCTGCAATCAATCATCAGGAGCTGGAATTAGAAATTATCACGGCATGACCAGCCAAGGTACTGCAAGCCAGCAGCAAGCACTTCAAGAATGAGTTTGGCATTGTTAGACCAGTACACAGCTAGCTAAAAATGCCTGGAAGTACAAGAAAAATTATATTTTAAATTTGCATTCAAAAAACAGGTCACCTGGGGTGAAAGAAAATTGAAATTTAAATTATACTGGTCAGGATAATGGACTTGCAGATAAAAAAAAAACAAGAATCCCACAATGAATCACCTAATTCACTTTGGGATTTACTCCACAGTCAATTATATAGCATATTTTTCACTTAACACATTTGCATTTGTTCCTTCAATGAAAATGCTGTGCATTATCCTGTGTTCAGTCTGTGCAATCCAACAACAACTGGAGTAGGATTTGTGACATTCCAGTTTTTTTCACTGACCAGTGGTTATCCTGGTTATTCCTTTTGAGAAGAAGCTTTAAAGCTTGGGAAACGCATTGTGATTCCTCTTCTTCTCATAAATGTATTTGAAAAGGCAGGATGTGGACATGGAAAGTGAAGGGGATTGTGCCAAGAGGAGGTGAAGAAGTGAAACTAGAAATGTAATAAATAGCACTTGGCTTTAGCTGTGGAAGTCTATGAAGGCTGCTAAAGCAGTGCAGGCCACACATGACTGTAAGTCTCACTGCAGCCAGAACACCGAGGCCATCATTCACAGAGAAAATTTTGAAGGACTACTTAATTTGATTGTGTAAATGCCAAACTGTTGGATGGATTAATCAGCCAGAAAGTGGCAGCTTGTGGAAATATTTGGCCATCCTTTAAAGGAGAAAAATTAAAACTGGCAGTGCAGGGGTAATTCTCCGTTCATTAAAGACGGTGTAATGCAAAAGATTTAAAAATGGTTTCTGGTTGTTTACACGAGCCTCCTCCTTTCTCATTAACACTTTTTGAAAGTAAGACACTTCAGTCTATTTCTTGCATTGCCGGTCAGTTTCCGTGCTTTCCTTCCTTTTTTGCCTTACTGTACTGGAAGGGATAATTTCTACATGGATGGTTGTCCTCCTGCCATTTAGTTGTAAGCCTGAAAATGTCAGTTCAAGGCACGTCTTTTTAAAATATCGTGTCTTATCCCCACTAGCTAGGCATCTGCCTTTAAACAAACATAGATTTACTATGGAACTGCTTGGCCTGGATCTTCAGGCTGCCTCCCAACAGCTACTGCAGTGTTTTAGTCCATGAGAAGTAAATGAAAGGAATTCATATTGGTTTATCAGTTTACTTAAGTGGAGGTAAATTCAGGAAAAGGAACAGGGGTTTTTGAAGGGTTCTTGCTCTCTGGAAAACACTTAGGGCTTAATACTTCTCTGCTTCTTCCCTTTCCATAATTATTATTATAGCGTTATCTGTTGCAAATATGACCTGCTCAAGTGAAAGTGAAAAATGAAATGTAATTGTCTTAAAATTAAAATAGAGGTCATTTTTTAAGGATAAAACATGGTCCACACACATTCTGCCACATTATACAGAACAAGGCAACCAGAGAAATCCCCCGCTATTTCTGACCATTTAATCCATCCATGATTAGTAAATATTACAAAAGATTTATTTCTTCATTTCACATTTGTATCATAGCTTTTCAAGAACCCTCAGCTTAGAATTAAATGGGGGAGCAGTACTAATAATGGAAGCGTTTGTTCAATAATCATTCAGGGTCAAGATATCTAACAGAGAGCTGTTTGATTAAGAAAAACAAAATTGTTACTATGCAATGTGATCCTCGGGATAGAGCAAGATCGGGAATTTATTCAACACTTCCCATCAGCAGGCTGACGTTTGTCTCCTGCCTCGAAAGCAGGACCTCAACACACACAAGGGCTCCTCGGGGTGGCATAACCGTGAGCGTCTGCCTTTCCTTCTCCATTCCCCAGGAAATCCTTTCTGAGCACGATGCCTCTTAGGTCAGCTCAGGTCACTGCATCGGCTGTGTCCCCTCCCAGCTTCTCGCCGTGCAGTGCCAGCCTACTCGCTGAGGGGGCAGCGAGTGAGAGAAGGAGAGAGCTCTGGTGCTGTGTAAGCTCTGCTCAGCAGCAGCCAAAACACTGGTGTGTTATCCTCGCTGCTTCTCTCACAAATCCCAGACACAGCACCAGGCAGGCTGTGCTAACAAAATTAACTCCAGCCCAGCCAGACCCACTAGAAATAGTTGTAAACAATGAACTACACGGGAAAGCAGCTTTCCAGCAATCTCTGGGATTTTTCTAGGCTGTTTTGGACACGTAGTCCCAAGGGTGCACACCTGTAGTTCTTCCTTGCAGATGGTGTCATCAACCCTTTTGGAAGTAGTGCTTAGACAAGAGTCAACTTCCTGAGTGCCCTGCTGTTTGCTGGCACTCATCACTTCATCACTAAATACCACCAAAAAGATGATATTGAACATTTTCCAGTTCTTTTCACATTTGAAGAGGACTTAATTTTAATTGCTTTTTTAATTGTTCTGACATTCAAGATATTTTCTCAATGTATTTTGTGCAGAGCAATAAGGAATAACACAAGCCTAGAACTGAAACACTGAAAAGATATGTACTGACAGTGTTTGAGTTTTAACTAATGAGAATTGTTTTGAATAATTGTGTCCTCTTCTGGAAATAACCCTTGAAAGACCGCTGGCCTTAACTGAGACTACCTTTTTTTCCTATCTTTTTTTAACCTTCTTCCTGAGTTAGTGGAGTTTCTCTGAGGCAATATTCTCATACATGTTCTCTGGTGCTTTTTGGTATAAATGCAATTATTCTCTAACACAGCATTACCTGGACTGCAGATTTTAGTATTGCTTAGGTAATCTGAGCTTTGAGAATTTATTTCTCGACTAGAGTAGATCTTCCTGGCCTTGACATCTTTGAAAAGGTTGACTGCTTGAAATTCAGTTTTGCCTGGGTGATCCTGCCATTTTCTAGAGAAAAGGAAAGTGTGACATTAACAATTTTTAACATTTTGCTACAGAGTATTTGTTATGAAATGACATCTCAAGCACTCTATATTGCAACAAATTATTACTGGAGATGCATTTTGCTTTTGAATTCATGGGATGATGTTTAATTTAATATTCATTCAGAAGTAGTCGGTGCAATTTACCATGACAACCAAAAATAATGAATAATATATTTATATCATCCATTAATAACCATCCATCCATTTAAAAGTTTCATCCTAATACGTTCTGGAAATCTGCAAATTAATTATGCAAACCCCTGAATGAATATAAAATTGAAATGCTTAAGAATTTAAATGATGCAATTAAATGCTATTGCATGTAACTCAAAGTTATTTTCTTCTAATACTTACTCATCAATCTTAATTTCTGTACCACCATTTAGAAACAGAATCAGCTCTTACATCTTGTCAAAATATTGGAAGTTCAAGCAAAGACTGTATTCTTTTTCCTTTGATTACATTATTTCCAGACATGAATTTGAAGTCTTTATTTAAACAAAAGTGGTCTTTTTAGAGACAGATTACAATGCTCGTCAAAATAAGGAGGGTGAGGTCAGAGGTGTCAATCCTTGTTCTTTTAAAAAACCCAATAAATCCAGCCATGAGAACTGGTCTCAATCTGTAATTATAGCTACCTAAAAATCCTAATTAAATTCTGTGGTGCTGGCAAATCAATACGTGGCTAGTACTAATAAGTAAGATTTGCTGACCAGGCTACCTGAGAAGTTTATATACATACAGAAATATTTTTGTTATTATCACAGTCAGTTACCTAACAATAGCCACTGAAGAATAGCTTTTGCAAAACATAACTTACACTGTAAAATACTGAATAAGTAAGGCCACACAAACTCTGTCTCAGTTAAAAATTGGCACAATGGTGAAGAAAATCAAAGTTGTTGGGTGTGTACGTTAAGTGTGCAGCGAAATCTTCAGGCAGGTCAATTGCTTTCAAAATACAAAAAGAAAAAAAAAGTTGTGATTTGAGGGAAGAGCCAATTTTAACACCAATAGAGGGGGTATATGGAGCTAAGGAAAAATGCCTTGAAGTGTCAGGAAATCTTTGATTCGCTTATTTCTATTTTCTTCACTAATACTAATGCTTTTATATTAGCTCAGTCATTTTGACCAAGGCCAAATCACAGTGTTTGGGCAGTTCTTTTTCAGGTGCTGTAAAGCCTGAGAAATACAAAACTCTTTAGGAACTTTTTATCCCAAGTTCCACTTTAAATCAGCCATTAATGGGAGTAAGACAGTTTTAAAATCTTTCAACCGGCTTCATAGTGTAGACTGAAAGACAGCTCATGATGCCAAAGGATCTTATCTTAATAATTCACCCTTTCTGTTGCACACATCGACCTGGAAATCAGGGTCTTGAGACAAAACAAGAAAAACAAAAAATAAAATCCTGGGTGAAGACAAACTGTAAGATGGGCAAGGCAGAATTATTTTTGCTAGAAAAGTTTGAAAACACTGTGTTTTCAAGAATCTGGTTTAAACTCTATGGAGAATGTTTTGTCAATCATTTTGAAAAACAACTTGAAAAGGCTATCAGTCTTACAGAAAACAGATTTTTCTGTATTGCTTTCCCTCTCTTTTCACAAACAACAGTAAAATAGATGTATTACAGTAGTAAATTATCAGATTTGACTGTTTGCAAGCCAAATTTAATCTAATGAAAAATGCAGGGGAAAAGGTGATAAGAAAGTAAAGCAGGTTTGTTTTTTTTTTTAATTATCTGGTTTTCATCAAATAATGCTTATTTTGACGTTGTGTTATCTGGTCATATATTTTAGGGTGAAATGCATTCATTATTTTTCATATATCCTTAAATAAAACCAGACCTGGTCTCTCAATACAAACACTCTTGCTTTCAATTCAGAGAACCTGCATGTTACACGCAGTTTTGCAGTCATACAGGTTTTTTTGGAATGTGTGATTACATCCTTACATTATGCTGTATGTATCAGACAAAATCCAGCATTTGATCAAGGTGCTGACTGTGAGTTTTTTGACAGCTGTTACTGAAATTTCTGTATGACATTATTTGGCCTGGAATTTTCCTTGATTAGCTTTGGAGTTTTTTAGATTCAGTGAAAAGAACGTGACTTTATTCTAATTCTGCTTTCATTTTGAAAGCAGAGCAATGAGTTGGGCAGAACACAAAGTTTACAGAGCTGTGTTGTTGTTGATTAAAAAGGGGATGTTTCCTCTTTCTGTTTCAGTGAACAGCAGAGGGGAGTACTGAAACATTTGGGAAGAGGAAGCCCTTTCCTAATATATGGATGTTGACGCAACGTTGTAAAACAACATTGGACTCTACCGGAAAGGTAATCGATGTCCCGGTTTCAATCTTACCAAAGTTCTGCAATCTCATCAGAAACACAGGAATAAATATTTAGCTTCCTTCCCTTTATCCCCTGTCACCAAAGCTTTCTGGATGCAAGGCGTTAGCCTTTACATCAGTTTATTGATCTTTTAATGTTGGGATCTAACTTGCTTCAGGGGCACTATAAATACAATATTGCGAAAGTGCTGCCATATCAATATTCATTTATTTTTATTGATTAGTTGCCACTTCTAAATTCTGGGTACTGAATTAATGGATGCTGAATAACTACTTCGATTAATGAAGCTAAAATTGGCTTTAACATCCTACACTAACTACAGAAATTTTTTTTATTACAAAGCTAATTATTCCTTTTTTTACGATCTGCAATTACTGACATAATTTGACTTCTCCTTGGCACCTCACTGGAAGCCACAGAATAACAAAAAAGGAAGCTAGTTACAAATTTTCATTATTTACAGTATCACACCAGAACATCCTTATTCTAAGTCCACATTAAAACACTGGAATTAGTAGGTGAATCTGAACAAATTAATGTATTTCCAAAGGTGATATTTCAGAAGATTAATTTCAGGTGCTGCTTTTTATTTGTGACTCTTTTGGCACATTTGGATGGGTCTTATTCATGCAGATTGTTATTAGTTATTAGAGGAGATAGAGCAGAAGGTAGGTGAATACATTCATGAACATTTGTTCTGACAGACGGTCAAAGTGTCATAGTGGTGTTTTCTTCCCTATTAAATTTTTGCACAAAAGGTTCCAAGTTTATTTATTTGACATTTGATTTTTATTGACCATACCTTTTGGAAAAGATACATTTTTCTTTCTTCCTTGGTAAATATAATGTGGGCCCATTAATTTTTTTTTTCCCCCAAGCCTTCCCTACACTCAAAAACCCCAGTGGAGGTGAGCATTGCTCACCTTCTGTAGAGGGTCTGGAGCTCACACTGACTAACTTGAAGCTGTTGGTCTTTTAATCATGTTACAAAAGTGCAGAGAATCATTTTGAAAAAGAATCCAGGAGCTTGAATGTGTGTTAATTCATTGGGTGTGTTGGGCTGAAGTTCTGTAGGGTTTGTGATAAGGCATTATCATGAGAGATTATTTTACACAAAGAAATAAAGCCATCACAACTAATCTTGATGGGTTTATTTAGATATAAATCTATAGAAGACATCAAAGAGTATGACTTCTATGTGTATTTATAGTATTACAGTCCATTGTAATGAATATTTTTGCAGTGGGAAATAAAGTTAGCTTTAAAGTAAAAAAAAGGGAAAAGCTTAGATTGTTCCTATCTATTAATTTACATTTCTGTACTTATAATATTTAACTATCTTTTGTTATATTTTTGATAGTCTTATATTCTTAGATTTTTTTTTTTTTTGTATTTTCACTTACACAACAGTAGAAATGACATATATTTCACTCTTTGTGGAAGGCTAAAGTTACGTCCAGTTTATGAATGCATTTCTAGACTTCCCTGTTTAACAGGAATGCTGAATTCTGGGGTTTTTTCTTCTCAGTAAGTTGTTAGATTGTACTGCCATGCTGTATGGAATGCCTTCAACTTATGTAAGTAGCACAGGCATGGACTTGCAGTGAGTATGGAGGTTATGCTGTGTCTTCTTGGTTTGAACACAAAGATGTGATGGCAAATAGAGAGACTGCTATGGGAAACTGTCCTTAGGCAGAATTAAACTAATAAAATGGAAGGACAAATGCCTGTTTTGGAGACTGACGGTTCATGAATGTCAAAGTTTCGGAGAGACCCAACGAGATAAAGAGATAGAAATGGTAAGCTTTGGGAAAACTTTGGAAACATTTTCTTCTCCAAACACCACCACACGTCACTTTTGCTTAGGTTAGTTTCCACCAGCTGCTCTTCCAGGAGGTGATTTTCCATGGCTAGTCAAATATCCATGGAGGAATAGAGGCTGAATGTGCTCCTGTTACATGGCCAATGTTACCAATGTAATGGTACAGCAAATGACACACAATCAAACTGAATGGTGTAATGCTGGCTGATAAAGCATATCCTGTCTTGCAGTTTCTCCCCGAAGAGAAAATCTCCCAGCCTCTCCCAATCAAGTTAAGCCACTTTAAATCAGACAAGAATATGGTCTTTTGACTTCTCAAGTATCTTAGTAATGTGAATGTTTCTGACATCTACTCTTAGCTCCATCATTCATGCCTTAGTACATGGCATGATGCATTGTAGTGTAATGTGATTGATACAGCCTGATCTGCTGAGCTCCCAGCAACAAATTAGCGTGGGGAATGGGTGAAAAAGGACAAATTCTTTGATACTGTTGTCAAAGAAAGAGTCTTCTCTACAAGAACAAATGGTTTAAAGAATTGTCAAGAACTGAAGGGGATGTGCCGTTACATTAGATACAGGTCAAGAGTTTACGAGTTTTTAAAAATAATAAACATTGATAAGAAGTATTTAAAGGACAGTCTGTGTAAAAGAGTGTGATCTGCTGTGTGCATATAAATCCAGTTCTAGCTTGCAGGTGTAACTCAGGCACATGGGGTAGAAAGATGGAGCTGTTCTCACAGCAGCTTTGCAGAACACAAATTCTCAATAACTTCTGCTCCAAAGAGAGCATACCTGGATCCCATCCCCACACATGCAAACCCAGTGTTGTTGTGGCAGCCTGCCTGTTAGAGAACAGGGCATTCTAATTCTCTCCCAGACACACGCTCTGCTTTCAGCTGCCTTTTATTCCTAAATCTTGGCCTGTTGCAGTGAGAAAACTCATTAATCCCTTCTAAATATCTGCTGGAGTATGTGTGTACCTCAAGAAAAAATAAACAAACTCCAACCACAGACAGATTAATTAAACCTTTCTAAATTTTATCTTATTAAGGTCTTTACTGGTGAAAGTCCATTAATTCTTCACTGATACAGGATGCACAAACTTAAGCTTTTATTTTGAATCTGTAATTTGCCTACTGAGTAATATAAGTATTTCATTATCTTATGCCAGAATTGCCCTATTTATAAAGTACTGAAACAGATACTGCTACTTTGTAAAATGCTTTCAGATCTATGGTTTCTGTGAGAGGGGTAGTTTGTATTCCTGTCTCAAACCTACTTATATTAATAAAAATCCCAATCATACCACCAGTAATTTTAAATTTGGGGTGTAATTCTTTCATTAAGGTCAGTTGTCTGTCAGTCTGCAGGCAACACCATAGGCATTGATGTGTCTCAGAAGCTACTCCATCCATTACCAGCTGCAACTACACGTTGTGGTGCTCCTCCTCCCTCCTGTTCCTGAGAAAACTTCCTTTCTATTTTAGTGAGTCAGATAACTGTTTCCAAAACAATCTTTGGATGATGGCTCTGTAGAGCAGCTAAGTGAAAAGGGAAATCTGCTGTGCAAAGCTTCTTTGTTTATCGCTTTTGCTGACTGGCTGAAAGTGAGGTCACAGTAAGCTCGGAGGGCTTGATATAAATGAAATAATTTAATCAGAAAATACAACTTCAGAAAGATGACTCTGCAAAATGCCACGCTTAGCAAGCTTAGATTCATACCTTTAATAGTTGTCATTAAAATGTGATTATATATAAATGAAAACGTATATGGTTTCCAGATTTATGCAACTCAAGCGTATTACTACTGCAATTTCGCATGAAAATGCACCAAGGTATTCTCAGCCAGTATCAAAATCAATGAATGAAAGCAAATAATTTCAATTCCTAGGGTCATCACAACCTCACTGATACTGGGAAACCTCCCAGTGGCGCAGAGCCACAAAATAGTGGCAGCATTCTCTTACTGCTGCTGGCACAAGGAGGGGTGGTTGTTCAGCCACCTGCCCTTTACCCCGGCTCACGGATTCCTGTGGCTGTGGATGCATTTACATGAGCAAAAGCAACAGTCTCTTTTAGGAAGTTCAAGAGCCATAGATGATCAAATATCATTTATATTGGCTAATTTAATTGTTCAATAAAATTTAGATGATATCTGCAATTCCTGTGCCAGGAATCAGGTGTAGAAGTTCAAAACTCTTGGATTTCAGTATATGATGTCATACATCCCAGTAAAGTGTGTGTAAGAAGGTGGATGCCTGCTCACACACTTTTTCAAAAGCAAAAATGACTGACTTACAGACTGGAGATCAGAAGTCAAAATTTGCTTCTGTAATGGACTGTGAAGAGTAGCAGTACTTTTGTGCACAGAAGGTCTACAGAAACCTGTGCAGAAAAAATAAAAATGGCATCTTAGGTGTTTAAAAGTGAACAAAGCAATTCTGCTTTCCTATTCATCTCTGAACAAGGGCTAAACTGGTTTGCTGCTCTTTTATCCAAGAGTAACAACTTACAGAGTGATGCTGATTTTTTATTTGCCATTTACCAATGCCAAGCATGAGCCTCCTTCTCTTTCATTGCTGTAAGTATGTAGACCTTCACTGCTCTGTTTTTTATGATTTCTGCTTTTCCACCGAAGCTTGATCCTTTAAGCAAGACCTGCATGGACTAATTTGCAGAAAAAATTGTGGAATTTTTTGAGTGTCTACATGTTTTTGACTTTTACCTGTTGCCCTGAGCCTTGTTTGTAAATTTGAACCCAAAACATTAGCAAATACAGCAATATTGTAAGTTTTTTACTTGTTATTCAAAATTGCTATTGATAAAGTCCTGTTCGTGGACGACTAAGCAAAAAAACTGAAATGCAATTGAAAAAAAAATGGCCAAGAAGGAGCAAAGCCTTGCTGACCTATGCTTTAAAATAACAATGTTTTGAGTGGTGGCCTCAGGCAGCTAGTTACATGTGGAGTGATGGGAGCAGACTACTGGAAATAATTATAAAAAATGGATGAGTTGATAACATAATGCTATAAAGCACAGGCTGCATCTGTAGCTTCTTAGAATACAGGAAACTTGGAAATATTGACACAAAAATGCTTAGAATGACTGGAAGGGATCTGATTCAAAAAAGGGGAGCTATAAAACTTAAAATAAGAGGCAGATTAAACTGCTGGTGAAGTTATCCTTTTAAATGAGCTGACTTTTATTAGGCTGAATTCCTGTAAACTGTCTAGTGCATAAAAATAAAGTAAAAGTGTAACTGAAATGACATTTTGTAACATAACATCTTTTATTTCCATTTAAGTGAAGGACAGTTTGAGCAGTAGAAGTGGAATTTTTGAGAGAAGGGATTTTTCTTTAATGTAAGTTTCAAGACTAGAATGTCAGTGGTGAACAGTTTGAGAAAAACAAACATTTTTGAAAGTATCTCTCCTGATTTTTTTGTTTCTCCTTGTAAAGAAGAAACAAAACAGAGAAAGTCACTAAGGTTGCTTTGAAGTGTTCTAGCAAGATTTTGACTGCATATGTTGATAACTGCATAGCAAAAATACATTCTTTTTTTTTTACTAGGAAGTGGGTGAGAGAAATTATTTGAAATTTTCATTTGCAAGAGGATGTAATGACAATAATGGCTATAAGTTGTCCTAGTCTTTCTAAAACATATTTCTTTGGCAGGCCTTGTCCAAATCAGGAAAGAGTCACTAACAATAATCTCAATTCATGAACATTAATTTAAAAGGCCACAAGTATTTTAAACAAAGTTTACAGGTATTCACTTTCAAACTACTGTTGCTCTTTTTCATTTTTCCAGTAATAATTTAATAATAATGATGATGATAATAATAATATTTTAATGATAATAAATATTTTCTTTTTCATCTTCCTATTTATCACTGTGCATATGGCACCATAGCTATGCCTCTTCATTTATGGCTTTCCTCACAGGAAAGTTGTGCAGTACCTTATTCTAAATGATATAATAACCTGGCCAAAGAAATAATTTAATTAACAGTGTACACACCATCTGAGTGAAAATAACACAGCTCTGATTTTGGCAGATTGGTACAAGGTTAAGAAACAAGCCACCTTTGCAATTTTACAATTGTTATGAAAGTGTTACCATTTTTTTAAAAAATTCATCTGCTCGGTTTTTTAAGATGTAGGTAAACTACAAGACTCAGAGGCATGCTAACTTTTCATGTGCAGGAACAGATCAAAATAATTTTAAAAGGCATATTGGTATTTTGTTTTGTTAGCTTTCTCTTACTTATTGGTATTCAGGCTTGGTTCCTACTCATGCTTACCAGCACACCACCAAAACCTCCATCACACATTCCCTAGCCCTGCGAGCTCCAAGGAAACCACTGCAGGAATCCATCAATGAAGTGAGCAGCAGTCTGAAGGCTGTGCACACCTGCACTAGGAGCTGGGGTTTAGCCATTATCCACCATTCATACTGGCTTGCCACAGATTCTTGCCTTTATTCTGGCTGGCAAAGCTGCAGAAAGAACATTGGTTCCAGAGAGAAATTTATGCCTCCTGGGTTCTTGGCACCAGGCAGAGAACCCTGTCATCCCTGGGAGCTTAGACATCGAGCACAGCAGAGGGACTGATCTCCTGGGGCTGGGTGTCAGTGTGATCCATTGATAAGGATATCAGCAGTCAAAATAGAACCACAGCTGTATTGTTTGGTAATGTGGGAATCCAAATAATGAACATTGGAAAGGTGCTTTTCAGAGAAGGATTCTCTTTTAGCAGAGTTTCCATTCAGGGGTTTATAAGGTGTGGTGCTTGTTCTGGAATTTGTTGATGTTCCATTTTCTCTGGCAATTAAAATGTACACAATTAGTGATTGAAATAGAGCAATCAAGGTTGTATAAAGACCTGGCCTACTCAGATTTTTCTTGCAGCTAGAGAAAAGAGGTGTGGGGGGTTGGGGGGAGGAAATCAGGTAAAGAATGTATACTGTCACCCACAGTGTACATCAAAATTCTTTTTTATTTAAAGAAATGAGCTGTCAGTGTAACTTTGGTGGATGATGCCCAAAAGGAGGATGAAATTCGGGCCTTTTTTCATACAATTGTGGCATTATGAGTGGCTGTACTTTTGGCAGGGTATCACAGTACATTAAGTAAGTTCAGTTTACCTGTGATCTTTATATCACAAATGCTCTAGTGTGGGTCATAAATCCTGTAAATTTGAGGTTGCCTAAAATAGAGAGCAAAATGATCAGTCACTCTCCCAACCTGATCTAGCCTGAGTAATCACAAAAAAGAATTGTGACAGGAACTAAAGGAAAATATGGTTCATTTAATCTTTTATAAATTGATAAACTCCTGCAGCTTTAAAGGAATGACCCTTTCGAAGCAAAATAATCAAATCCATCTCTTGTCAGTTTGGGGAGATTTAAAATTGTAAGCTGATGATTTTTTAGCAATACTGACAGTCTGCTTTTCAGATCAATGCCAATGAAATATTTTGTTTACAATTTAACCTCCAGTTCCCCTGGAATTTGTGAGTTTTAATACTAGAAGTAGTTATGTCTAACTCTATCGATCCACTGGTAAATTAAATGACAAACAAAAGCAACCATATTATTTTGTCAAAATGCTCTCAATAGGAAGCTAACTTCTTTATTAAAACAGGATATGTTACACTGAAATGAAAAGAAAGTTTCATTTCAGGAACGATCTTATAAAAAACAGAGAAAGACCTTCACACAGCTAGATTTATTTGATGGGAATAGTACAAAGGTAATAAAACTGAAATTGTATATTGAATTTCTTTTCCCTGGAATAAAGACAAAGGATCCAAAAAAAGGTGTAAAACCTACCTAAAATGCACATATGATAAATTTCTTCCAACAATGTATTTTCTTTTTTTTCTTCAAGTAGTTAATGAATAACTTTTCTATTTGAAATTATAGGGTTTATGTATTTCTATTTCATGCCAAATCCTCTATTGATCCCTGAAATATGGTGTATAAACATACATTTTGTATAGGTTATATATTCACAGTGACATTACTGTGGTACTAGAGCACAATGAGCGCTTGAATAAAGAGCTTCACAAGAAAGGGAAGGGTGGTCTATTAAATCAGTAACAATCTTTAGGGGGGATTTCCAGTGATGAGTAAGTTAATATTTCAGCCACGTACCAGACCACGGGGTCATTTACATTTGAAAAGAGCTTTAAGATTATCAATTTTAGATTATCAAGTGTGTTGACCCTGCACTGCCAAGCCCACCACTAAACCACGTCCCTGAGTGCCACATCTACCTGGCTTTAAAGTAACCCAGGAGGAGGGTAGACTCCTAGATAATGACAGCCACATAAATATCTATTCTCATGTGGCATGATAATTCTATAAAAGACCAAATAGTTAACAAAATAATACTTTTTTTAAAAAAATGTACATAATACTAAACCACGATTTAAAGTTTTTTTTCTTGATCACACAAACTTGAAGTGCTTGCATCAGTACTGGCCTCTTAACAAATTTTCGGAGATTCAGGTTTGTGCAGCTTCTAAAAAGCAGTGGTTATAAAGTTTATCATCTGTAAATATCTCTTTAAGATGCTATTGGCTATTTAGGCCTGAGGCAACATGAAAAAAATCAGTGTTTTTATGATTAAATTCTACCTGCTACAAATAGGACATCAGGGCTCCTTTTAAAGACAATCATCTGCCTTTGGTATGCTCCTATCTGTCTCTGGGAACAATATTATTGCTGCAATAGTTAATGTACCACAATGTAAACAGCATGTTTGTAAATCCTACATTTTAGATTCTTTTAATCTTTAATAGTATGTTCTTCGAGGCAAAATTTTTAATGTTTCCTCAAGTACTTCGCTGTGGTTGAAGCCCTGGGTGGAAGTGAGGCTACATGTCCTTGCAGGATTAGATGGGCTGTGACTGAGGAGCTTTTTCCCACTGCTCCAGGTCTTTGTGTAGGTTTTGTGCTGACCCAGTGGCAAAGCCTTTTCTCCACGCTCTGGGAGAAGTGTCAGTGCTCCATGAATTTTCAGCCGTTCCATTACCCAGAGACAAAGGATGAAAATGCTATGGTTACGTTATTTAAATTGAAGCTTTCAGCACTCTGGGAGCAGAATTTTAAATTCTTTGAGGAGACATTTCTGAAGTCAGCCATGTACCTGGTGGTGATCTGGTGGAAAATCTATGTAGGTTGGGTAAGCTGCAAAGGCTCTAAAGTGAAATATGCATCTGCATGGTACTATTCAGTGATAATATTCCCCTCATACCAATACTCATTCAGAGAGCAGTGTTCCACTGATCCAAAGAAATGAGATTAAATTTACCAATTTACTGTACAGGGGTGTGTGGGATGCACTCTGTAAGATCTGCGTGTAATAATTACAGGAGTCTCTCCTGAAATCTCTCCCTTACAGGCTTTGTGAGTATTATCTTTATATTTATCAATCGCTTATACTAATTAAAAGCAAAAGCAAAGCATAATATGATTCAAAACAAGCAAACAATTTGTTTACCCCATAAATATGACAAGCTACAGAAACATTTATGCAGAGACCTCTGATTTCAGGAGTAGGTATCGCTTACTGGGATATTTTCCTTTGCTTCTCCATGTGACTTCCTGTTGACACTGATAAACTGTTCTGTTCAGCATGGGGACAAGAACATGGCTTGGAATCTTGCAAGTCTACCCATCCCTATGACAGGAGGATATGAAAATTTGTTCTTGCTGTTTCCACAGATCTTATTGATGTGAAAAATAAAGCCAACGGAAGGAACAGGATTACTGTTTCACAGCAAATTTAGATTTTTACTCATTTCTGCTTTGGGTCTAGATCTGCTTAAAGTTGCCATTTCAAACGTGCCTAATGACTGAGAGCAGGTAGAATTCTGTTTCCAAACCACCAAAACACATAATGAAACAGCCCCCGCTGCTTCATTGGCATTCTTGTCAGAGGTACTGCTGCTATTGGCAGAGAAGCTGACAGGAATACCAATGTCACTGAGCAGGCAGGTTGTTTCCAAAATCTATAATTCTGGGCAGTTTATCCCAAAATGACAACATTCTAATCCACACTCTTTCATTTGAAGCCACAATCTTGAAGGTCAATGAACTTTTTTCTTTCTTCTTTTTTTGGAAGAAGGGAACTGCACAATGAGAAACAGCAGCATTCAAATGGATTGACTGGATAGAATATATTGTACTGTCCCATTGTCACAGAGCTCAAATTTCTACCATGAACCAATATTAATGCCCCTCAGAGTTTCAGCAAAGTCTTTTGCAACTCTTCCTGACATTGACACATTTTATTAATGTCACCGATGGAATGAATTGCCTCTGCCTAGGGCTCCCATGCCTTCTGAACTCTAAGATACAAATTTTCTGTCATCATAATATAAAATATACAAGCACTGCTGAGAGGATCTGGAGATTTCTGTATCAGAACATGCAGATTTTCATTTATTTTTGCCCTCTGCAGTGAACCCTTTGTCTCCAGTGAGAGAAAGGGCAAAGGTGTTATGGAGTGGCAACTGAATGTAACCAGCAGCCTGTTTAGTGTCATTCGCTCATAGCCATGCTCCAGCTCTGCCCAAGCCTGCAGAGCCACCTCATCTGGATGTATTTTTCTCCTGGTCTGTCTGTGTCTGACAAGCCATTGCCTCCAGGACAGGTCATAGACACTCTTTTGGTAACTCTCATCAACTGGAGAGCAGCTGAAGGGAGCCTTTGCAAGGGAATGCCGAGGTAGAAGTAACAGCACAAACACAGCTACACTGGGGGAGCACCCAGAGTAAATATTCTGAAAGTTGCTTCACTGAGATAGTCCCATTTCACCAATGACCTGGTGTGGCTGAGCTGAGGTTTGCTTGGCTTTCTTCACTCAACTATAAATATTCATCTTCTCCAGTGTTCTGTAGATTGTGATTGCTCGTGGTCATCACTGGCATGTATCTGTCTGCTGAAATAGATTTCAGAGATAAACTCAAGACTTGTAGCAAAAACTCATTCAATCACTTTTGTGATCAATATAATCTCCCTACCTCTCTAACAGAAAAAAATTTATTGCTGTATAAGTATAGGTAGAATCTTTTTTAAGAACATGCCTGCTACCAAAATAAGATTAAAGTTGGCATTTTGACTGCAGGTCCTTCTAGCTGAGGAACAAATAATTAAAATATTTTTAATCATAAGAATTGCTTAGGTGTCATATTATGGAAAACAATATTTTACAGAGGGTTGGGCAGTGTCTATTCAACTGGAGAGTTCATACAGATTAATCTGCCTATTGGGATGCCACTGAGCCAAATTGATCTTTACCAAATTCTGATGTGCTTAGCACTGAATCTGACTTATCATCACAGTTCTCTAAGTCAAGTGGGATTGATATCCTTATAACAGCTCCACTTGTTTTTCTTTCTCCTTTATGTAATTAAATAAGAGTTAGTGAAATTACATTTTCTATCTTTGCTGTGCAGACCCGCAGCATAAGTATAAAGCTGTCTTTGATGTGCCATGAGCTCATGATTTTAATCTAGCACATAAATTGCACAACTATATTTTATGGCAGTCATAGTAGCTGGGCTACAGGAGTTGCTTAAGAAGCATAAATTAGCCATATGCCCAGGTATTTCATTAACAAACATCTTACTCTGAACGTGGATCTTGCTGAATCTGACATCTCAGCTGCAATAACAATGTTCGAGTTGCTCTGTTATGCTTAGATGTGCATTTTCATTTTCAGCAGATAGAGTTATTGAGTCTTTGACAAATAAACCAGGTAAAGAAGCAGCTAAGTGTGTTGAGAACCAGCTCCTGTCTGCTGTAAATTAGTCTGGATTGGCTAGCTTTCAGAGAGGAGGTTCCTGCCATCCCTGTCCTTAGGAAAATCCATGCACGATGGCATGCCAATAACCCTCTCAGCTCAGATCACACAGCGGAACCCGGTGTTCTGCCCCGTATGGTAGCAGCCAGTTGAAAATATTTGTGTACAGACAGGGCTTGAAAGAGCTGCAGAGCAATCTGATGGTGCTCAGATAGTGTTCTGTGATTTGGGAACACTGTCAGAGACTATTCAGAGCAGCAGTATTTTTGTGTTTTCCAGACTTCTCTATGGTGGGACTTGAGAAAATATCTGCTAGCTGAATGCTAACCTGCTGTTCTTGTGCCATTGATACTGATATAGATACAGATACACATATTTGATCCTTAAGCACAAGACTGAAATTTTCAAATATAAAGCTACAACACACAAAAATAAATAGAATGCTCCACAGCTCAGCATCCATCTGTTTAAATCAGAGTTGCAGTTTATGGTATGAAATAGTTACGTGTGATTTTTAAAAGGGCAATTTTATAACCGATAATTAACACTTGAAGTTGTGTAAACTGAAATAAGGAGCATGCTATCATTTTAAAGAGTAAAAGCTAATTGCCTATGAAGGTCATGGAAGCAAGAAGAAATTTCTTCACCATAACATCCCAGTTTGCCTGGAAGTAGATGATGAGCTTCCATCAAGGAAATCATCATCCTTCTTTCTTTATGTCCTATGTAGGCCCTAACAGTGGATCACAGGATTTAGCAGGCACTTTTATAGCACCTCTAGATAGATAGAAGGAAAGGTGTAGCAGGTATTGTAGACAACACCGGATAATCTTTCACCTGGATGAAGGAGCAGCCTATTCTTCCTTCCTATTCTCTTCAATAAGGACTTGACAGAGAAGAGATTATACTATATGTGGTACCTAAACTATAAAAAGTGTGCTGGAACTATTGCTGGAGTGAATGAGCCTTGGTTAGTTCTGTTTCCTGCTGTGTCTAATGCTCTGCATATTGCAGTTCTGCTCCCCTGATATGAGCCCCTGCCAAGAGGACAATCAGTTAGGAGAAGCACCAGTTGTCTGACATACATTAATGAATTCACCTTCTCCTCTGAAACTCGAAAGACAATAAGGCATAAATTAATGTTTAAAAAGTGAGATAGTACACTAACGTGGCAACTTTCAGGTAGACAGATATTCTCAAAATGTGTTAAAATTTTCAGTGTATCTATTCTTTAATGAATTATTCAAATTAACTCTCACCTCAATGAAGGTCACGGAAAACTAAGTTTGATTTCAAAATATATTTGTCTCTGGTAAATATTTCTCAAGATGTTGCATCTGAGATAGGAATCAATAAATTAATTCACGGTGTTGATAAATTACAACAACTTGGCTTTAAGAAAAGAACATTTAAGTATTTCCTTAGGTAAGTTTGTGCACACCCCAGTTTGTTTTCAATGTTGCTCATAAAGAAAAATCTCTTGGCAGGGTTCAGTGCTCATTAAAAGTTACAGTTTTCTGAGAAATCAGTACTTTCTGAGAATTCCAGCACTAGTGGCTGGGTTTGGAATGGCAGGTACTCATTTCTTGAAATCAGAACATGAAACCAGTTAGTAGCAAAACAGTATTTGCCACTTAATGGAATCTCTATTTCTTCTTTTCAGTGTGTTAAATTTTTAGATCTTAATTTTCATATTGATAACTTTTTGATTCCTTACTGAGGTTTATTACTCAGTTAATGTGTGATGAACCTAAGCACGTACATAATTCTTTTCATTATTTTTCAATAATAGGAAAAAAATCTAAGTAATATTCAGCCTAAAAATCTTAATCTGGCTTTTAATCTTATCTTGTTTATTCTGTTCTAATTTTATCTTGCTTATTCTCGTATAATTCCAAAAATCACATATTCAATTGCATATCAAGATATTCTCCATATTACAGGAGCTACTAGTGATTTGGAAAAATTTTCAAATCCTTTTAATTCTATTATTTACAGAGAATGATTTTATATGGACATACAGGTTTCCATCATTTCTGAACCTGACACAATGAAATATATTCTAGAGTTGTTAATCTGTTTTTGTGGACGAGTAGAGATTATCAAAATATTTTAAAATATCTTTCACATCCAATGATGATCCATGTTCATCACATTATCTGGGTAGTTAGCTGGAAGTAAATAGCCAATTTTGTATTAATTTGTGAACAAGCAGCTTTAACAGTTGCAAATGATGCTAATGATGCAAATGCAAAAATGCTAGCTGTAAAATTAAAATCTCTAACAGTATATCAATATTGTGTTTTGAAATATTCCTAATGCAGCTCTCTTGGTGTCTTGAAAATGATCTAGTAAAGATTATTGCTCTTTCAACTGTAATAACAGACTAACCATTTGAAATATCTGCTATTTCCCTGAATAATTTCTTACATACTATGGAAGACCGATGGGCGAATTTGAAAGGAAAAAACCAAACATGTTTGGTTTTATGTCACTCTCATCTAATTAACATGAGCAACTGCTTAATTTTTTTTTTCTGTAGATGTTATTGTGTCACTTTACAGAAGTGCATGCATTTTATAGATACAAAAATGTTTTAAGAAGTCTGTTCTCTCATGTTAGGCTGGGATTGTTTTTATATTCTCCATTTGTCTTATGTTTTACATCTGAAAGGCCAGGATGAGCAGTTGAGAAGCTCATCTTGCATGGATTTGCATTTTAGTGGCAGGTAAAGCAGTTTGTTGAGATGCTATTTAAATAATTAATACTGTGTGAGACTGAAGGCACTACAAGATGTTGTAGCCAAAAAGTGACTTTCAAAAACGATTCCTAAAATGTAACCGAAGCAGAAGTCTCACAGAACCTTGAAAATCAGAATATTATTTGCAGATGATTTAAGGTCTTCATTTCTTTCCTGACAGTTATTTGGCTTCAGATGGTATTCTCAGTAGAAAAAGGACTTTCAAGGACTGGTACAGGTTTCTGAAGCTCCTGATTTTCCTTCCAGTTCTGTTGAGCAGCTCTGATATTCTGTAGTTCAGTATCAGTATCAGAGTATCAGTAGCTCAGTCTGACTAGAATTCCCTCCAAATCAGTTCCTTAGGTGGGGTGAAGTGTTCCAAGAACTTCGATGAGACCTTTCCTTGGATATTTCCAGGTTTTGAGCAGAGAAACCATTTTCCTAATGCTCATGATACTTTGTTCTCCATGGAACACAATGGGACACTGAAGAATATTAATATGCAGACATGGTAAGCAGTTGCAGTTTATGAAATCACCAATTAAACTGAATAGCAGTTTTCTTCCATACCTTGCCTTTTCCTCACCAGCCTTAGAAGTACAAAACCAGAGACTGGGCTGATATCAAAGGAGGTACAAATTCAGTCAGGCTTCAGACTCCTGGAGTAAAGATTCTCATAATGGATTTGTGTTTCATTAGTAGTTGGTCTTTATAGACCAGGTTTCCTCAGGCTGAATTTCATCCTGAAAACAAGGTTTAAGTCAATAATATGTTTGTTGGTGTTGCTTGGAGAAAGAATGATTCATTCATTCATTTATTTGTTCCTACAATGACTGAAATGCATTTTTTCCCTTAAAATGATAGGTGTGTGAGAACTCTAATGGACAAAGCCAGGTAGTTCCATTTTGGCTTGTCATTGAAAAGGTAGAAATAAAAGGAAGAAACTAAGAAAACCAAACTTCAGTCTCCGCTCCATTTTGGTTTCTGAGCACTAGGAAAACCCTTTTAGAATTTATTTTTTCCCTTTTTTCTTCTTCATTTTAGGCTCTGAAAGAAATGTTCACCTTTTTAGCCAGCAGGTGGGCAATAAATATTCCTTTAGAATAGGGGAGGCAATATAATGGGTATGTAACAGCAGTTGTCTCCATCTGTTGCCTTTTCCTCATTTTGCATTGTAATTTTCCTTTAGTATGGAGTTGCTGTACTTCTTTCCCTTTCTGACCACACTCCTTTGTTCTGGATAGCATCTTGGACAGGAAGACAAATATAGCTTGTGATGGAGAGAAAATATTGTCTATGCTTTCTCTTTGAGCCCTGATACCAATTTCTGGAAATTTAATATTGTCTTTAATGCCAGTTTTCAAACAGCTAAACTTGCAAACAGACTGGGGGAAAAAATAAAATTCAGTGTTGTAGTATTAAATGTTAAAAAAACCAAATTAAGGACATGGAGCCTTACCACTAATAAAGTGATTCCTATTTACCACTGTAGGGATTTTTGTTGACCTAAATTTTCCATACATGTTATTTAGCAGAAATAAGAAGCTGCTATGGCTCCCAGAAATACCCAGTGTTGTTTTAATATTCTTCTGAGGTTCACTGAAGAGAGAGAAGACACAAACCTT
Organism: Rhadina sibilatrix; assembly: GCA_013400275.1. Classification (NCBI taxonomy): domain Eukaryota; kingdom Metazoa; phylum Chordata; class Aves; order Passeriformes; family Phylloscopidae; genus Rhadina; species Rhadina sibilatrix. The sequence goes on from VWYO01011382.1 coordinate 25,888, forward strand.
CATAGAGTGTTGCTGAGATGGTTAAACTGCAAGTTTTCCCTTTATTCTTGAAGTTACCGAGTTGAAGCGTAGAGTAAGGACTTTGCAATTAGAAATTGTGAAGCAGGTATGTTTTATTTCCTGCTGGGACAGGCTGGGGGATATCTCCTCCAAACGGTGCATACCTGGTCAGAACAAGGTCCAGGTTTAAACACACATTGATCCCACAAACCCACACCTCCCCACCCGCCCATCCCCGCCTTCTCTTGCTTCAAATTCTAATTAGCTGTCACACCTCCTGGTGGTCCTGAGCTGGGGTCTTGGGAGGAAGGACGACGTCTTCCTCAGGTTGATCTTCTCTTCTGGGCAGGAGCGGTGCAGGTTTGGCTGTTTTTCAGGTCACTTTGCTCTTGCCGAAGATGAGGAGCTTGATTTTGCTGGATTCAAGCCAAAAAGTTCTGCTTTATTGATTTTTGACAAATATCTAAGTCCTGCTTTGCAGAGTTTCAACATTATACATCTTACCTATATGACTTCTACCTAGTAACTACCTAACAACCAAGCTGAATAGCTAATCTTCTATGTGCTCTCAGTACAAGCTGTTTCTTTACTTTTACAAAATCAAAAGCTGCTTCTAAAATCCTGTGTTTTTATATTCATAATCATCGTCCATATCAAAGTGAATACTTCTTAACAATTTTCTGTGTCTCATGAGCAGTGCTGACAGACTTGATGTATCAAATCTGATAAGTTAATGAGTTATTTACCTGGGAATTTGTTGTGAGGAAAAGTAAGATCAAGGGAAACTAGCCAGTAATATTTTCTAGGAGAACCATGATTTCTGGGATTCTCAGGAGAACTGTGATTTTTAATTCTTGTCTGTGGGAAATTGCCCCTCCTTTGTGTGTTGTGATTGACCTTGATATTTTCTCAGATGGGTTGCTGTTACTGGCAAATGCTGATCAGGATGAACTCAGGTCCTAAAATCCCAAAATGACAAGTAGTAGTTTTAAGTAATCTTACTTGTAGAAATATGAAAGTGGAAACCTTCCTGCATCACACAGATTAGGAATAACAGTGCCAAATGACTCTACAGCCCTTCAAAGTTCATTCTCTGAGCATTCCTTTCAATGAAAAGGAACTTCACTGTATTCTCAGTAAAGCTGCCAAAAATTATATAGATGCAGATGTAAGTAAATACTGTTAATGCTTTAATTCTCTAACGGAACTCGACTTCCATAATCTGCAGAGGGAGAGCACCATGGGGGAAAAAAAACAGATTTGAGTTATGACTGGAAATGTAAGCTTTGAAATAAGAGATTGGTAGAAGGTACACTGCACTTCATAAGTAATGTACTCAGTGCTAGGAAGCTGGCAGCTGAGATTTCAGTGAAATATGAGGAGAAAATAATATCAAACAATATGATCTCTATATACTTTTACAGGCCAAGCACAAATAAAAAATTACTCTGTGTTACCACAGTGTGAAATATAAAATGTAAAGCTGAATCCGATATTCTGGCAAGTAAACAGTCAGAGGAGACAATCTTAGCTGAAGTGAGTGTATTGGAAGGTTCATGTGATGTTTCAAGCCTGTAGTGTCTGAAGGGATCAAAATTCTCCAGACCTTTGTTCTCCTGTGCTTTCCTACATTGCCAAAAGCTAACAGAGAAAAGTCTTAGAGCAACTAACATTTAAAAGTATTTAAATAGCTCTGTATTCAAGTAGGTCTCTATTAATGACTGAGAATGACAGAAATATTTGAAGGAGAAATATTCAGGGTGCCAAATATTCATCCTGTTCAACTGTTCCACTCTTTTCTTTGCAATACCTAAAAAGTGGAGTTTGGGAACCACAAGTTTTATTTCAAATCACACTGTGGATGCGCTCTGTAGTTCTCCAATAATTCAAGGAGAGGTAAACCAACTGTTTTCCCCAATCTGCAGATAAGGTTGGCAAGTGACAAACGAGGTCTGCTTGCTGACAGTGTAATTATTGGAGGTCAGAGCAGGGACAGCGTAAACTGATAATTATTCGCATACAACGTTGCATGGGTAATTGGATGGGTGACACTCTCTGCCAAGGCAAATGTTCTAACTGCTTGAAGGTAGGGAATATTCTCATGGATACATTTTCTTTCTCCTTAAGGGTCTCATTCAAAACCAGTTAAAGTCAGCAGCTGATGAATTTCAGTAGGTTTGGTATCAAGATCTGAAAAGTGGAGGGCACCCGTGTTTATCTTTCTTTGGAAGGAGTGTAGAGTACACTATAAATGGTTTAGCTCAGCTAAAGCCTTCACTTTAGGGGCAGTTTGCTCTACCATTCCCTTGTTTGTTTAAATTACTCCTACACACTTCCACATGTTCTACATGTGTTAATTTGCTTATTATTTCACAGATGAAGCATTGTCTTCCCTATAAGGATTGCCATTTGCAGAGAGTAATCCTTCTCAGTGTATTTCTCCTCTATTTCCTTAAGTACCACACTGACCTGCCATGCTGGACCTAGACCACAGGCTCATATCACAAAGGTAAATAAATGGATTGAAAAGGCTCCTGGAAAGACTCTGGGTTTAGCTCCGGTGAGTGGAGGGAGAGGGGAAACTGGAAGGATGACAAGACAAATTATTTATAAGCATTCAAGTTACAAATTGCTGTCTCTGTGCATGGCATACCAGAGAACAGTGTTTTGTTTTCCTTGAAACATCAAAATCCAATTGCAAGCATAGAAAAGGAAAGTATTTTAATTCCTTTTGCTTGCCTTAACTGAAAGTTCTTAGTTCTTGATGATCTGAACATTTTTACAGTTCAGAATTGGTCACTACTATTAGGAGATTCAGATTTGCCATCTGACATGCTCTGAAAATTTGGGCTGTATAGTAGCATGGTGCCAATCCTCAAACCATCTCAGCATAAAGAAGTGATGGATACTCCCTCTTCCCTCTCTCTAAAGCTAAACATCTCATGGTAAGCCCTGTGTGAAACAGAGAAATTTGCCTGTGTTAGTCTGATAGATGTTTATCTGTAACAGCAGCTGCTTAAGTGTCTTGGCCAAGTAAGCACTTGGTGTAAGTAAAAATGGATCCAGATCTGATCCTCTGTTCCTTTGAATATACTTTTCCTGTGTTTGCTATTTTCATGGTTCAGCTCTTGAACAGAATTTTTTAAGAAATAGAACTTCTACAAAGCAGTTCAATGTTTTCTTCTTCCTGGCAAGAAGTATTCTTAAATTGGACCCATTAAAAATCTATTGTATTGCAAAGATTACACATGCCAGACTTCTGACCCACCACCTAATATGGAGTGGGAGAAACAGAAATTTCTACATTAATGGATTGTGGGGAATACAGTCAGCTACCCTCCAGCTTACAAGGCAATATGTAGCAGCATACAAAACCATAATAAAAGGAATCTATCTGCAGGAGGTTGTAATAAAATGATGGTAAATGAAATCTGGCTGCATATCACCATGACAAGTAATTCCTAACTGAATTCACTGATCAAAACTCTGCTGCCCTGTGTAAGACAAACAAGCTGTTGAAGCCTGTCCTGAAGGCTTTGTGATGGTGGTGCATTGTGGTGTAATCACCATCCCTCTGTTAAAAATGAAAACTCTTTCTTGGCAAGCCAGTACTCCCTTAATTTCAATTATTCTTTAAACAAAAAATCATCTAAAAGATCAGACAACTTTGACATAGTTACCTCTTTCACAGTGTACAAATAGTTGCATGCATTGAAAGATGCAAGATTATCATTAGTACTATAACTCATGGTGTGAAAATACATTCAAAGTGGAAGAAATTAATAAATCCATCATGGATAATGATCCTGCTATTTTTATCTTTTTAAATGTTTCTGTGAGAAAACCCTGACTTAAAACAAGGAGAACTCCTAGCTGGATGAAAGGAATAAGTTTCAGGATGACTCCCCTTATGAGAGGCATCCTAATTAAGTGTTGTACAGTATTTGAGTGATAAGAGAAAGAATTGTATGGAATGTAAACAAAAAAGTATTTTAAAGCATTTCAGAAGTTTTAAAGTTATTTCACAAAGGTTTAGGTATTATCTACTTTGTTTTCTTTTTGGAAAGATGAAGGGAAAATTGGCATGCTGCATCACAGTAATTCGTGTCATTAAGCTCATTATTACACAGGCAGTGTAGCAGTAGTCAGTGTTTGAGCAATTCCTGGCCAATTTATCAATATCAGAGTCTTAATACTTTGATTAAAATCAGATGCATATGTCAAGTGGAACGTTGATTTTCTTGCCTGATGATTATAGATATTTGCCAAAATGGATCTACAGAGTTTTCTTTTTGGCAAGTTGAAAATGTGTTGTATCGAGGCACCAAGCCAGAGACTCTGAATCAGCTGGCAGAATGACAAAAAGCAGAATTCTATTTAAGGGAAAGAAGTGAAGTTTCTCTAGGATGAAAGATCAGAATGATTTCTGGCAAAGGAAATACCTATTGCCAAGGAGATGTGTAAAGACCGATCTCTGCTCTCAGCTACCAGCACATGTGTCAGCAGTAGATAGCAACAGCTTCTTCTGCTATGGGGTCACACATGTCTATGTGGCTTTTGTCCTTCTCATTAGAACAACCTTAATTCTCTAATGATTTGCATGAGAGTGACCATTCCCGGTTCTTCTCTGAAATATTCCATTTGTGCAAAAACATTACTAAACTCTTAATTAATAACCTTTCTGTAGCCTATGTGCCTGATCTCTTTTCAGTTCTTAATTTCAACTCCCCAAGGGAGAAAATTGAGTCTCTTCTCAAAGCACATGAAAAAAAGGATATAATGTTTTGGTAAGCTTCCTTACTGTCAGGTGACCCTGCTGATCCTCATTTATCAGGGGAGCAAGAAATAATATAAATAAAATATTTTCAGCAATTGTAAGTGGTTATAACAAAGATCTACTCTCACCAAGCGTATAGGTCAGTTCAGAACTCAGACCCTCAGTAAGGGAGTACCTGACTTGAAAATGAGAAAATGAAAAATGAAAATTGAGAAGTTAGACTCAAATTAATTATTGTAGTGGTCCAAGCTTACTTAGGTGGCACACAATATGTATTGCTTTGGAATAATCCCCTGGAATGTCATGTATGAAATAGCACAGGAAAATGGTTAGGAAAATCATAATGAAAATGAAAAACTGACTGTTCCAAGGACAGCAATACCTGAAACTCTGAAGAGGGTTGGTTTATCAGTGTAGGTAATACAGTAATGCAGACACACACACAACATGTCTCACCAAACCATCTTTGTTCCATACTCCTATTCCCAGCTTCCAGCTCCCAATTCATACTGGTTTTGGCTGGCACTTGAGTTTACATTTTGAAAGGTAATGACGAATAATGAAATTCTGTGGCTTGCCACTCATTCCTTAATCTCAGTTCAAACCAGAGAGGAGTAGGGAGGGTGGTGAGAAAGCAATGATCATCCATTACCTCATAACAGGAAATCAGACATGACTTCAGCCCATCAAATAATGCTTTTGTCAGGCATAGCACAGACAAACTGAATATGTCCTGCCCTCTAAAAACAGATGTGAGCCTTTACATTATATTATGAAAGCAACACTACTATCAGCATTACAGAAAGCAAAGTAATACTGCTGAAAAATAACACACTAATTACTAAAGACAAGGTATCTTCAGAATCCAAACCTTGGAATTCAAGGAGAAAAATAAAAGAGTTTGCATAACGGTGAGGATGCTGATTTTGATTTCAACCAGCAAGTAACATAAACATGCCTGAGAAAAAGTTTTTCTACTGATATATGCAGTTAATCGACTTCCTCACCTCTGTTTCCTGGTCACAGTGTTTCTCAATTAGATTTCTATTTCTGTACAGTTTCTATAGCAAGGAACTTGCATAAAAGAGAAGAAGTGGGAGATTTTCAAAGTACCCTCACTAATTAGGTGTCCAGCACTCATTGATTTTGAATAGGAGCTAGGTCCCTCAGAACTCTTCATGCCTTTGAAAAATTCTCCTGTAATCTCTCCCAGTTCTCTGTACAGCCTCTAGCCTTCAAAGACTTCAAGTCCACAGAAGAGACAGTGCAAGATGCCTGGCCTGCATTACCCTTCCTGTCAGAACTGCTATTTACAACTGGAAGGTTTCAAAAGGACAGCCTGTATGTTGTTGACAGAAAGGGACTTTAGGGCTCTTAGTGTCTGCCCATTAATTCCTTACCTGCTACAATGCTGGCTTTAGTGTAACTTTAAACATAGGGTTTCAGTAGGTCTGTGTGGATTCAATACATTTCACAAAACATTGAGCACCACTGCTTAATTCTCAAGGTTTAATCAGTTTAAGAAACATTAAGTCAGAATCACAGATTTAAATGATTCTTTTTCTATAACTATGACTCATTTGTTAGGCTAGACAAGCAGGGAATTAGTTATTTCATGTACCATGCTCAAATATCAAAGATTAAATTTTGTATATTTAAAAAGTACAAAGTATGAATTATTTCCCTTTTAAAAATTTATTTTGCTGGCCAGTAGTCGACAACTATCTTCCTGTAAGTCTAAATATTCTCCTAGTCCTTCTGCAAACCTGCTCAAAAAAAAAACCAAACCAGGATAAAAATTAATGAGTCTTTTCAGAAAGCTTTTTTAGGACAGGATTTTGTTTATTTTAATAGCTAAAGGGATGTACAGCACACAGTGAATGTTCACTGTCACACACTATTGATGCAGGAAAGCAAAATTTGTTCACCTCTCACTCTTAAGTGTAGGGGACTTCTTGAGTTATGGGATAGAGAGAGGGAAAGAGGATCCTGTTCTGCAGATATGACTAGTAACAGGTACACATCTCTCATGCTGTATATCTTAATAAAGGCACAGCTTGCAATAAAATGCAAATTATGAGTCTAAATGTAATTCCACACCGCTGGAAATGACACAGGACTGCTTCTTATTTTGCACAGGTGAAGTTCCTCTAAAATTTAGAAAGTAAGAAAGCCTTCACTCTTAGTTAGGCTCTAAAAACAAGTAGGAATCCTTATTATGGTTGAATGCATTGCAGAACAAAATGTAATCACGTCCTGTGCAATCAAATTAGAAAGGACCTTGTTCTCCTATCTGTTCACTCATCCTTGGTGAAATAATTGCTTCTTCAGTATGAAATGTTAATAATGACCCTTTATGTTTTGAATGCAACTAAAATGTTACATTCAAAATAAGCCCCTTCACTCACACCATTCTATTAATTCAGTTTCTTGCAACAACTCCAATGGAAGTCTCTGGGTTTGTCACAAGGATTTCCTAAACCATATGTGAGGATGATACTAGTTAGCTGCAGTTTTGGTGCTTCCAATTTTTAGTCAGAACAAGGAAAAAAAAAGCTAATAAAAAAACATTTCCATGGTTTCATCTCATCTCAATCTGCATCTTGAATGTCTCCATTGGTCTAAGAAATGACAGCATAAAATAAACAAAAAAAACCAACCAACCAAACAACCCAAAAAAGCCCCACCAAAACAAACCCTTATACAATTATTGTCCACTGATGCAGTAACTGGAATGTACCAGGCCTGTCCCAGGTGTGGTCTCAGCTATTAAGAGGTAGGTAAAACCCCATAAAAACCTCTGAGCAGCACAGTGACAAACATTCATCAGGACACTGATTAGTTCTACAAGTGTTCAGTGCACACATTCATCCTGTGGTGAGCTGCCAACAAGAATTACAGTACCATTTCTATTCATAGTCTTGAAAAAAGAACCTGAAAGTAGTGCTGTAACATTCAAAAACATTAAAATTAACTCTGCTTGTTCATCCAAATCATAAGAACAAAGCTGAATTTGGGGTATTAAAAAGAACTTTTGTTGTACTTCTGTTACTTCAGCTGTTAAAACAAGCTTCCAACATTACTCACATGTAAATAAATATATATTTTAGATACTTTTATAGAAAATTATATGTTTAATGATCTGGATTATGTAATAAATATAGACTCTAATCAGAACACAATCTAACCATTAGTGCTGCAGAAATTTTGCTAGGATTGTTAGATGTTACCTTCCCTTTTCATTAAATCAGCAGTAAGAATGGCATGTTGTTTTAAATCATTCATCTCCTGGCTCATTGGCAGTCACAATGCCTTTTATTTGATCTTGAAACTAGCACTGTGGTTTTAAAGAAATTTTTGTTAATATAAATGAAAAAATACTGTCTGATTGTTAATTGGCAGAATTTCTTGAAATGTTAAGTAGATATTTCTCTTTTTCATCACGGCTGTTGTGTGGGTATTGCTGTATTTTCTGAGCTTTCAAAGACATAGAAAATTAAAGCCTTACCAATGTCCCTAGACTTTGTTAGATAAATACTTTTAAATGGGTTTCTTTTATATTTTTCATTCACTTGGGCTTCTTTGCAAAGAATGAAAAGATATGGCACCGCCATCTTTATGACTGAGACAATAATTTTTACTGCAATTTTCCAGCTAACCTGCAATGTCTTCCAAAATAAGGTACACACAATTGCCTGCAGCCTATGCAAGGACTCTGAATGTATCTTTTGGTCTAAATTTTCCAAAAGAAATTGAATGAAAGCTCCGTGTTAGCTAATATTACAGCTGTAAACAAAACATGGTGTCCCAGGCCAGAGTTCAGGAAAGGGCAGAAAAACAAGGACCCTTTTTCAAGGATTTTTTGGGTTTGTTACATTTTCAGGTTTGCTTACATCAAAGATTGCCCCCAAGCCTACAGGAAGGTATTTCATTACTTGCTTGTAACATTTTATGGTTTTTAGAAAATACTGCCTTTACGTTTGATCTAAGTTAGGGAAAGAATCATTTCCATTTCTGGTTCTGCATCATTTGATCTTCCTGAGGCAAGGAAATTGAAAGAACCCTTGCAGTCATCGTAGGCATACTATGCAGATTTCTTCCAGGCACGCTACTGATAAATTGATTTTGTTTAAAGCAAGCTGAAGTTTAATCTCACCTAACTATAACTAATACAAAGATCACAATACAGATAATTCTCTACATCTGCACTGAAGTTTCTCTCCCTTTTGACATCACAAGGGACCTCAGAGAGGTCTATCCTGAATTTCTTCTATAAGTGTTCAACAGAGTAAATCTTCACTAGTTCCATGTCTTGACAGTGACTTTTGATAACAAAAAAAAAAAAAATCTTTTTTTTTTTTCTAAAATATTGTAGCCCAAGAAAAAAGGGATGATCAAAAAATTACCTCTAGGTTTGTGGGTACAATGGTAAGTGGTTCATTTTCAGATTTTCTTTTTTTGTTTACTTGAAATGATTACTGAAAAGTAGCACATTCTGTTTACTAAATTCACTGTAAGGAAAACATTGACATGTTTTATACAGACCTAAGTCACTGGTATAGAACAACAAAAGTACCACAAGTGAATATATTCCACTTAATTACAGGAGCTGTTTGATTCTTCAAGGGGAAAAATTCAGATAGGTAACACTTCAAATGCAGGGAACTTTTCTTTCTTTAAACTATTAAATTAATCATAAGCCTAACATAAAAAAAAAACACCCAAACTTTTATTATTTTGATGACTATAGGATGCTGATTTGTCTCATTTATTTAAAACAAGAAACTACTTAAAATGTGATGGCTTTGGGTTTGCTTGATGTGTTCTTTTAAGAATTCTTCATAACCCAGACTGAGGGTCAAGGATAAGGAAGGTAGGAGGTGAGGATGGTAGGTCAGTATCACCAGTTCAATTTAATCTTAAGTTCTAAAAGCCTTTTCAAAATCAAATCAAATATAGAGGGAAAAATTAGCATAAGAATCAGCAGCAATAAAAATAAAGAGGAAGAATGAAGTAATTGCTTTTCACTAAAGTTTAAAGCAAAGCAATAACAGAGAAAATACTGCAGCTTAGAAAATGATTTTCCATTGTGATGATTCATTTCTAGCCTATAATAGGTGTTATTTGCCTGCTTTGCAGTAATGCATTCATTACATGCCCAATTTAGAGCAAAGTTAGCCACAGAATTCTTTATAAATATACAACAGTCACTCTTCAGCTCATCTTCAATGCTACATCAGCATGACAACCCAGATGGTAACAGTGTAGCACGACAAGAAAATGTGCACAATCCTTGCCTAATACTGTCTTATTAGCTGAAAGAATAGGCAAAAATGACAGGAAGTTGGTTGTATAAGTCATTAGTCCAGTTTCCAGTCCCTTTGGGATCAGCATTAACATGCTGCTTGTTTGGAAAGAGTGCGGTGCCAGAAGCCAGGTGCTTTTCCAATGCACGCCCTGGATGAGGATTGGTGTTGTACTAGGAACACTGATCTGGTGCAGGTCTTTGTGTCCTGTGCTGCGTGTCACATGCTGTCAGTCCAAACACGTCCTGTCAAACAGGAGGAATTGGTGAGGCCATTCTGATCTAGCAGTACTTCCCCACAGTCTTTGTGTCATGTACGAGGTGGGGGAAAGCTGTATCCAATGAAATAACACTGCAGAAAGGGGGGCTCGGCTGTAATTAAACCCAACAGCAATTTGCCACCATGAATTCTTACCCATTTGGTTGTCACTGTCAGTACATTAATTCTCAGAAGAAGAGAGATGTACTGGTTTACTGAAGGGACAATCTTGAAGAAAGAATCTTTTCAACTAATGTGGGTAGCTGACTTTCTCATTTTTAAAGTCTAGGAATTTCCAGAGTATTCTGTAGTAAACAGACAGCAGGGAGTTTTCAAGGACGTCTCTGTCTTACTCTGCTGACTGCCTTTGAAACTCTCACATTTATTTTCATTGCCCCATTATTTAGGGAACTTGGAATTTAGGTGAAATCTGGGTACGTTTATAAATACCTCCAAAACACAACGTTTTTTTCAGGTGAGCATGTTATGATAACTCACAAGAAATTGTCAAGAGAAACATTTGAAATTAAACTTCTGTTTCAGGAAGCTGTTAAAGCACCTGTTTCTTTAGAAGTTATCAATTGTATATTGCACAGGTACTGACCTGTAAATATGAGGAACGCAGTATGTATAAAAAATAAAGCGTTATAAAATATGTCACTCAAAATAATAGTCCAAAGAAAGATTGATTCTGCCACTTCTAGCGTGCCTTTTCCTAGTGTCATAAAATGATTCTTGGAGCACTCTCAGTTCTTAAGGATTGTCTGTTGAAGCAGTAATATGAGGAAACAATCTATCTGTCTGGAAATGCGTTTGTCAAAAAAAAAGAAGAGACATATTTTCAACTCTGGGATGTTGCAGTGATGAAAACATAACAGCGCTGAAGTCAATGGCAGAATTGTCCGTGAGTTCAGTAGGACTGAGGTTTCATCTCAGAGCTTCTAATTGTCACGATTTTATATATTAATTTTCAACCCGAAAAGGACACATCAAGAAATACAAGCATTTAGTTATTCTGATGCACAGACCAGGAGAGCAGGCCAGGCCATCTGGCATCCAAAAAATATTATGATTACTGGAGACTTGTTTCCAAAATACGACTTGCTGAATTGGTATTTTCATTTCAGCAAAAACAAACAGGTTAAGAGCTTCCTCTTTGAAGTTGATGTTATTTCTGCACAATACAACAGATGGAAATGCTCTTCACCCCACTCATCACTAAGCAGGAGGATTGAGCCTTATTTTGAGAAGTCTACCAGCTGAAGTTTACAGCTTCATCAAGAACATATTCTAACTTCTGGTATCATTTCTTGAACAAGTTACAGCTTTGTGCATTGTGTTTTGTCTGGGAACCGTTCCAAGTTACAGAGACCTGCTCTCCACTAATTTAGAGTGGATGTCGTTTGAAAAGTGAAATGTCTTTCTAATAAGGGGTTGCAAAGTCATAGCAAATAAACGCAGTCAACAGTGCACAAAATGACACATCTGTGGCCAAGTACACCTTTGTGGGAAGGCACTGGCTCTTAATTAGTTGCCTAGGAATCTGCTGCTCCTTGACAAGGTCTTCTTGCTGCAGATTGGTCACAAAATGCTATTGTTTTAACCTCATTTTTTGAAGTAAAAAAAAATACAGGTGCTATTAATGCAATCAGCTGAAAAAAAAAGCCATTGATTCAGCTACCACCATGTTGGGTTCTTGACTCTTAGCCATCCAGTGTAAAATGAAATCAGAGTTGAACATAAAGGGCAGTGGCCTTAGGTACAACTTGGATTCCTCCCTTAATGCCACTTTCTTTTTAAGTCCTGTGCATTAAAGGACAATAACTCATTTTTTCTCAGCAGTCAAGAAACTCACATAAATCATATCTGTATCATCCATATTTCTAGGCTCTTAAAGAGGACTGGATAAGTTATTAACTCTTAATGTTCTTACCAGCATTGGATAGCAAATTATATTTTAATGAGCATGCTTGAAAAGAGCAAACATGATGTGTTTTTGGACTGTGTGCCTAGATTCAAGACATTAGGAGAGGTAGTAATAATAATATTTTGCTGTATAGCTGTAGAATGAGTAAATGTACAGAGAAAGAACAAAAAAGAATGGAACCAAACAGAAATAATAATGCACATTCTGATAGGTGACAGTATTGAGTATACAGTTAGAAGAGCCATTTTTCTAAGGTGTGTAGAAATGCTGAAGATACTTATTTAAGAGTTTCTGCTATAAAAGTTTAATAACAGAATAATATTACAAAACTGAAAAAACAGGCCAGCTATGGAAATTACCCTTATAACTACATATATTTGGCTGGAGAGTGCTATTGCCAGTAAAGGCACAACCTCTGCACTCAAGTCAATGAAATTTTTTTAAATATTAAGTCCCCTAGCAACCAAACCAGAAAAAGTTGTGCAACTCTAGGCGAGCCAATAAATACCACTGAGTTTTATTACTCTGAGAACTGAGGAAAGAAGAAAGTTGCACCTCAAGCTTTGTGAGAATATTCAAAAATTAGGTTGAATATTTCTTTTTTTTTGAGCTGAGCTTGGTAGGTGGAGTACAATGAAACTGAAATTCATAAGAACCCTCTCTGTTACAAGCCATGCTTTGCTGGCTAAAACCAACACCCAGGCAGAAAAGAACAAATGCATTGGAAAATCTCTGCCTCCTTCTGCCCCTCAAATCACTACTCGTATAAATACTTAGGAGAGAAGAGGGTAGTGTAAGACACACTGAGATAGAAGACAAGTATTTTATGACAAATTGGCTTCAGAGATTACAGGAGTCTGTAGCAGGAAAACAAAGGAATGCAAAAAGACTTTACCATGGCAGTCATTTAAACCATTCTTCCACGTTACAGCCTGGCTGAGGGCTCAGGACTGCCCTTGGTGCACTCAAGCAGCAGAAGGACTTCTGTGGTTTGTCATTACTGATTGGGTGGGACACAAAACATCAGGTTTTTCTAATTTCATTTCTCCAGCCCTAGACTGTGGAAATGACTAATCTTTAGACACATTTACAAAGGGCTGTAAATGTAATTAATAAGCAAAGCTGCTGTGCAGTATAGGTGGAAAAGCCCACACCTTAGGTCAAAGAGACGCCCAATACACTTTCAATCTTCTCTAACCCACTGGGACTTTCAGATTTGTTTTTCCTGAAGGCAAAATCTGAGAAACTGAAGAAGTATTTTCACTTACTTCAGTTTAAATAAGAAGGTGGTCTCTGTACTCAGCTTCTGCAGCAATCTGCGTCTTGTGGTCATATCAAATCCTACTGATATGAATTTAGAGGGCAAGGAAAAATATAATGAAGAGTAAAGTTTATCAGTCAAATCAATAAAAATAACAATCCAACTTCAAAATAAATTATTTCCCCGATGAGTACCTAATTTACATGTAAACAAAGGTTGTTGCTAATTAATTAAATGTCACATGATTGTTCAAAGTGCACTAGCTGATACTCGTGATGTACTTAAGTCATAAACAGCACAGTCAAGGAAGAATAACTTGAGACACATTTGCTTGGACTTGCTGCTACTGGAATGTGCCTGCAATTGCATTTTGCCCCCTGAAAATGGGATGTACGTGGGTAGCTCCTTTTTTGGCTGGAGTACCAGCATAGTAGCAGGGCTGTTCTCCTTTGCATCTAAGAAGGGAATCTGCTGTGTGTGCTTTAAGTTATTATTGTATTTCCTGATTTAGAATCGAGATCTATAACACAGAGTGGGTATCTTATCACTTTGGTGTTTTGCTAAACCAGAAGCAACTGTTGAAAAAGGCAGGTTTTTTGTTGTGTTCTCAGCAGTACAGTTGATTTCCTCTCCTTAAGCTCACTTTGTGGCTAGAAAATTTTATGCTGACAGCTGTATATCTTATTTTTGTTTGCTTTGTTTTCTGATGTTGATATTTACTGATTCTTCCTTGCAGTGCTGATCTCTGAATTTGAAGGAATAGACAGTTTATTGTGGAGGAAGAGGAAGAATGTACACAGAGGATGGGGTTGGGGGGAGAATTGGAAGGCTTTGTGGCCTTTCAATTCTGTCATAGCCATTTAATTTCTAACCAGAGACTTTATTTAATATCCTGGCATCACCTGTCATCCTGATGAGGGTAACGATTTCAGTGTGGTACATATGTACTTCCTTTAAACTAAAATTAGGTTCCTTTTAGCTCTGTGGCTTTTCAAGATGTCTTTCATTTTTCTTTGACAGCTTAACACTGGTTTTCATTTTAACTCAGAAAATAGCTGATAAAATACAAGTAGACAAATTCTGCCAGGGACCATGATTTTTAAAAGCACTTAATGATGTAATTTTTGTAGAGGGACAGCACATATTCTAAATGTTTTGTGTGTAAAGTAGCTACTAATCAAAAATTTCAATCGTAATGATGGAAATCAGAGACATTTTAGCAGAATTGAATGCTCTGAATCACAGAGCTAGAATCCTGTGTCGTGCACTAAACACTGTGAAACCCAGCTGGAAATTCTGTTACAAACTTGATGGATAAGGAAGTCAGAGTTGAACTTCCATGAAAAAGCAAATCATGATTTTTTTTCAGGAGCATATATTATGTCCTCCCTGGATTCCCTATTTATCTGGTATGAAGAAATCATATACATGATTTCTGTTAAAGGCCATGTGTATATATTTCTGCTTGGGCTGAGGTTTTTTCCTTTATTAATACTATTGTGTGGATCACCTTGCTGTGATGTGTTTTTCCATGCAGAAAGAGAAGAAGTACAGTATTACATTTTTCAATGTAGGAATGCAAGTATTCCACATCCTGAGACTATCTCAAGAATTATTTGAATTAAATGAAACATAATGATTATGATTAAATATTAGGATTCCCGACTTTGGGGTAATTGGCCTCTGTTGATCTAATGGGTTAGGGATCCTAACATTTTCAAAACCTTGGTCAGAGGTTTCTTCCCCTTGTTTACTTTGTGACACTGATAAAAATGTATCATTTTAGGATTTCATATTTGTCATACCCAGACTATGTACATTCAGAAGGAAACACTCACATTCAACATCATAACAAAACCTAAACACCAGCAAACTGGGAGGATCCTTGAAAGGAAATGGTAATTAAGTTTTAAATTATTTATTATTGCTTCTATAATCATTTCATGTCTGAACAGTAGCTTATGATAATGAAATCTCTATCACCTAGAGCTGTGAGGCAAAGGCTTTCCATTAGTCATCATACCCTGCATAATGGGCAGCACTGCTAATGAGACACAAAACACTTCAAAGTTATTCAATCAGCAGTCTGAATAATGAGATTTTACACAAAAATATAAATAGTGAGCATCCAACAAAAGCAGTAAGGTGGATTATAGCTTTTACTTTTAAGCCACCATGAATGGATAGACTGAAAGGAATTTAATTACATTTTATAAGTAATATAGTGTTCCACAGATTCCTAAGAAAACAGAATAGGACAGGGCACTTGGTGCTTTAGAAGCATATAAATTCAAATAATAGACATAACTGCTAAGAATAAGCTTTATTAGAATCTGTAACTTCGCACTGAAATTTTTGTGGGAAACATCTGCCAAACATTTATAAAAAATCAGAAGAATATTAATACCATATTTGACAGTCATGTTGCACTTAGAGATCTGCTTCTGGTATACTTTGATGCAAATTAGATCAAAATATATATTATACAGTATGATAGGCATCCAGCCTGGCAGAATTCAAGGAGCATCCAGACAATGCTCCAGTCATACTGCTTAACTTCAGGTAGTCCAGCGAGGAGCACAGAACTGGACTTGGTCTTTACATGTCCCTTACAATTTGAGATATTCCATGGTAACAAAATACTCCATAACAGCAACCCGAGAAAGGATGATGTGTGACTGAGAGTTGGACATAATTTTTTCACATGTACAATCATATGATTTTTAATCCTACTACTTGAGACAAGCATAGAGGACAATGTTTCAGTTTTATCTAGGATGCCATGAAAATCAGTATCAGAATTGTTAAAACTAATAGCAGCTTCATGGTAGGTATTACTGAAAAATAAAAATTTCTACTAATGGACACCAGGAACATTTGGGATTTGGCTTTACATGTTTTGGAAAGTCTATGTTTGCAGCAAGCATCATGCTTTTTTCAAATTATTCCTATACATTTATAAGAAATAAAATATTTCTTTGATGTAAAATTCTGCAGATATTCAGGTGGGGCTGTATAAATCAATGAGCAGATTATGATTATTAGCAGTAGCAAACTCAATTTTATAGCAGTGTGCTCCCTTTATAATCATGTCAGCAGGGAAAAGCTTTGCTGCTGGCCATCTGCTGTTTAGGCAGGCTGCACTAACCTTTCACCTGCCTGAAAGAATAAAAGTGTTCTTTAGAAAAAGACACCTGAATTGTATTTAAAATTATTATTTAGGGCTGCAAAAACCTGTCAAAATTGGAAGCAGCAATGCATACAGTATAACTTAGAATTACTGTGTTATGTTGCATTTAAGAGAAATACATTATATGGGTCTGAATTTCTTACAAAATCTATTACCCCTTATGGAAAAAACAAACAAACAGACCCCCAAGAAAAAACAAAAACAAAACAAAAACCAACACCACAAAACAAACAAACAAACAAACAAACAAAAACAACAACGACAAAAAAACCCCAACCAAACAAACAAAAAAACCCCACTGCTGATTTCACTAAATCCATTTTTTAAATGTAGGCCACTAGTTATCTCTGGTAATCAAACCTGATTTAGTGGCTGGGAGCTGAAGTCCAATGTATTCAGACTTTAAATGCAAACCATGAAGTTTTTGCTCTCCCCAGTTCTGTGAGAAGCAACTCAACCAAAATCAATAAATAAATTTCAGTTGTAAGAGACTTGTACAGAAGAGACTGGGATTAGGATTTCCAAGTTTATCTGTTATAAAGGGCAGAAAACTACAAAGGGCAGAAAACTTATTGAGCTTCCCTTTTTGCTGTTCATAAATCTGTCTAATGGTTTAAATACCACTCCTCACCAGATTCATTGCTTCTACTGATGAAATGTATTTTTAGCTCAGAAGCACATCTGATACTGTGGGAAGCTGGACCAAACCTTAAAACAATGGCCCTGTCATTTTTAATTCTTCAGTAATAATATTAATCATTATTAACTCATTTAGCATTAATTTGGTTGTTATAAAATGCTTATATAGATCCTCTAAACTAATTACCTTGACCTTCATTTTGAAGGGGAACCAGTGACTGTCCAGAGTTAAACTTGACTTGGAGCAGAGGGCAGGCTGGGAGGAGATTCCTGAGCAACAAGTTCAGCCTTCAAAATTTCCTTCCCACCCTTTGACAAGAACTTTGTTGGATAAATGCAACCCGGTTTGCTGGTTATGTGTGAGTTTATGTTCAAAAGGAAAAGGTTTTGTGGATCTGTGATGTTTGAGGTAGTCAAAACTTCTCCACTCTTCCGGGAGTAGTAATTCTTGTGCATCCGCACAGGAGTCTTTAATTAGGAGTGTCTGGGATACAAGCACATGTCTTTATAGCAAGTTTAAACATAAAAAAACTGAAGTGTATTTAAGAAAAATTTCTTCAAATGGGTCTACACCACACCAAGAGGGAGAGACAAATAATTCCCTGAAAAAATAGTGATTTCATTTGTCTTACATGCAGGGCATCATGACTTCAATAAGATCATAAAAATTTCTGCCTAAGCTCCACAATAAGTGAGAAAAAGACTCTGCATACCAATTTCTTTGCTGTTCCCTCTTTCTAATATTCTAATATATCTGTCTCTTCCCAAGAGACAGTTTGCAAATGCTGTTATTAAACTCGGAAAACGTTCTGCAAGCCGTTGATCCCCTAATACTCATTTTTCTTCAGGGAACCCTGCCACAAGGATATACAGAGCCACTCTGTGTACACAAACACCTTAACACAGGAGCCGACTCCCAGGTGCTCCTTAATGAAACCTTGAACCCCATCGTGCCTGAGCTTTTATTAAATTCAGCCTAGCAGTCAGGGAGGAGGTGAGCCAGTGGTGAAAACACCAATCTGAGGTGCCACTACCCTACAGTCAGCTACTGAAACCCCTGACATTTTCATTTAAAGTGAATATTTCTGGAGGGACAGAGATACGGTGGGTTTATAATTTTTTACTATTAATGCTGTTCCAAAAGACCATTTTACCTGCAGATTATTTTACAGTACATGATAAAACCACCCTGTACATTTTAGAATTGCAAGTTGAACAGTTTGTTTTCTTCCTGGGAATGCACCTCTGTACCATCTGTATACTGCTAGGCTGAATCTCATGCTTTTTGTAAAGCTCATTTTTCCAGGGTCCCTTTATGGCTCAGAATTTAGTAAAAATATGCATTTACTTTTCATCCTTCTTTGGATTCCTGGGGTTCTTCTTAATTTGATGAAGTGCTTTCTTTCATTTTATAATTCAGAATCAACAACTTATTGACACCTTCATACTTGAAAGAGTTTGGGGTGTTAACATGTTTCTACTTTGGGCCTGATTTCGGACAGGAACCTCTGCATCCATGGTAGAGTTTAAGAGAAAGTAAGAGATTCCACCTCAGCTGTGAGAGAGCTGCCCAGATCTTCTCACAACTTTTAGTCATCTCTGAGCTCCCCAAAACAGGTATTCTGATCATTTTAGCAACCAGAGAAAGTAATCACGTAAACCATCCCAATTCCATTGATGTGACCCATTTCAGACATGGAAAAACTGAGGTGTGGAAATATGTGAACTTTTAAATTTAAACATTTTGAGGTATTTTTACTCACCTTCTAAATCACACATTCACAACTAAATAAAACCGCCAAGGCTGGTTTTTAGCACTGGCATTCTAGCAGAAACTGGCTTATGATTTCTTTGTTCTGTTTTTGTTTTGAGAAATAGTGATGATTTTGCTAAACTAGACTTTTAATGCAGAAGCCAGTGACCCATCCTACACTGACAGACAGAGACAGATACTTTAAGTACAATTGTTTGATTGCCAGAATTTGACAAAAAGTAGATAAGGCATTTTATCTTTTTCCCCACACTAGATTATACATTCTCCTTACTTTGGCATTTCTGATATGTTTTCTGAGAATCAGTTTTGTCTCATGTTAATGGTTCTCCATAGAATTTCATAACTAGAGGCAGCAGAAATAAAAAATAAAGCTTACCATTAGGACAAAAATATTTCCCGTTGTTGGTACAAAAATAATCAAAATATGCACATGGCCAGGCAAAGCACGTTTGAGTTTGTTCAGAAAAATATCATGCTGTTTTGTCAAAAGTAGCACTTGTATCTCATAAAATTAGGCAAGATGAGCAGTCCAAGCTGTAGACAGTTGATAAATCACTCGTGTTCTTAACCAAAGGAGTCTCAGGCTGAGAGATATGTACATTTGAAAATCAAGAATCAGTAGACGCAAACATCATTTGCTAACAAATACAGATGCATCTCAAACCCATTTGAAAGCCAAACATTCCCCTTCTGCCCAGAGACAGGAAAGAATTTTGAGCACAGTTGAAACTGTTAAAGCAGAAGAGCAATGAATCCTCTTCATTCATTACCAGGTTATGGCTGGAAATAATAATTGCACTGCAACCAGTGACCACACAATGAATAGAGAACATTCCTCAAGTAATGACTGCCGAAGTATGTCCCTGATTTAGCCTTTAGGTCTGCCGAGGATAGAACTGACTTAAGTAATTTGTAGCCCTCTTTCTCAGTATCCAGCTAGGGCAATTTGTATCAAATCACACCAGAGGTTCACATCCCACATCACTGTTGTGCAAATTCAGGTTACATTGATGCAACTGATGGAATTTACTCACCGCCTTCCAAGAAAGAGGGATATGGGAGGTCCATGATAGAAGATATCTTCGTTCTACGTGAGGATTACAAGAATGCAGGGGAAAAAAATTACTTGACATTATATAGGGCTCACAATGTTACACAGCTCATTACATTCTCTCAAAATCCAGGTTATGTTTCTTGGCATCTCCTCAGACTTTATCAGAATAGAGATTCTGACTCTGTTCTGTTATTTTCACTGCAGCCCAGATTTTTTCCTGTCACCACATGTACCGCTGCTTTCCTGCTTTACACCTTCCCTCCTGTGGAACCTTCTCATTTCCATTTGGCACTTCTGTTCCCTGCCTTGCTTCAGAAAACATCTTTCATCCTACTATTGCAAACTGCTAAAATTCTTTACTTTAGCTACTTCCAGGTGATTTTGATCACTATCAAGCCTCAACACGCCTACAGGCCCCAAACTGGATCTCTTCTTGTGCCCAATATATAGGCCTGAAATGAAATCAGCTTCTCTGAGGTTTGGCTCCAAGCACTGGCATAGAAACAATTTAATATAAAAATCCATGTTATCAGACCCTGTCAGCATTTCCTCAGATCTAGGTGTTCTGATTTCCCTTTTCACCTACCTTTTATTTCCAAGGTGATACATCTTCCTACTTAGAAACTAGCTGAAATTTCCCAGATTCTTGTCAAAATAGCCAAAAAAGAGGTACAAGTCCAGAATTGCCTTCCAGAAAATTTAAAACTGCGAGCAAGAAAGAGAAAAATACCATTTCTTTTTTTTTTCCCCCTAAATGATGAGCTAATACTATTAGCTGTTTTCGTGTTTCTGCTGCTGTGCTTCCCCCTTCTGTGCAAATTCGTGCAGAGTGGCTGCTGTTATATAAAGAATGCACATCAGTAGTTTAATTTCTTCTTCCAAATTAAATATTCTGACTTTTTTTTCTGGTGTTCTTTTCCCCTTTACCAAACATCCTTGTTGCTATTGCTATAGGCAACCTAAGCCTTGAAAAGAAATCGTCTTTACAGAAATGAGAAGAATTAATTCAGATGGAAACTGTTGCAAAGAATAAATGCTAGACTAATGTTTTCAAGAGAATAAATGCTATTTTCAAAACTTTCAGAAGGTGCACAAGGAATATTCTGCTGTAATCTATTTCCAGAAGTCTTCTGCATTGTGTAGGTCACTCCTTTCATGAATGTCTGTGGCCAGGCAGATCATAATATTGTCAAAATTGTGTTCAAACTTGATTGTTATTTCAAATGTCAATGGATATTTTCTGAGCAAATGGATTCTTGAAAATTGGAGATGTTAAAGATGTATGAAGACTGAACTCAGTAACCTGCATCCAGATTTTGATTTTTAGTAAGAAACATGTCATAAATCAAGAGACATTGTAATTACTAATGGATATTCTTTACCAAGGTGCTGTTACATTTGGAACAGTCTGATTTTTAATTTTTTAACCTTTTTTCATTCTTACTTAATGCATCTTTTTATTAGATGCATCTTTTTGGAATAAACATTTAATATTTCACATCTGCCTGCCAAAACTGAAAATGTGTATTCTTTGCTTACAGTAGAGTTTGGAATTATTCCTTGCCATAGCACTGGTATGAAGTTTGTTTTAAAACATGAAAGATCCTCTTAAGATTCCTGAAAAATGGTATTAAAATTTATTGTTAGATATTGCTGATTGTGATTGAAAACCACTTCATTAAATTACAGTAGAGAGAGATGAAGGACATCTTGCAGCAATGAAAATGGTTGCAAATTTAATTAAAACATTAAATTATTGTTGGAATAAAGGTCATAATCATAAAACGTAATTGAAGGAAGTACATTAGCATGTACCCTAAGGTATCCTTTCCATTTCAAAATATATATTACATATTTGACATTTAAAGAGGAAAGAGGTACCATTTTATCTGGATGGATGAACGGCAATGGGCAGAAGTGTTATACATAATACAGTTTAAGAGCCCAATTTTTCAAAAAATCATTTGCTCCTTGCATAGGTGCAACACACTATTTTTATGTCTCTGACTGAGGAAATTCACCTTATTTATTGAGCAGCATGGACCTGCACAGAGCAGAGGACGTCATATCATATACTTAGACTTTTTCTCTGTGGAAAAAGTGTAACTTTTCCCACAGCCCTCAGAGAGTACCCTGGTTTAACTCTGGTTGTATTTATGCCATTTATCACTCCCTTTTCTCTCCCTTGCAGCAGGTGAGGGAGCAAACACTGCATAGGGAGAGAAAGTAGAAGCTGCAAGAACATCTATCCATAAAACCCTGCTGAAATGCTCATCTAGCCATAAAACCCCTGCTAATGCTGCTACAGGACAGCTGCCACCTCACCTCCTGGGAATCACTTCTTCTAAACAGAAAATACCCCAGGATGGAATAAACCTTCTTATTAATGATTTCTCCTAAATACCTCACAGTAGTCTCAGAATTCAGATAAAATCTTGCAAAATACTATCCATACCTTTCTGCATTCACTGCTGTCTTCTGGAAAAAGGGGAGGGTATTTTTTGAAATATCTCAGAGGGCAACATCAGAGTGAGTACACTTAGAAAATTAATATATCTCTGTATAAATATTTCTTTTCATGTGTATTTGGGAAGAAAGTCAGGATATCCAAGCTGGATTTCATAAATCAGTGCTGCAGATTGAAATGCTTCATTGCAGCAAATCACTTTACCCTGTGGAAACAAAAATAAGAATCATGCATCAGTTTCTAATAACAAAGTAATTCTTAAAGTTCTTAAATAACAGAAGAAATCCCCTAAATCTTCTTTAAGGACCTTCATTTTTTTGTTGCTGTTTCTCCAGATATTGTTCCAGTTGCCATTTTCCTCCCTATCCTGACTTGTGTCGAAGCCATGTGAGGAGCAGTAGAAGACTACTCAGACTGTTTCTTCTCATCTGATAGCTCAGGTCCATAGCCTTTGCTAGAAAGCTAATGCTGAGAGAATTAGTAAAGGATGTTGTAAAACCCAGGGATTTTTTAAAGTTCTAATCTACTTCTGTTACATTTTCTGGTTGTTTTTTTCCTTTTTCTGCAAGTACCAAAGGCTTCTTTGCCCTCTCTTGCTTTGCCTTTTCCTTGTTTCCCCATGCTTTCTTATATTCAAGTGCATTCCTTTATTAGCAAAATATTTAAAACTAAAATCAAAGGAGATGAACCAGGATTTGAAGAAGATACCAGATATTGCTTCTTAGAACTATGAAGTGAATTCTTGTCTCCCAAACAGAGGATTTCAAGATCCATACTGCTATTTTTCTATTCCATTACAGCCAAGCTTCTTGTGAATCCTTCATTATTTCCTTTGCAGACAATTGTGACATGTGACACAATGGGATGCAGATGTCAATACCATTTGGATCTGCATTGGGATCTCCAGGAACCCTGGCATGTGAGTGAATCCTAAAAGCTGGCTGTTTTGGCAAACACTTAAATGAGTCAGTAGAAACTCTCCACGATAATCTCACAGCCACTGTGTAAATGGGGAGTTCTGATCTATTGTCCTAATTACTGGTCTAAATTAATCCATATATTCTGAAAGGTAATAGAAAGCATTCAGGATCATGGTATGACACTTTTGCAGCTGCATCCTCCAGTGCTGTATTTTCTATAGATTATCTCACTCCTTCTTCTCTCCTCCCTTACATGAAGCATTAAAAAAAAAAAAAATCAAAGGAATTCAGCATTAATTATTTATTACAATTTTTCTGCTTTAAAAGCTGAAAGAACTTGATTAATTGCATTGTATTTTTTCATGTTTCAAACATCAGAAAGAAATATAATAGGAAAATTAATATTTGAGACTTGTATCCATTAATGGAATTGGAAGGGATTTCCAGTTTACTGATAAGGCACTTCTGACAACCTAGTTAGAGTTCCAGCCTAAGCATGACACTGATGAAAGAGGTGAAGGAAAAAATATACATAGACCAAATGAAAAAGGAGTAGAAAGCAGAAATATTTAGAGCACAGGGGGCTAAAATGGCAGTGGGTGACTGCAATTATTTCAGGGAATAAGGAAAAAATGAGAAGTGCCTGAGAGGGAGCTATGTATTTTAGGAACTAAACTGAACTTGAAATTAAGATTGAGGCATTGCTACATTTCTGTTGCTCAAATAAGCAGAAGATTTTCTCTGATAAATGGTTTGGGCTTTTTTCCTTCTGCTTCCCAGCAGCCTAAAACTGTTCATTATCACCACATCAAAAAAGACACATAGAGGTATTCTTGAACAGATGAGACATGAAACTTCAGTGAAAAATGGGTAGATTTTGTTTACTTGTTCTTTTGCCAATTACTGAGAAAATCTAAATGTAATTTATCACTAAGTGAGAGAAGGGTTGTCCTTAATTACAGCAGTCAAAGTTACTTTTCTACTACAAGCTGTATGGTTTTATACCTGTTCTGTCTATTGCCTCTGAATCCATCAGTATGAAAACATGCTTGTGGTAATCAGAATGGTCTCATGGCAGCTGCTGAAACAAAAATAACAAAAAACTGAGGGACTTTTACCATTTAGAGATT
Source organism: Rhadina sibilatrix (assembly GCA_013400275.1). Classification (NCBI taxonomy): domain Eukaryota; kingdom Metazoa; phylum Chordata; class Aves; order Passeriformes; family Phylloscopidae; genus Rhadina; species Rhadina sibilatrix. The sequence continues at coordinate 50,591 of VWYO01011382.1, forward strand.
AGCAGCACAAGAATTCAAAATTCCTATCACTTGCTTTAGCATGGAAAAAAAACCTCTCAGCCTACAAACACTTTAGGGGAAAAAATGGAGCAGAATGAGTCTCCTAGTCTGTTTATTTTTTGATCACTTTTGTGGTTTCTTATCTATGTCAGTTTTTTATGTTACGAAAGAAATGATGCAGTTTAAAAGTTTTCTGTTTTGAGTTACTGCCATCATTCCATTCCATCTGAGTTACATAAACAGATCACAGCTCATCACCAGTTGTCAAACCCAGCTGGTTTTTATGATATTAGGCCAATTTTTTGAATTTCAAATGCACATCATCCGTAATTACTGAATACCTAACTTCCAATTCATTCATTTGAATTTGAGGCATCAGACTAGTGCCAGGTCCTTTGTTGAATCAGGAAAGCTGAACAGCACATAGAAAAATCAGAGGTAAGACATGCAAAGACTGGCAAAACAGAAAACCAGATACAATTCTACTTGTTGTTTGTAAATACTTCCTAAAGCTGCTCAGAACTCACATGAAAGCCACAATATCAAATGAAGTGGCAGTGAAAGCAAACAGATAAGGAAAAGGAGAAATCTGGTAGCACACAGGGAAAATGAGGAAGTGCTGCTGTTTCCTTGTGGCTTCAGTGAGTTGCCAGTTTACATCTTAGAAGCCTTGCATGACTGCAGTGAAGCATTTAATGTAATACAGAGGGTACTGAATGCTGGCAGAGAAAAAAAAAAATCACAGTACCTTGAAGAGCAATGTCATTATCTCAAAATTTACGGTGATTAAAATTTTTCCAATCTTTTTATTTTCCCTTTCTCATCAGTAGCTCTTTCCCTTGTAACTGATCATTCATTTTCAGTCCCTTGTTAAACAGCTTTATCAAATGAATGCTGGGTGGCTCTGTAATGAGAACACATCCAATAAAAATGCTTTCAATTACATTTTTAAACTGCAAAATATCAAATTACTGCTGTATGAGGATACTCCATTGAAAACTCCAGGATTACAAGAGAGGTCATTATGTTTCTCTGCTACATGGCTTTGAAGTATAATACCAGGGTGTCACCTTAAATATGATTCATTGAAAATGTTACAGTGAACAAACCAGTTTTTCATTTCTAGAGCCCTGCAATCAATGAAAGAGTTCATACAAAGCAAGAAGCGGCGTAAACTTTAATTTCTTTATTTCGATCACTACTACAACTTTTGGATGATAAAATGGAAAATATTTTTTAAAAATGTGATCTAGTTTTCACCATATCTGTGATTTATTAAATTCTTATATTTCTCCTCATTGCAGTTATATCCATAAGTGCTTCTTCCCTTCATCTTTTGGTTCTCATTCACTAACTAACATTGGGCTGATGGAGTTGCAGGAGATCCAAGTTTAGCTCCTTATTTTGTCATTCCCATGATGCCTTTAAGAAATTAATGTTCCAGTGTAATTCAGTTCCATTTGAAAAGACATTTAGATACTCAGAAAGCAGTGGAGCATAAGTGCTGAATCACTTGGTTTCAGAAATCTTACCCAAATCTCTCTGTGGTCAAGTTCCCAATTTCTGAACTCAGTCTTTCCTAATCACCGGGATTCCAGATTTTTCAAAGAGGCCATATCTAGCACAAATTGCATTTTTTATAAGAAAACACCAAAAACTCAGACCTTTCCATTCAGCATTAATTTTACCTACCTAACTACTGGATATCACGTACCTGTTTATAAAGTTGCTTAGGGCAACACAACAGTCGTGCCCACTAGGATAAGCCACATGTGCAGTTTCCAAAGTAGGAAAGGTGGGAGTTGTTTCCTGCAGTACCACCTAGAGCACCCCAATCTCAGGGTGGGCATAAGGTTCTCCAGCAGTTTGTTCCCTGGGCACGAGTGGGGTCCTGTCAGGAATGAAAGGTTTGTGCCGTGCACAAGGTTCAGGTCATCAGTGGCTCTGAAAGAGAAGCAGTAAAGAAGATTTCACCACCAGCAAACCAAAATCATGACTGCAGCTCCAAGGTGGAGCAGCAGACAGACCACTTGGCAAAGTGTGTGCACCAAAACAGGAGCAGCAGGGCTCCTGTGTATGGGACTTCAGAGCTCTGCACCCTGCACAGGTCACTCACAGAGCTCTGTTTGTTCCCCCTGGCTTTGGAGCAGGTACCACAGAGCCTGACTGCTCCACCATCACCCACAGATGGAGGGAATCTCACCTTTCAAGCACCAGTTTAGTGCAATCTTTTAGAGCATATTTTACTTTTTACACATTTTTGCAGTATCACGGAGCACTATATTCCTGCTGGCAGATGGAATGCATGGTTTACCAGGATTAAATTAACTTTCAAGAGTAAATCTGTTTCCCTGTCCCCTTGGCAGATCCTGCCTAAGAACAATATGCCTCTCTTTAAGGCTGTACAGGGCCAAAACCCCAGGCAGCATGGCCTCTGATTCCTGCACTGCTTGCACACCTTAAGAGGCTGTTTCTGTAGCATTTACCCTTCTAGACTGCCTGAAAAACACCCCACGGTATTTAGATTCCAAACAATTTTTACTGATTTCCTGCTTGATTTGTATCATACATTAAGGATTTTGCATAATGATTTGCTTTTTGTTGTTCATTGAGCAACTCAGCTTCCAGCTGTGATAAGGGAAACATCTGTCCTTTTCCTGGTGCCTAACGTGGGAGGCCATATGGGCACTGAGAAACTCACAGTACGGGAACTGCATGTTAATGATTAGCAGCTTTCCTTCTAGCACAAGGGGTTTGTTGATGATATGAGGTGGGATAGAATAGAACCATAAAATACCAGCAAAACTCAGGTTGGCTCTCTGGAGGCCACATAGTCCAAGCAGAGCTGGCCAGGTCAGGTTACTCACAGCCTGGTACAGTCATAGTCCAGGTAATTATCAAATGTGCATGAACTGGACTAAAACTGAAGAGCAATAACTGTCAGTCCCCCTCAGACCATTTATCCCTATGCAATCAATCCATTAATATACATAAAGGAGTCTTAGGCAAGACTTCAAACATTCCATGTTCCTTAACATTAAAGAATTGTATTTGTGTAGTTCCAGCTATTGATTGCACAAAATTGGGATGGTGTCAATATTCATGAGTACCTGAAGCGAAGGTGGAAATTGAAAACAGGGAATAATGGAATTTTTTAAAGCCAGCATGCCAAAGCTGTGAGGAAACAGTACATGTGCAAGGATATTTACAATTATGAGTACAAACTAAGTGAAAATGCCCGTGATTGCTCTGACCTTCAACTCATTACATTACTAATTACCTTCATATTCTTCAATATAAAATAAACATGTTTAATTATATTTATGCACAAGTGCATCTGAAGTTTGGATAAACATTCATGAATAAATGAAGAACCCAATGAACACCAGGCTTCATAAGAAAAACACTGACAGGAGATTTAATTGCAGCTTTGAGAGTGGTTCTGGTGCAACATCATCCCACCTAGCATAAGTTTTAAATTATATTTGATTATAATGATTATAACTTCTTACATAAAGCAATCACTTGATTGACAACTGCATGGAAGAGAGAATGGAAACCTAGCAACATGGCAATTCCTGTTATTATAGATGGACCCTTGCAAAAAGTATACTCTATTTGAAAACTTTGTCTTTATTATTTGATGTGAGCTGCAATTCAACTCAGTGAAGGAGCCAGTAAGTCCTCTATGTCTATGGTCAAGAGAGGAGTTGTGATGTTCTGGCACCTCATGGACCAAACCTATCATTTCTGAAAGATTTGGCAGGGGTTTTTTGAAGTTATTTCTTAATTTGTCAAATTCCTGAATTTGACATTTTTGACACTATCCTTGACTTGGCTTTTTTTCTTCACCTGTCCACATCTCCTGGCTAGGATTACCTTGATGTGCAGTGCTCCTCACAGGGTTGGTTTGCTCCCAACTCTACAGCACATGTAAGGATGGATCTGTCAAACATAATTTCAGACATTATAAAGCCAGTTTTAAAAGGGTTCCTAACTTTGATTTTGGGTACTTACCTTAGCTCTGATGTTCCAAAGTGATAAATACTTTTGCTACTTCGAGTACCACAAGTACTACACCACCAGCTGTTGCAAGTGCTTTTTGTGTATGTTACTACTTATAAAACAGTTTTAACCCAGAATTTTTCTGCTTTTTTTGCTGTCTGGACTGTTAAGCACAGAGGTAACAGGCTGCTTACAAGTCAAATCAGATATCCTTTCAGTCTATTGGGTTTCCAGCACTTTTATCTTGGAGGACTGAAAAGTACAGTGCGGGGCATGTGGGACAGCAGTACAGCTAAATCCCAGTATGTCTACTTTTTCAAGGCTGACAATTCCCATCCAGCCCATTTTCTTTAATCATTAAAACCATGAAAATGTAAAAACATTTTCATTTACAATTTACAATTACGTACCTCCTTACCCATTATATCACTCTTCTGCTGTGATCTGTTTAGGGGAAAGAATATAAATTAAGCCTATTTATTTGACTTTAAATTTTTGTGATTTCTTTATGAAGCACGATGAGGTCTGCAGGTCATGAAGATGTGCCTAAATTTATTTTAGAATTCAGCTAAACTGAGCCAAGAGATATGAAAACCCACCATCTTTGCCTATAAAATAAAGGTCAAATTGTCATAGATAAAAAAGTCCCCAGAATAGAATATTTCACCAGTAAATAACTATGTCGTATTTATAGTTACACTTATATTTATTCACTGATCAGATTTTCAGTGGAGTCTAGAAAAATTAGACACTTGCTATGATAAGAAGCAATTATCACATCACTTTCAGGTTAAATGTTTTTATCCAAATGTCAGTAAGAAGTTTACTCAGTTATTTTTATGCCATGTTATTTTTGTATACGTGGCCATGGATTATTCAGCACACACAGAGAAATAGATAGATTGAGCACTTACTTACCAGGTTGTACAGCACTGCAGAAAATCAGATGGAGTAGCAGTAGCTTAATTCAAATTCTTTAAAAGTACATCAAGTCTAACAAACTAATTCTCCTTTTCCCATTAATATAATATTCCTTTTTCTCTTCCTGAGCTCGACAGTTTTCCATGATAAAAGAGATCTTTCTAGCAATAAAACATACTTTTTTGTGTAATTAACAGGGTCAAGAGTTTTCTAACAAAGCTACAAAAATCAATGAGTGATAAAGAAAAAGTTTTCTCCCACCCAGATTTTCTTCTCAAACACACTTCAGCTTTATGCCCTTTTTGTCCAACAGAGGTGAGCAAGCTATTCAGGCTGTTTAAAATCAAGAAGCTTCCTCAGAGTCATGGGGTTAAATGTGTACAACAAGGGTCTCATAAAGGAAAGCAAACCTAGGGCTGCTCATCATTATGCTATTACAAAAGAGAACTTGGAAAATACCGTTTCTAATATTCAGTTTCTGTCATTCTTGTCCTGAGGATGACGTTAGCAACCAAAAAATACAGGTTTTTTTCAGCAAAGTCAAAATTGAAAACATAAAGAGAGGTCAGTACTACCCAGCTGGGGGGTCGAGGAGCACAAAGTCAGAGTGGCCTTGTCCTTCCTACCTTTTGAATGAGCCCCTCTGTCTCCTGGGAGCTGAGGGCTGCTGCAAACCACCCTCTTGTGCTGAGGATTGTCAGGACAGACACACTGCCTTCCATGATGCTTTCCACCAGCTTTGATTCCTGGCTCCTTCTCTGGAAACTGTCCAGCTGGTTTATTTATGGGCCCTACAGGAAATTTTCCCAGAATCAAAAGGAGGTTTTGCTTTGCGTTACTGCAGAGAAAATAAGCACAAAAAGGGGAGCGAGGCTATAGATGTTGTTTGACAGCAAAGACACTCTCTGATACAAAGTGCTTCCAACTTTTCTGTTATACTCAGCATCCACATTCCCACTGCCTCGGAATTACCAATTAAAATTAACTTTTGTTTATAAATCTTCTTGAAAACTCATGACAGCAGATGTTCCACACTTACATCTGGTCTAATAAACAAAATGATAAGTAGTGCAAAATAAATATTCTCGGTGGCCTCCACTGGGTTTCATACTTGATAGTCTCCTTTCTGACATTAGTATTGTGTAACTCTGTTACACCCTTTGTGCCTGACTGCTCTTTCCTCACTTTTGGTAGTCACTATCTCTGCCTTTCATTGTGCAGCTCCTGTTATCTCCAGTGCAAGTCCTTTGGGGCTGGCAGCCTCAGGGAGCTGAAGCAAAGATCTTTTGAGACAAAATTGCATGTTACAGTGACACATTCTCATCACAGATGTGTTCAGTGTAATTTTCTGCTGGAGGTGGCATCTTCTAGGACTCTAAATACTAGTTTTGTTCAGCCTCAGCCTCATCTCTATATTTTTGCAAGTCCTCCATGACTCTGATATCCTCTCCTACTCAGTGCCAGTAATCTTGTTTTCAGTTTCCAGCTGAATAAGGTGTCAGCAGGTGTGTCAACCCATGCTTCAGTGGTGCCATCTCATCATTTTGCAGAGCCAAGTACAGAGTGCTGTCTTGTTCCACTGCCATCCTTACAGGCACTTTATTATTTTGACACCCTTTTCTACCAGGCTCTTTGGAAAGGGGATAAAAAACCAGAGGCCCCATGTCTAAACCTGTATTTCACTGTGAACTGCTTGGTAAACATTGCCTCCCTGACAGAAATTACAGAGCCTGGTGTGCTCAGTGAAACACATTTGGTGTACACGATCTTCTGTGTAACTGTAGTTTCTTTTTCTGAGACTATTTCAAAGGGATTGGGGTAAGAGTTTAGGGCAAACACATATGCCCATTAATTGTAACCTAATCTCCCTGCTAGGCATTTGCTTTTGCTGTGTCAGCAGTGTGGATTGTCTTTATGATTCGGCCTTCATTTTTGCCACATGCAGTAGGCCTTGACAACTTCCTCACTATGCTCCTGCTCCTGAGCCCATGGTATAAATTATCTCTATCTCTGCTCTTCATTTATTTCCATTCTCAAATGCCTTTTTTGTAGCATTACAATGTTTTCAAGCTGCTGTATGAATCACTGTCATTTAAGCACTGTTCCCCTTTCCCTCCAGAGGAGTTGGGAGCCTCCTATTGATTAACTATATAAGCTGGAAAATTGCTCTCCTGCCCTCTCTGTGCTAATAACTTAAATTGCTTTCTGCAGGATCTCATCCTGCTAGTACAGCTTAAGCAATCGTTGTCTATCTTTGGGGTAAGACCAGTTAAGAATTTTAAATTAAACTGATTTTCTCACTCTGAACTTGCCCTTGCGTAGTGCTACCAAATGCCTTGCAGAAGTCTGTCTGAAATCCTTAAATCTCTTCTAGATTTATATTCCCTTTGCAAATCATATCTGCAACTGCAAAACAAAACCAAAACAGTGAAAATGACAAAAGGTCCTCTCTGTTTGAAGTGGGGTTTGTGAGGCACCACTTGGCAATGGCAGCAGGTGGAACCCACATAAGGACAGATGCTGGATTTTGTACAGAGCCAAGCCCTGATCCTCACTCTGAGTGTATTAATAATCATTGGACTTGATAGTAATGGGATTTACCTGGTAATTACTAACACTGTTTTTAAAATCTAAGTATGATTCTATCTTTTCTGCTTTTTAAAATTAACATCTCGTTTTGACAAAGGGGAAAAAAGGGGCACGCATATCTCACATATTTACCATTCAAAAAAATCTTTCCACCCATTACCCAGAAAAGGGGACATTCTTGATGTGGCCTTAAACAGCACTAAAATCACCTTTCAAGTTACAGCTCTGAATCTTTTCAAACTGCTAAGGGGCTGATTCATATTGTTTCATTTTCTTTCAGACCAAAATGTGACTTGTATAGCCATTGATTCTCTCTGTGCCACTGTTCCAGGTACGGCAGGATTCTGGACTACATAAAAATGAAAAAAGAAAGAGTCTTTGAATGTAGTCTGAAGTTTCACTAGAACATAAGTTGGATAACCAAACTTACTTAAAATAGAAAATATTCACGTAAACCAGGAAAAACAGAAGAGAGATAAGCACAAGTTTATAAAGAGTTAACTTCACTTTTTTGAACATGCAGGAGCAATAAGCATAAATATGGGCTTCTTCTCAGAGCCTTTCTAGTTTTAATTTGTCTGTGTTGGAAAAACATTTAGTTTGTCTATCTATTGATATTCAACATTCAATTGATTATTTTATAACATCCATGTGTGTATGCATAACTGTACATTTATTGATTTAAATCTTTAACGGTCCTCCTGTTACAGGCCAATGCAAAAGTTTTCTTGTAACTTTTTGGCTTTGAGGAGTTTCTACCAAGGCAGAGCTTAAAATGTTTCCATAGTGGCTTTTTCTTTTATCCGATGTGAGGGAAACTGGCAAGACATGATGTTACTGCTGCAAAGCAGTGAAATGGCTTTACTGAACTTATTTCAGACTTGAGGAAGGACTGGTCTAGCTTTTAAAATTGTAATATATGGTCTAAGAGATGTTACTTTTATCTCCAAGCTTTGTCTCTCCTACATTCTTTACACCACTGTAGCTACAGCAAAGCAACTTGGTAGCAACCTGTAATTGAAACAGTTTAGGGTATGAGCTCTCTTCTCCTGTTCTAGTCCCACTATATTAACAGCCTATGTAACTTTATTTGTGAGATTCTAAAATTAATTAAACACCTGCATAACCCTTCAAATCCAGATTCTGGCGTGCTCAACAGTGCTAGATATAAGTATGTCTAATATATAAGTAGGTTACAGGCTGATTGAACAAGTAAAAAGTTGCTCCTTATATGAGTACTTAAGTGGAAAGCTGGGAGTTCAGATCTCTAACACTCCATATCTTTATCTCGTGTGAATAAATTATTCCTAGGCAAAAGGATTTGCCACTGGAATAAGAGTTGTAAAATTAAACTTAACCTTTCTCTTCCTTGTGCATTTTGTTAACTGAAAAATTAACTTTCAGAGATTAAACTTCCAAAGACCATTATGCAAAAGCTTCTTGAGTCCCCTTTTAATACCTTTATGTCCACAGCAAAGTCCAGTACTTCAGGACTGTGTAAATAATGTTTCCTGGAAATGCAATAATCAGGTAAATTACCGAGTTTTGATCATGCCTTGTGCTCTTGTGACTGTGGAGATCTGTCTACCTCTGTCATGCAATATTTATTACCAAGAGTATTCCAAAGTAGTAGATAGTGAGTAATTCCCTCTCCTCAGCCAATGAAAACTAGAATAATAGAAGAGTGTGTCATCTCACTTGATACATTTTTTTCCTGGATTTGTCTTGTGGATGGAAGATTTTAAGAGGTAGATTCCACCTTCTGAATTAGTACACAAAGTATGAGATGTAGTTTAGGTCATGTTAAGGCAAGTGAGTGAGGTTTATGTAACAAATGAAAAAGTGCATAAATACTTCCACTTGAAATAAAATTAAAAAATTACAGTTGGGAGGCTTAACCAACAGCAAACCCTAGGGTAAATATCTTCCAGCAATCAGCTCAGAAAAGCACTAGTTTGCATGACATCAAGACAAATTTCTCCCTCAAATGGGGAAAAGAGCCAGCTGCCTTTGGATGAGTAAGTTACAGTGGTTGTGCTGCTAATGGGACTGAGCATCTACTCCAGCATCTACTCCTATTCTCAGACACCAAACAGGTCAAAAGACTGTGGTAAAAGTCTTAGATATGGAATACTCTCATACACAACACAGCAGGCAGCTCCCCTGGTGTGATTCCCTTCTCTTATTCCCTTCCTGCCTGCACAAAAAGGGACAGTACTCGTTTTAAACAATTTATTTCATTTGGTGTATTCAAGAGATTTTTGGCTTCATGTACAATTCAGAGCAATTTAAATCTGTGTGTCCTACTTTAGTCTGCAAACACCTGCTGTTCAGATAGGCTCAGGAGTGCTGGAAGAGCACAGGCCTGCTGCTGTACCCCGTGAGCTTCTTCTCCATGAAATCCCTCCCAACCCTGCTGAGACAGACATTTGCTCACTTTGTGAGGCAGCATCAGTGTCACTCGCTAAAAACTATGAGTAATGAATTGGCAATAAGGTAGAAGTTTCCTTCTGGTAGCACAATGACAAGGAGCCCTCACATCCCATTCCTCTCCGTGTTAAAACTATTCCAGGCTTATCCTGCTGTAATATGACCAGTTTACTGATTGCTCACCATATGCTGAGTTTAAAAGCAGTGAGGCCTTCCTAAGAGATTCAATACATGTCATGTGTTTGGAGGATGTAAGATTAGCATAAAAAGTGAGCTCTCTGCTATGACATGAGATGCTGGCAGTGACAGCTTCTAAAGGTGCTGCCTCTTTCCTGAGATGGCATTTTCAGTCGGAACACATCAAAAATGAAATGCACAAAGGTTTGATGAAAAAATAAACCCAACTTAAATTTTAGATCCTCGTGCTTTTTTTGAGAAATTGAATCTTCAGTGATGTGTTTATACCTGCAGATGAAAATACATCTGATTTGTCATAAAATCATTAATGAATACCCAACACCGTGTGCTCTGCCTGGATAAAACTGATCTGCTGGCGTGTGAGTCCATGTGATGGATTTTCACTCGGGTAGCTTCAAAAACATTTGGGAATGCCTTTTCCTTTTCCCCTTTCAAGTTCTCTCTTCCTGCAGCTTTTTGTTGCTTGCGAGCTGCACAGATCCAAAAGCCGATTAAACACCATGAGTCAGAGCATTCCTTTCAGGATTTCTTAGCCAAGAATCAACAACGGAGGAAATCATTTGCATGGGCTTCTACTCTATGAAGCATCATTCTGTCCCTTTGAATTCTGAAACACAAAGAGAGGGGGTTTTAATTCACCTGCAAGGTCCTGTCCTTTGAGCTTGTTTAGGTAAATTGACTTTGTGTAATGAAATTTTCATTGCTTCTGGGAATAAACAGAATAATGTATTTTTTAAAAGCATTGCCTACATGAGAAGTGCTCCATTTCTAGCTACAGACTGTATCGAGGATTACAAACCAAGTAAACATCAGATAGCCAGGAAAGCATATTTAAAGGTCTTAGAGATGAATTTCTCTCCAGTGGGAAGGACTGCCTGAGCAGAAATCCCAGTTTAGCAGGGTAGGAGTTAGGACACACAGCAGCCTGTCCATCTGGGCTTCTCCTCTGCACAGGAGGAGAAGCCTCCTTCTTGAGTTACTGGAGCCATCTCCTGCTGCAGCAAGGCTCCTGGCATTGTCCCACACACACCAGGGAGGAGAGGAGAGTGGCAGGTGGTGGTGCTCTGTGTCCTTTTCCTGCACAAACACGGCAGCACCCCTCACTGAGCGAGATTAGGGGAATGTTTCATGCACTCCCAGGTTTTCTGTGTAGCCCTGCCATGGTGCTCTTGCTCTGCATCCCAGGTGAGTTGATGCTACAGCCCTGAGCACTTCAGAACTGCAAAGCACTGGTGATAATGACATTCAGTGCTGCAAAAACGCTCTGCCTCCCACTGCACTTCTACATATTAAAAAGGAAGGGGAAAAAAGGCCCCCACAAATGCCAAGCTCCAGTATCAGGTCTGAATCATTAATGACAAGCAGCAGATTCAGTTTCTCCTTAAGTGCAAAATTTATTGCAGCCTGAACTATTGTACCTTGGGCTGGTGCATGCACAGCACTCTATTTCTGTCTAGGTCACTGATTTTGCCTGGAAGACTGAGAGCCATTTGATAGGTGAATTTGTGGGTTCTGGATACACTCCCAGCCATAGACCTAGAGGACAATAGCCATTATTTCTCATTCCCTTTCCCTCTGGTGGCACAACATGCTGTTGTGTGCTTGCTTTCAGGGTGAACCTGTTGGCACTGGGGTCCTACCTGTGGGGGAGCAGCAGATGAGGATATGGTCTCATCTGCTGTCTTCAGCAGCCCTCACCTAAAGAATATAATAGCTACATATGGTTTTGTGAGACTTACTCCTCAGCCCATATGGAGAAACTTCTGAGCAAGTGTTTACAAACAAAACCACGCTTTCCTCAGGGCTGTGAGGGACTTTTCAGGATAACTGCCTGTCCAGATCGCACTTCTTTGCCAAAGCAGATGTCATAATGTGTATTTCCTGCAGCAGGTTTTTCTCTTGACAGCATTTCACTCCCTCTCCCAGTGAATGCCTCTACATTCATTAAATAGAGTTTAAATATCTCAACATCACGGAAATTACTTTAAAGCAATCAAACTACAAATCTCACTCATTTTCTCATGGTAGACTTTGGTTCAGAAAGCAGAGTGGCCCATGGATTCTGGGAACACTTCCATAGTTTATTGTGCATCCCACTGATCCAAGGATGCATCTTGTGTTCTCTCAGTATTACAGGTAAGGTCGTTTGGATTGCAATGGATTCTTTTTCTGGTGACAAAATTCATCTGCCTGGCAAGATCTTACTCTGCTTCTTCGCACTGCATGATATTAACTTACTTTTTACAGTTGAATGCTATTTAATAGATGGCATTTCAATGAAAATAATGCCAATTATTCAATATAATAACAGTATTACAATAGTCTGTGGGAACTAACCAAGAATAATTTGTGCTGGACATTTTGCAGAAGTTGGTGAAACCAGTATTTTCCTTGAAAACCATGAAAGACAAAGCTAACTATAATATTTACATTATTAACAACTTACTCTTGTTTTCTACCAGCACAATGTAGGTGTTTGACATTATGGCTCTTTCTCCTGCATGTCAGCCCAGAACTGATATATATATTTGTTTTATGATGACTGGAAAAGTGAAAATGAAGTGAGGCAAGTAAATGTCCTGCTTGTTTCTTACAACTCACTGTGCAGACAAGACAAGCTGCAGTTTGCATTACTTTGTCTCTCTTTTACAGAGCCTTGTCTTTAATTGTGTCTCATTAAATAGCAATACATGACATTGAACTGACACCATGCACAAGTGCTTCTCTTTCACCTCTTTGGGCTGATCCTCTGTAGCTAAACTGTTCAAGCTCTGCCAGTGTTCTCCAAGAAACACAGCAAGCAGAAATGCTCCAAGGCTGATCAAGATTTCAGATGTGTAGGTGTAGCTCATGTGTCCACTGAAAACAGGCACCAAATCATCCCTTGTTTTCCTCAGTGGTTATATTAATACTGTTCAAAGGAATTGAACATTCAGGTATAGAGTCTTCTGAAAATTAGCAGCAATTCTAATCCTGTTGCTTTTCTTTCATATAATAAATAGTAAATCGCTTCTGAAAAAAAGAATTGCTTTTGACTTTCATTGCCTAATGAATTATTCACTTCAAGTGGGAAAGGCGATTTTATAGTATCTCATAAAAAGTATTTCAAACAAGATGGTTATTATACATTTTCAGTCTCCACCACAGATTGTTTTGAATGTTTTAACTGCGATATGAGATTTTAAATATTGAACATATTGGGTGCCAGTGAATATTTCAGAAAACACAGACAAGCTCTTCTGGCTTCACAGTTTGTATTATTAAACTGTCATAAAGTGGGAAAAGCCTCTTCTGTCATGAGACTCTGTCAAAGAGGGAATGCAGAAGTGACTTTGAAGAGAACCCACAATGGTAAAGGTCTGAAAGAAGGCAAAGGAGAAAGAGAATAAGAAGCATGAGTGTAATAGAACAAAAAAGGTATGAAGCTGGCTGGCATGCTGAAAAAGGGGTTCGTGTTTCACATAGTCACAGTTCTAAGCAGGAAGGCTGCCTTGGCAGATGAATGGCACAGCTTAGAGAGCTCTCTGTGCAACTGTCAAGCTGTAAGATTTAAGCTGGGGTTCAAGCAAGTGTTTGAATCAGATAGGGAAATGGAAGGAGAAATACTGACTGCAAGGTCTCACTCGTAGTCAGATAGATGCAGATCTCATGTCAAAGCACAGTTTTCAGTTTGAGGGAAGTAACTGTTACCTGATACCTTCCAGACCTGTGATTTTTTTTTTTTTCTTTCTTTAAATAAAAAGAAAAATTTGAATAATAGTACTTAAAGCTAAAATTTTGTTTTCAGATGACCCTGAATTGGTCATGGCTGCCTGGAATTCTGGAGTCTCACAAAGTTCTCCTTGTTCAGCAGCAAGCACTTCAGTTGCATAGGCTGTCCCAGGAAGATGTTCTGTTTTCAACTACCTGGCCCTAAGGTAATCATTTTGGGAGGAAAGATTTTGTCAGCAGGCTGACAGTATGGAACTGGATGTAATCACAGATCAGAGAAACTGGTAAAAATGGTTAACCATGGATCTAGGAATGTAAAAAAAAAAAAACCACAACATTTTCAATGTTGAAATTTCCTAATCAGCAAAAAATTTACTTTGCCTGTACGGATAAAAAAATTAGATACCTGAAGAGAAACAAGTCTTAGGAATTAGCAGATTCACATAGATATTTAAAGCATGTCTACACTGTAGGACTGTGTTGCAATAACCTTTCTGAAGTTACTAACACATCTGCTGCTACATAATGTACGAGGCACAGGCTTCTTTTCATGCTAATCTGGTAAATCCCCTTGATCTTGAAAAGATAAAAGACATTGCAGGGTCTATATTTTACTTTCATCTTCTCTGCCTATTATCCAAGACTTTACCTGATAAGTCACCTTTGTCTCACCTGCTCCTCACCTCATAACTTTCCTTTTGAAAGAGCACATTAACACGTTAAGGAGATGCACAAATAGCATCTTCTTACACAAAAATTATGCCAGTCTCTGGAGTACAAAAAGGATGATTGTCATTTATCTGCTGTTTAGACATGCTGAAGTGGGCATACTTCTTACCGTCCTGGAGAGTCATCTTAAGGTCAATACTGTGTGTAAATAATACAAACCAGCCTAAGTTTAACTGACCAAAAAAAGGTGGAGGCTTCCCCATTAAGGCTCAAGATGAAATAGCAGTTTTCCTACATATATACTAATCATCCAGTGTGTCTCTGTCCCCTTGAGGTCTCTGTCCCCTTCTTTAAAATTCCACAAGAGAGGATTGCCTTTGCTGTTACGCTCCAGAAGTTTTCCATCCAGAGAAAAATATCCCATGTATATTGCATAAACAGAGACAGGGGAAGTCTCCTCACAGAAAGAATTATATAAAGCCAACTAAATTCTAACATAACACAAGCTATTTTCCCCGATAACAAATTTCCACAGTTATTCTTGTCTGCCTACTCTATGCCAGTCAAATGGGCTTCATTTCAGTGCAAGTCATTCATCTTTCCTTCGAAGAGTAGAGATAGCACAGAACTGAAAGAAACCACTTCTGCTTAGGGGAACCCTGGGTTAGCCCCTGGGAGTCCCCACTGATTAAAAAAAAAAAAAAAATCTAAATTCTATTTATGAGCTCTGTATTTCCCATGAATTACCGCAGTGTCTTGCAGTGATTGAAAAGTGAAGAACTTCTCCTGATACACCTAGATTTATCCATCATATCCATTAAGAAGTACATGGTCCCTGATTTAGTCTCACCTGTCTGAGAAGGAGCCTCCATTTCTCCTGCCTAGGTCTGACAAGGTGTCAAAGTGAGAGATGTAGCTCAGTTTTGGCACACCACTTAAAAGTAGGACTGTGAAGAAAATTTAGAGATATGGACATGTCCTATGCTACTTTTTTTCACCCAAGGAGAGAGCAAAACTTAATATGAATGTTCATAACTCTTTCTTCTCTCTTGCTGGTAAAAGTGTACAGTAAAGTTTGGGTTTGAGTAACTATCCTGGGTCTCACTGAAGGATTGCCAAGAGCACACCTACGTGTTTGTGAGTGTGTAGATATATGTGTAAGAAACAGTTCTCCCAATAAAGACTGGGTTTTTAGTTGTGGCTTAACCAAAGACTTGCCAGCAATGTGCAGATTTACTTCAATGCAGACATTTCCCCTCCGCCCACATTCTCCACATCTACACAGCAGTTATTTTTCTAGTAAAGCTGTGTTATTTTCCTCATGAAGTCCTCAAAGTAAGTGCTTTGTATAAGAAAAGGTAAGGAAATTTATACTGCAGACTGATTTCTTTGTGGGAAAAGGATGGCATTGATGTTACCTAAAGCCTCTGAGGTCAGACTTCATCCATTAAAACATTTCCATCAAACATAGACTCTATGCTAAATAAATTATGATTGGGTAAAAATAGGAAGAGTTGGGAGTTTCACTTGTGCACTAATCTTTGTTCATAACTTCTGTTTAATCTCTCTGTCAATGCTCCAAATACTAAGAACTGGCTTTCCAAATAGGAAGCATCACTGGAAAACGATGCAATTGGTGAAATGAGTTTCTGAGAGTTTTGCTTCCTCTTGAAAATGAAGCATAATAAGTGAGGGGGAAAATGATGGTAGTACTTACCCAAGGGGCATTTTCTTTTTTCATGGAGCCTTTAGAACATTTAGGTGATGAAGCTGAAACAAGTGAAAGCAAATTCTAAATACTTGGGTTTATGTCTCAAAAAGCAACCTTTTAACAGCAGTGATGTTAAATAGATGATAATTTAAACAAAGCAGGACCTGGGGATTTTTAGAAAAAGATTTACATTAAATTGTAAGTCAAACAATTCCCTTGAAAGAGGATTTTTCATTGTCATGAATCAGGAGTAGAAAAGCATTTCCCAGTAATAAATGGTGATGCAAAATAAATTTTCCCGTCATGGTGCTAAATTCTGCCTTTTGCTGTCAATAGGATTAACTGGATGTTAAAAACCTGAGGTGTTTACATCTGAGTTAGAAGCATTTTTAAAAGAATAAAAATTGCCACTTCATGAATGCAAAGGAGAAGCTAAAACACAAAGCAATGCAGGTGACTGTTTTAAACTGGAACAGCAGCATACTCTGGACAGTGAAAATGGAGTTTTGCTGAGAAAGCTTTTTTTGTTTTGTACACAAAAAAATGTACATGTAAATGTAAATGTACACAAAGCCCTCTGCCTTTATTGCTCTATGAAGTACCAGCTTGGGTGAAGTCTGAGGGACCTGGGGCAGCTGTTAAAACAGCAGTTCCTCCTTTCCCTGTCTGAATGTGATGCCAAGTAGCTGCATGGTCCCAGGTTTAGACAGACAAGAGGAAAAGGCAAAAATAACTTCCAGTAGTAAAAAAAAAATATTTTGTGTTGTCTCAGCAGACACAGATTTAGAAACCCAACTACATAAACATGAGAAGATCCATTGAAACCCCAACATGCATTGTTGAGCCACGTAGGCTGGATTGTTTTACACTCAGCTGGGGGAATTTTCAAAGGTAGTAAAGTGTGCAAATCTAGAGATATGAGTAAGGCTTACAGGCATCTCACAGCTTCTGTAAGAAATTTCATTCTTTCCATGCTTCAGAGTTTTCAGATAAATAGAACAATGGCAGAAATCAGACGAGGCAGGTGGAATAAATGGAATTTATTGCAGTCATCACAAATTCAGGCTCATGCAATGCTAACACTGTGTATGTTATCATGGGTTGATAATCTGCAGGCTACCTAAAGTTCCTATGCTGCCATACACCCCTTAGTTTATCACAAAATCCTTATGGCCACAGCAAAATTTGAGTAGAAATAATCAACAGTCAGGTTTTGACGCTAATAGAAGGGGATTTCTTGGGCCAGGTGCTCTGATTGACTAAAGACAGGCTTATTAATCTTTCATTTCAAGTGTACTGCTTGACAGGGCTGCCCTAATTTCCACACCACCTGCCAGCCTTCTCAAGCCTGTGACACCAATTCCTGAACACCAGACCCAAATTAGCATTTGACCTTTAGAAAGTTAGCTCAGGATGCAAGTGCATGTCCAAAACTCACATAACTCATCTTTTCTTGGCCAAAACCAATAAAAGCCATCTGGGAAGACACCACGCGTTATGAGCACAAGGAAAGAGCACAAAAGTAGGGAGTTTACGGGGTGTGATTTACCTGTGGCAAAAATAGTAACCTTCCTGCATTCACAGCCCACTGCTTCAAGGAGAAGATTGAAAAAATTAAGTGTTCAAAAATATCAGAAAGACACCTGACATAATTAAATTACCGTTTTCAGAACACTGAGGAGGAATGGAATACAGAGGAAAACCTGTCTAATTTTTCAGAAAAATTAAACAGCCTACTGTTCACCTCATGTGTTCTGCTGAAACAACACTCTAACTTAGGTGCCTTGGTTTTTGTTTTTTTTTTATTTTGCAATGTTTTTCCAAGGAAAAAATAAGTACAAACTTACAGAGTGCTTGAAAAAATAACCATATATAAATATGGTTATTTTATATATATATATTTAGAAATTGTATCACGAATTTCTTTCCCTTGTTGGTTTGTTGTTTTTTTTTTCCTCTCTTCCCATATAATTGGAGGCTCCAAGCTGAGGCATTTCCATCAGCTTTTTCTGGACTCCCTCTATAGCCAGTGGAGGAAAAAAAGGACCTCTAGAGAGCACTGCAACACATAAATTCTGATTCACCTTTAGCAGGGCTCTCTCCCTTCTCTCTCAGCTCTCAGGAGAGCCTGTGAATGTTTTCAGTTAACTGGGAAAAAAGGTAGATCAGCATTCCTGTTGTGAGGCAGCAAACATGTTTCCATTGCTTTAAAAATATTAGGTGCCTATCTAAGGCTGCTGTTCCTTGTTTCAATGATTTGCCTAATTAATTTTGTTTTTTTATTTTCCATAATTAACCATAAGCTAGACACACTTACCTGGCTTAATATAGCATCACCCAAATTCAAATGTCCTGGCATTTTGAGCTGACTGGGCTCTTTTGAAATTTAAAGAAGTGGAATGAGTTTTCCAATCGTTCAAGTTGCACAAACAAGTTTTCACGTTAATTTATAAAATTAGGAAGTTGATTGTTGATCCAAAAGTTACAGTTGTTAAAAAATACTGTTGCAAAATACACTGCTGAAAGACATGGTCTTGAAAATTGTCTTTATGCCTCTACTGGTAAGAGATAATATACGAAGTTTTATGTTTTATGCCAATATCTTTGCAACATACTATGCTTGAATAAGTGTATTTTTGTTTTAATTGCTTATTTTTCAACGGCATCAAGGAGTATGATGCACAACTCTCTTCAGAGAATGATGTCCTGATTTTACTTATTTTTCTAAAGGTTGCTTCAAAAGATTTTGGGCACTTCACAAGCTCAAGGCCAAAAATCTCAATACTAATGAATTGGTAGTATGATTCTTTTTAGAGGCAATTACATTTTCTTGACTCTAAAATGAATACATCCAAGATAAATCTTTAATTTTCAATGGCTGCCCATGCACACTATCCTTTAACAAAAAATGAATTTTTTTCTTCTATTTATGTGCTTCCTTTCCAAAAATCAAATGTCCCTTTCACTTTCCATGGAAAAACATTGAACTTTGTAATGTTTTTGCAAGATTTATCCCCAACACATTCTTGAATGTTTAATCAAAGGTACCAACAGATACCACTTCAGTTTTGTTTAAAAAGAACCAGTCAGCTTACAAATAAGTGACATTTTAAATACTTTGTGCTACTTTCAGCAGTGTTCTACTCCAGCAAGCAAAATGAGACATGACACAAGCAATGTAACCCCATTAAATGACAAAATACTTTCCATGTTCCTGAACTCTGAAGTTATGTTAAAAGGCAGAAAGATTTCTATTTGCATTTTGCTTCCACAATACATTGAAGGTGTCTGGATGACATACAGATAAAAAAAGAAAATGTCCATCCAGAGAAAAAAAAAAAAAAAAAAAAAAAAAAAAAAAAAATTCAGAACAGAGTAGTTTACCCTGAAAAACCTGAAGACAAAAGTTACAGTAAAAAGCTTTTAGAAAATNGAGTCCCAAAGGGCTGATGTTCTTCTGTCAGTCTTTTATGACTCAGGCTAAGTAAGGACAAGTGATTACTAAATGCAACTCAAAAAATCTGCAGAAGTACCAATTCATTCCATAATCTGTCTCCACACTTCAATTACACTAACTGCAGCATTAATTTCTATTACTATTTGTCCATGCGAGTCAACAAATGTAAAATCCTTTAGGGAAAAAAAATAAACAACCCTAAGTTTTAAAAGAATCTGCAAAATGCCCACTTTTTTTTTTCCCCCCTTTAATTTCATTCACCTCAAACATCACACTCGAAATAACACTCATCAGGAAAGCTATTGTGGAAACACAGACAGAGTCACAGTACCACAGAATCACAGAGTCACAGAATCACAAGGTTGGAAGAGACCTCCAAGATCATTGAGTCTAAACGAACCTTAACTACTCAGCTAAACCATGGCACCCAGTGCCACATCAAGGCTTTCTTTAAAACGGGCAGCTGTGGAATATCTATCTTTTAGTGTTGTATATGAGCTTTGAAAAACATTCTTCCTGCATGATACAACTTAGGGACTTGTTAAATAGAGATTAGAAAAGGAAGGATAATCTTGTGCTTCAGAAATCCTATGTTCCTGTAGCATTTCAAAGTTCTTTTCCTGCAACTGCTGCAGGTTTCATTTGTGGTCCTGGAAAAGTCAATCTTCATCCCCCGTGAAAATACTGTTTCATTCCTTCAATCTCATTCGGAAGTAACATCCATCTTCATTTTAAACTTGTTGGGTATAACTTTGCAATCAGTTCTGTCATCAAATCCAGTGCTTAGAATCTTGGGAACATCCTATTACCCAGGACGTTTGGGTGAGCTCATAAAACAAGTAATAATCACCATCACAGAAATAACTGATACAAAGCCATACTTGGTGAACGCTGCAACTTCACCAAGCTGTGAGGCTCTGAGCTGATATTAATTGGGGAGTTGCAGTGATTTGGACAAAGTTCTGCCATACATGCATGATGGGAACTCGCCTCAGTAATTTCTGTTCACAGAAACAAATTGATTCTCAGGCTAAAAACTTTTCTTTTAAAACCCTTTTCACATCCATTGACAACCTTCATTATTAGTTGCTTGGGTGTGTTGATCTGCGAGTCTCATTTGAATACATTCATTATTATACTGCCAGAAGAAACAAAATTAAACTTAATTAGAGGTCACATCACCTCCAGCTCAAGTTAATTAAAAGCCTAATCAAAACAGGAGCCTGTCAGTGAAAAAATGATAAGGGGAGTAAATTGCATTATCCCCACACTAAGGACAGTAATCTGTCTGATTGCCTTTTATTCCTCCCCCTGCCTGATTTTGCACAAAAAGAAGTACATAGAATAGTATATATACTCTCACCTAACTTTCCTACGAAATAAATGAGTTTGCCAGCTTTCCCTCAGTCTGGTAATCAATGCCTGCTGCAGGAGGAAATGCAGGAGCTATGCTGCACGTCTTTATGCTGCCTAGCACATAAAAATAATTAGCCATTACAAGGTCAACTTTCCAACTTAACTGCCTTTGGGAGAAGTGTGGAAAGCAGCTGGAGGCCTAACAGGACTGAATCTCCAATTAATACAGAGGAGATAGGCAGAACCCGTGGCGTGCAGACTCTGACTGCTGGTGTGAGGACACCTGTGCTCTCAAAATGCACTGACCTGCTGTGCAACCAGGAAAAGCCACTGCCTCCCTTGGATGTTTGTTTTGGCCATTTGAATTTGCCCACACAACGTGGTTTTTCAGACAACTTTTGCTTCTTGGTAAGGCACTCTCTTCACTTCCTGCTATAATATCAATTAATACCAGCCATGCTGTTAGGATGCTACAAAGAAAGAAATTGCTCACATGGGAGGAAAAATTCTATCAAGAGATGCTGAAAAATATTATAGCCACTAGTTTTCATATCACCAACAGCCTCATGTAACAGCCTGTCCCATCAGGAGCCCACAGATGAAATTTTTAAAAGATAAATACCGATTTTTCAATAAAAATTGTTTATTGGACTTGAAAAGAAGTCCTGAACAAAAAGCACCTAACGAGAAACTTGGGATATTCAATATGTTTATAATCTGTATATTTTTGAGCCCAGGTATTGTCTGAGTCTGGCAAGAACCCATTCATTTTAAGCCAAACTGCTTCCTTGGGCATTATAATTAATATTCATTAATGAACACAAAAGATTCAAATTGTGTCCAAGTGACAGTTCAGTATCATCCCTGTACCATAATGGATTTATAAAATTCATAAAAAATGAGATCCAAACCTGTGTGCTTCTGAATTTTCCTGTTTGTTCTCATCCTTGTTTGTTCCTCCTGGGGAATGAGCTGTTTAAGCTGAGCTGAATTGATGGTTTTCCTCAAAATAACTTCTTATGCCAAACTCTCAGAAATCACATATTGATTTCAGTGTTGATTTGAAAGGAAAATCCAAAGGAAGGTTTTAGAAGACTTTATCTGGAAATTAAAATCCAGGAACGTGAAGCTTCATTTAAAACTTTATTCTTAGCTATGTTGTTCACATCTGTTTTGGATTGCTCTTTCCATAATTTCATGATATACAGAATATTATTGCTACTCCTGAGGGCTCCACTTAATGTTAACGGAAAGGTATTATCTACTTAGATGAAAATACATTTCCTTTTTGTGGGAAGAAGGAAACCACAAGTATAGATGTGTTTTCTTGGATTGTCCCAGAGTAGTAATTTTTCTTGCACATCTGAAGTTCAGATTTCCCTAAACAGAGCAAAACCAGCTTAACACGGAAAAGCAGAAGGCGGATCAGGAATAAATTGCTAATACTGGATATGTCAACATTTCATTTTAACATTGTTTTTCTCTCATGACGTGTTTTCAGGGAGGGAAAATTAGGAGCACACACAAATTTGGTTTTTTGCCCGCTGTCATTTTCTCACAAATGTTATTCTCAATTTCAGCACCAAGTGCAAATATCTAACACGACTTACAGATTTTCGCAGCTGAGAAACACTTCGGTCGTAAATCAGGGCTAAAATAAAGATTAATTATGTCTGGAGCTCAACTGGAAGAATTTTCATTCCGTTTTCCTTCTTCTCATGATGGTTCCCACCCAGCCAAACAACATGTACGCTGCTCAGCAAAAATATATCTATGCTTAGAGTGAAGGTGGGCACAAATTTCTTAATCACATGGAGGAATTCAGGTCAGCATTTATCAGGGAAAAATGAAAGAAAATTCAGGAGACTGTTGCTTCATTTAAAAATAAAACACTTCTGAGGTCTACCAGAAACCGTGGAACCACAGAATTATCATAAGCATAGGGAAGCCAATAGCGAGAAATGCTAAAATCAGAAGAAAGCAATCAATGCTAAAACAAAGTATCAGAAATGATGGATGTCAGGAATGAAATAGAAATGTGTCATGAAAGGAAAACAGATAAGTGGATATTAAAAGGAAGGTCCACTGAAAAGAGAAAGATGAAGGACAAAGTAAAAATCAATGAGAATAAAATATACATAAAGTGAGTCATAACAGGATGCTTGTATTTTGTCAGACGGAGTCATCAGTCTATGAAAAGAAGCAAAAATGCAAAGCAGTGGAATACAGAAGCAACAAAGCTGGGTTGGAAAGGCCCTGGATCATCCCTGGGGCAGCACAGTGCCTGAGGCTTCCCTTGGCTCCACCATCCCATGCTCTGGGGTTCTGGTGCCGTTCCTCCCAAACAGAGCCCTGCCATCTCACTGGGATTGTTACCTCGGAGTGTAAAAGGCAAAGCTGCTACACAGGAGCAGGGGCTCCTCGGGCATGCAGAGACATGGGCTCCTTAGAGCATTTTGCATTCTTCTGAATCTGGGCAAGCCAAGCTGAAACCAAAACCCGAGTTCCTGTAACCTCAGTGACCACAGGAAGTCAAGTCAGTGATGGTAAATGGAAGACAGATCACGGCATATTCTGTCTGAGCACAGAACAATGAAAAATCTGATGCTACTGGCTTCTTGAAAAAAGCAAAAGACAGCAGCAATTCACACAGACCTCAGTATTCAAGGCATTTCTAACACATTTCTGAGCTTTGGGAGGGAGATTTGGTTGTAGTGGGTTTAATTGAGAGAATGGAGGTCATATTAAAGACATGGTTTGGAAGTCACTGCTATGGCAGCAAATGGCTTTGTGAAAATGATCTTGGAGTTTTTACATCTAGAAACTCTCCTCTAAAGCAAACTTTACAATGAGGAAATGCTCAGGTTTGAAGCAAGAGAAGTAAAGTTCTTTCCAGGATTATTTGCCATGGGTTCCATGAAAGAGGAACAGACACTGATGCCACAGATCCTGCAGGTGCTTTCCTGGCTGCCTGCTGAGCTGTGTTCTCACTCCCTAAAATGTGCAAGCGTCAGCTCGGGTGGAGCAAGCAATTTTCCCCCTACCAAGAGGAGGTTTCCAGGCAGATTCTTTTGTAACAGGGATGTAGGCAGCAAATCTTTAACTGTTGTTGTGCGTGTCCTTCTCTTTGATGCTTCTCACTGGAACACTGGTGTGGGTAAATTTGCCTGGGATATTGAAGTCAACCTGGTCATCAATTGGTGTATGTAGGGTTTCAAGTATCACCTGCTATTCTAGGGAAACAAGGTAACCACATTCTTTTTTTTTTTTTTTTTTGTTAAAATATTTCCCTCAGTGACAGGGAAAAAAACGGTGGAGGGTCCTCTTCTCTCTACTCCATTAGAGGTCTGATCTTTATTTCTCACGACTGCGGTTCCTTGCTCAAATATCACCATTTTCACTGCTAAATTTGGTCTCTTTCATTTCCAGAACCATAAGCAACTTTACAGCATACAGACACCACATCACTTAATGCTTGGTTTCATACAGGCTTTATTTAAGCTTTCTGTCCAAAACTTTCAAAAGAATGATTTAGGGTGAAATTGCAAGTAAACCTTCCGAAGTGCCTAATTCATAGCAGAGAATGCTTGTTAGTTTTATGAAATGTGCTTGATGCACCACTTAGGGAAGTTTAAAAAGCTGTTTGAACCACTGCTTAAAAAAATTCCATATGCTTAAAAGAACAATGAAATAAATGGCCTGTGAAAGGTCCCTTAAGTTTAACAGGACTCCTCAGTAGAAAAAATTAAAGAGTCTGAAACATAAGAATTAATTTCTTCTGTCACAATGATAGTTCTTATTTTAATTTATACTGAATATTGTTGTCCTTTTCCAAAAATATTACTATCTGCCTTGGTACTTCAGCATTTCTTAGGACTCTATAGAGTTTTCTTCCTTTCACACACTCATTCCATTATCCTGGGTTCAAAACTACACTCAAGTACTCTATTTACATATGAGGGATGGGGAAGGAGGAAGGAATCTCTATGCTAAAAGTACACAAAAACTTAAAAATTGTTTTAAAATCAAAACAGACATCTGTTGTCATTCAAGATTTTACCATTCTGTGTGTCACTTCAGAATAGCTGTTTACCTCTCTACGTTTTCCAACACACTTTAGGGGAAAGGGTGAGAATATTCTTGGAAACATTGACAGTGGTGAGTTCCAGATGCAGACACTGATATAACTCCTCTTTATGGATCAGTTTCTCCAGGAATAGGTTGTGTGATTCCATACTAATAGAATTACAAGTTATTCATAGAGCATTTGTCTACTCCAACTGGAGTGCTGAGTGTTGTCCACATGCATGCTTGAACGTCAATCTCTGTGCCTGACTCTTCTGCAGGGCAGTAAAGCAGAGTTTACAGAGTTAAAATACATGCTGTATTTTAGGTAATTAATGAATTATGTAGAACATCGCATGCCCTGAATTAGCAGGCTTACAGCAGCATTTCTGAAACTGGGAGCTGTTTGGAGGATGGACAGCATTAAACATCTGCAACTGGCACTAGTTCACTTGCTCTCAGGCTGAGAATGGGAAATCACTGGCAGGATGTGCACATTCCAGTCAGGAAACTGCTAATTAACCAGGGTAATTGTACAAGGGCACTTGTGACCAGTCACAATCAGTATTCGCTTCTTCCTCTGAATGAGTGCAAGTGATTCCCACTTCCTGGTCCAAATTGAAAGTTCAAAAGAAACTGACCTGGCAACATTGGACATCTTCACCCTTCCATAGCCTTTTAGTGTTATTTTAGTGTTTGCCACAGGATTGATGTGGCATCACTTCAGCATATTGATCACATTGCTAATGCAGATCTGAATCCAAACAAATACAAAACTCGACTTCGATGCTTTTGGTAAATGTTTCCTATTGAAGAAGAATTTCATATTTTCTTGTGACTTGATTACAACTAATACTGATCTGACAACATATTCCTCCCAAAATGGTCAATCTCCATGTATTTCAGAGCTGGAAAGAATAAATGAGGGGTATGCAAGCAGACTATTAAATATGAACTGTCGTGGGTTCACCCCACCTGGCAAGTAAGTGCCATGCAGCCACCTGCCCACTCCCCCCTCTCACCCCACCAGTGGAATGGAAGAGTGTAAAAGATTAATTTGAATTGAGATTCCCCTGTCACAGTAACCCCTTCCCCCAGGCACAAGCTCTACTTGCATTTTATATAGTCTCATATGACAGCTTGCTGGCAAGTTCTTGGGATCCTGAGATGCTGCCCTGTCAGGCCAGTACAGAACATGGGACCATCTTCTAGTGCCCAGAAAAGAGCTGAAGAAAGGCTAAGGGAGAAGGGCTGAGATACTGAATTTGGTGGTAGGTTGCTTTCTGCTGGTGTCTGAATGAATCTGCTACAATACCTGAGGGAATTTTTTTTTTTTTTTTTTTTTT